>OX328128.1:29665632-29744361 GCA_946811695.1 Gonocerus acuteangulatus
ATTTTGACCATGAGGCAGCCATCAAAGGTAACGACCAAAGGTACTTGCAACAAGGTATTCAGCGGTCAACCCCAAACCTCCAGGTATTGTGGTCAGCTGTAACAATGATATTAGGCTGGCATCCAAAACCAGTTTCTATTTCGACTAAATATATACCTAATGATATTGCCAATGTACAAAATGTACGATATAAATACCTAGGGTCGTATCTGTTCGAATTACTTTTAATAATTTATCAGATTATACAATCATATTGCAGAGAAATTAAAAATATTTCTTAAATTAAATTCAACTGAATATTGTCTATTATGCTATTCGCGAATTTCTTCATTCTTCTCCTTCTTTTAAAGCATGACTTTTTGGTGTAACGAAAAACATTTTTTGGTGATTCTGAAATTTTCTACCTTGCACGTTACAATGGGATCCAAATGCAGCGTACAACGTAAAGTGTTTTAATGAACCTTCACGTAAGCATGAGTAGGTAGTCATTTTTCAGTTATGGCAGGTTTTTTGGAGAGGAAAAATGCAAGCAATGATCTTCTGCATAAGTGGCCATCATCTCCCAACTCTCACCATGATCCATGATCATTCATATGACGTCATCATCAGCATCGTAAATGTTTGAGGAGGAATTTGGTCACTTTCGCCTCGAGTTGGTGTCTGACGACTTGCTAGGCAATGTGGCATTTTAAGAGTCTTCAATTTCGCTTTTCTTGAAGCATTTCATTTTATTTAAAACTAAAATTAGTTAATCAATTGAAAGCAAATATTAAAAATCCGCATTCTAAACTTTTAAAATCTCACCAGGAATAAGAGTCATAAGAAAACGCGATAATACGGGGAAGTTCCTACAAGTTGGAATTTTTTATATCTAAATAAAAATATTTTAAGGTATGCTTTACAGAAGCTTAATCATACCCCTGATTGTATTCCCGGCATACGGTATTATTATTCCTAAAGGTTTTAATGGAAAGGTTGTTTCAATTTGCCGCCTTGGACGATATCTGTTCTGGAGAAGTCTATATATCGAAGGACCTGCCAGATGCACGCGTTGCATGGTTCCTGTCCTTGCCACACTGGATAGGGCTGTAAATCACAGACTGCTGGCAAACAGATAAATCCTACTTGAGTCGATGTAGCAGTATCGATAGTTACATTCCCATTCAGCCACTAATCGATATGCAAGCTGGCCCTCCGGCAATCTATTCCATTCCATTCTTCCTCCATTTTAATTTATCTTCATCAGAAGGGTCAAAATATTCAATTGATATTCCTTTTGCGATTTCTACTGTAACTATTATTACGGTATAGTATTATTCTAATTGTAAGTATTGGTAACTTAGATATAGAAAAGTCTGGGCGAGCCGCATTGCAATTTTACATGGTTATTATACCAATAGATTTGAGTGAAATTGGAAACTTATAATTCTGCATTGAAAAGTTTCTTAGATAGAGGCGATGGAAAATCAGAATTTATACGACTCACTCACTGACTCGGTCATCAAAATTATTAGGCACTTCCAGGAAAGCTAGAGACTTGAAATTTTGCACGAAGATAGATAATGATTGAAGGCAAACATCGAAAAATCCTGAAAAGTATTTTACTAGGTAAACCCATCATTGGATCCCATTGTAACGTGCAAGGTAGAAAATTTCAGAATCACCAAAAAATGTTTTTCGTTACACCAAAAAGTCATGCTTTAAAAGAAGGAGAAGAATGAAGAAATTCGCGAATACCATAATAGACAATATTCAGTTGAATTTAATATAAGAACCTTCGGAAACCCATCATTTGTGGTGTCGAATGAATCGTCTCGGTAAGGAGAACAAACATATGATTTCAAAAATTCCCAGAAGATAATAATTTGATAAAGATTTAAAAAGATTCCACCAAATATTTATAAACGACCAAGCAGATTGGGGCTTTGTTCAATGGTAAACATAACTCTCAATAAAGGTTGAATTTGATTGATGAGTTTGATTATTGATTGAAGCCAAATATTTAGACTGGCGTTAATCAACAACCACGTCACTTGTCGTTTAAGCTCTTTGGTATATCGTTTTCGTTTTTTTTTTTTCTCCATTTTGTATAAGTTTTATATCACATTTTACTATTATTATATTATTTACTTTTGTTTTCAATTTTATTATTACCGAAACATTATCTTGTCAGAATGCTAGTTACAGGATGCGTTATGAAAGTAATGCAATCCTTTTATTTTTAAGGAATTTATTGAACAGATTTGGGCACTGTCCTTGGGTCAATAAACATTTTTTCCTGCGACTTTGCCATCACCAACAGCGCGATTGGATCTGTTTTATGTGAGAAAAAAGGATCCTTTCAGAGCTGTCTTAGTCCGACGAACCAAAAAACTTTTTGCTGGCGGGAATTTCGCCAAGAAGTCGCCGAATCGTAGCGCATTGTGGGAAGGCGTGATACCTTGATGGATTTGCAAGGTAGCGGATAAGTCGTTTCATAGTCCTGACGGCTCTATTTCTTTCCAGCAAATACACGTAGTAATTAGTCTGTTCTTGAGGAACAAACCCCTTAGGGTAAGGCCGCACGGGAAAGCAAAATCATCGGCCTGCAGCTACCCAGCGCCGGATTCCAGCAAAAGAGTATGGGAGTAAATGGGACAGCTTGCAAGCTGTTCGGATTCTCTACATGCTGGCCAGTGGTTTTGACGGCCGATCAGTAGAGTCACCATTGGTGCCAACGCTCCCCAATCCAAGCAGTGGTCCCCTTGTAGATAACTTTTACTACCAGTTGTGGTCCAGACATGACACTAAATATATTTCAAAACTAATAAGAATTCAGATATTTCTTTTTTATTCTTTTATGGAACACATTGATGTCGGTTTTGCTGGTTGATGGTCATGCCTTCCTTAAAGGCCTTTAACCACCACGAAACCTGACAGAGAAGAGTACCTCAAGAATAATTTAGTTTGCCTCCAGAATCGATTTTCTCACTTTATCACAAAACTTCTTCGCTTAAAGTAGTCCGATTCATTTCTTCCAAGACGCTTTCGCTCCAGAGGTTTAAAATAGCTGACCAGCCGCGTCCAAAGATTGGAAAGCACTCAGAGCAGTTTTGTAGCAATGCTTATCGTTCCCCCACCCTAAGCAGTCCGACCCCACACTGAAAAATAGAAGTGCCACGGGAAATTCAATTGCAAGTGCCACGGGAAATTGGAATGCACTCTGCAATCTGAAATATTTCTCTTTTATTTTTCAATATAGAAAACATTGAATTTAGGTGTGTTTAGTATCCTTTTAATTCTATATTTTGCAATCATTTCAAAGCTTAAAAGTATTCCTCCTTAATAAAAGACATTTTAGACAACAAGCAAAATGTCAAATAACGAACAAGCATCATGCACAACCTGAGGAAGCCGGCTGTAATGCCGGGGAAAATTTGTGGTTTAGGAAACCACACCGCTGGAGATGCATGCCGGCATGTAGGAGGAGGTTAAAATCATATGTATTTAATCTGTCCTAATAATAATTGATATTTTGAGAAAGAACCAGTAAGAAAACGATATATTTGAAAAAACATTACATAAGATTCTTGATGGCCTTTAGCCACAAAAAATCAATCATCCGAACGATTAGATCGACCTAATTAAGTCAAAATATTTCATCCATGTTTTATTTAATTAAGAAAAGGATTAAACATGATGTAAATATAAATAAGCCAGGATTCATTTGCATAATAAATATAAATGTCTGGTCTGCGGCGATGGGCGGGAGATAATTAGTTCTGGCGCGAAAGATTTACTTGTTGCGCTGTTTCTTGGCGGGAAACAGGAGATTAAAATTCTATCTTCTCGCCCCCCCCCCCTCTCTTACTCTCTAGAATCTTTGGCCCTTATAGCTCTCTCCTTCCATTCTAACAATTTAGTTAATTTCAGACTTTTCCTTAATAAAGCTAGCAGCTTTATAAGTTATTTCTCATAGAAAATATTAATTTATCTTATTTTGGGAATCTCTATATAGGGAATATAACCTTTGCTTAAAAAAAAAAAAATACAGAACATTAAATTATTTTAAATGAAAAAATGTAGTTTTATGACTATATATATATATATATATATATATATATATATATATATATATATATATATATATATATAGAGAGAGAGAGAGAGAGAGAGAGAGAGAGAGAGAGAGATAGAGAGAGAGAGAGAGAAAGAGAATTTCAAAAAATAATACAATAATAATTTTTTTTTTTTTTGTTTTTTGACATCCCTGCAAATTCGCTTTACCCTTTGATAAGTTATATGAAAAAATACATATCATTCAAGCAAATAATAAAAAAATTAAACAAAATTTAAGAAAGGGGTACACTTTTTTTATATTATTAGCTTTCCAACTCTCTTTGGCCAAATACTTTAGACGTGTCTGATTACATGCTTACACTTCGGTCGTCAAAGGTGGCCCCGTGTGCCTAGGGACGATTTGTGGCCCCTAACCTAGCCATGAAACGACGACGCTAGAAATTCAACCAGTAAATCCGTATATACGCATATGCATATTTATACATATATATATATATATGTATATATATATATATATATATATATAGAGAGAGAGAGAGAGAGAGAGAGAGAAAGGCAACACAAGCATTAGATTTTTTTTTTTTTTTTAATTTAATGCAGATAGCTATGATATTTTTTATAATTTAAGTTAATAAATTAGTTTTTAGAAAATATAATAAACTGTCGGAACATAGTGTAAATATATCGAGTACTTAGAGAAAGTAAGTCGTTAAGTCATATGGGATGAGAAAGTAGTTACTTTCCCTGCAATCAGACAGTTTATGTTTTCCAGTTAGCGGGATCTTACAGCTGTTAAACACATATTGACTATATGTTAAACACATACATGATATATTTTAATCTCTCAACAGATCTGCCTTCCCTCGTATTAAATAAAATTATCTTATACGAAAAGGAAACTCCTCCTGTAGTTGTGTTTGTATTTCAATGTGACAATAGAGGATGCTTCTCCAAGTATTCTGAGGTTAGTCTTGTGAAGTCAAATATCCTGTTTTGTATTCCTTAGAGAAACTCTAGAACTTTACTTTGCCTCTTTACTATTTTATGTAAGCAAAAATGTATGTTACACTTCACATATTTACCTTATGTTTCAGATTAGCTTTATAAAACATTTCATAATATGAAGTACTTATAAATTCTGAAAGAACGTAAAAAAAAAAAGTATAAGGACTTTAGAAACATTTATCAACAATATCATACATACGGAAACAGCCCCAAAAGGTCTCGCAAAGTCTATGTCTTGACTGATGGGACCTTTTTTATAGAAAAATAGTGTTCTTTTCTGGGCTGCCTAAATCCGAGGAAACAAAAAGAAGTCTGCTGTGCCGAATTAAGGACTATTGAGGGGGGACAAGGTTGGGACCTTGTGTTTTGCCATAAACTCTTGGAATCGTTGTGGCAAGGCACGAGTTCATGATAGAGTTGCCAGTAAGAAACTGAGCTTTTTGAGCGGAATTCGAAGATGCCATATGAGTATTTCTTACTACTCTACTGCAGTTAGTTTTGGTATTGAGGACAATTTTTTCTCTATTTACATCAATTTTTTTTAATATTTCTTTTAGCAGTAGAATGCGTATTCTAGTAAAATGAAGTAAGAAAATAAGTATGATATATGTAATTTTACACAAAAGATCAAAACGAACTAATATTTTTTTTTTTTTTTTTTACGTTACGAATGTCACTAGGGATAAAACGGACACGCGCTAAGATGACGCAGTTCCTGCGTGTCGGACTTTTATTAGGACTAATGAATTTTTTAGTCGCTAGTTGATTTTACTAAAGGCTTTCAGTTTTCGTTAGGGCTAAAAGTAAACATTTGGTCAGTTAGTGGTAACACTGTTTTGTGTGTTTGAAATTTACCCACAATCTATGCATTACAGTTTAATTGCAAGGTACCTGAACAGTGCTACCGACGGTTCATTAGACATACTCTGGCGCCGACAAATAACAATTTCATTCTGTGACAATGGCATCTTATAGTTATTTTAGGAATGAGGGCTTAGAGGGATATTTGGGTTCATTTTGCGAAATATTGGGAGAGGGGGGCCCGGAGAATCGCCACGACGAAATTAATTAGCGTCCCCCTCCGTCTGGAATTATCTAGATATTCTTGTGGGGTGGGGGGGGGGGGGGGGGTTACTCCCTACGGCTGGCTTTCAGACTTAACATCTCTATGGTGTAGTTATCTCTCGTTAGTGATCCCATTTGGATGTAATGCCTCAAAACTAACAAACGTTTTTAGTTTTTGTCCACAAATCGCGCAGAAGACACAGAGCAAATTCCTCTGCAACGCTTTCACTAATAATACGATATATCAATGATTTTGTTTTTTCTCAATATTATTTTTGTCTCGGGCAAGGAAAAAACTATTTTGTTCCTTGTGTTAAAAAAAATAATTATTTTCCTTCAATTAACAATAGAACCAAGGTGAGGAATAACCCTTCAA
This sequence comes from Gonocerus acuteangulatus, assembly GCA_946811695.1. Taxonomy (NCBI): domain Eukaryota; kingdom Metazoa; phylum Arthropoda; class Insecta; order Hemiptera; family Coreidae; genus Gonocerus; species Gonocerus acuteangulatus. The sequence goes on from OX328128.1 coordinate 29,672,138, forward strand.
AGCTCAAAATATACTTTTATTACATGATCTCGACGTTTCGGACTATTCGTCCATCATCAGGAGTGCTAAAATAGTATATTAATTATTAGAAACTGCAGGAATGCCATTTAAACAACATTATATAAATTACCATTAACCAAGCTATTATATCATATTTAAAACAATTGATAAATTTTAATTTCTTAATTTTTAACTCACCATTTCCTGTCAATAAATAATGTTACGTTTTGAATTAAGGTTTGTATTATGAATTAATACCCTTCACCTATTAATTAATACCCTAATACCTATCAAAATAGAAAATATGTATTTTTTGAGAATTGTAAAGGTTACCAAAAGCACTGCATGAGATGTTTTGACTGTTTCCTATGGGTTTTTCTGGGACTGAATAATATATACAAAAAGCTCCATCATCACGCTTAGTTTTTTAGCAAAACTGTTTTTTTTTTATATCTATTATTTTTGTTTTTATTCTGTTTGTAAACCTCGAATTAGGTAGTTGCTGCCAGATTGTCGATCATAGGAATAACATGTTTTTTTTCACTTTTATATTTAGTCATATCACACCCAGGAATGATATGATACGAAGAGAGGTGGTAGGAGAGATGGGGGAAGTCAGATAGGATTGAAGAAAGAGAGGTTTGAGGTTGCCCATAAGAATGTAAGCATTTTGTGTTGAAGCATTATTTCTTCATTTTTTGCATTATAAACCTGATAGAGTTTTTTCTACACTTTTGTGTTTTTTATGTGATATTTTGTAAAGAAAAACTTTACATGATGGACAAAAGTGGTGGCAATTGTTGGCTTATGCACTCCAAAAAAGACGAAGTTCAGCTAAATCACATATCCAACAGATTGATTTTTTTTTGTTGCAGTACCCTTTAATTAATGTCCCTTAATTAACGACAACAAAGAATATAATTGAATTATTAAACAAAAATATAAAGTTTTCGATGAAACGGGTAGCCTTCGACCCAATAATACCCCCGATGATATCATTCTAAGAGAAATTGATTGGATACGGAGCAGAACTCGGAGGGAAAACAACTTGATTCATGGCTTTTCGAAACTTCATGGATAGAATGGTGAGAAAGGAGAACACCCAATTCATCACACACTTCCTTTCCATCTACGCTCTTTTACAAACACATTCATTCCACTTTCTTCCTTTAACCTCTCATACTAATGGATCCCTAGCCGTGAGGAGCATTAAGCAATGAAGTCTCTCTCGCAGGAGCTGCGTAAACAGAGCCCAATCAATTGACAACAATGGACATGAAAATTGTGGTTGTTTTATACTCGCTTTAAGATTATAAGGTACTTACGTACTTATAATTCGGTCTCTAGTTACAAGATGCATCGGTCTCTAGAAGTGGGTCACGTTCAGGGATTCGAATCATGAAATGAGAACTTAATTGAAGTTGGGGCAATATGGCGACCGAAAGACCATTTAGTAATATTGTCAACGAGTTGGATTGACTAGAGATTCAATAAAACCTTGACCGAGCTTAGCGAGCAGAAACGCTTAGCAATTATGCCATTAACATAGGTGCTACTGGTTTCCTAGGTTATATAACATTAGCACTTATGTTAATTGCATAATTACTATGCGATTCCGCTCGCTCAAGGTTATTTCGAAATTCTTGTTAATCCAACTTGTGGGTAATATAAATCACTCGTTTTTCGGTAGAAAATGGGCCGATATGCAATTTAACATTGCTTCAGAAAAGTACTATTACAGTCGTTGGTAAATCCCAAATACTCATTTTTCTAGCCGAAAGAACAGCACAAAGGACACAAAAGAAAACACAACAACACTAAGAAGTGAAACAAGGAACAATAAATATAACATGTAAAAAACACAAATCTAATAGTAAGTGAACATAAAACGATGACTAGAACGGAAGAAAAAACAGCCGATGGAATTGCCTATAGGAATGAACCAATAGAAACGCTTCATTTAAGTTGTCATTTCATGATCCAGATCCCTGAACGATTCCCACTTCTCGAGATCGGTGCATCTAATACGTAAGTACCGATCATAAGTATAAAAATATTAAAACATAAACATATACAACCTATTATATGAAAATAATCCCGCGAAAAAAATACTGACGTTGAAAAAAAGAGGCCAAGTTCCAAGCCCCTTCCAAAAACAGTTTGTCTGTGAAAGTAATATCAAAGTAATGGGTCTCGTTTAGGCCCTTAATACCTTGTCAAGAGCATAATAATAACCTCTCACTTAATTGTGCATTTCCAACTTGTGCAGTTTTCGTTAAATTATAGACAAAAGTATCAGGTTCTTGACAAGATATTAAGAACCTAAAACTTGGCCCAATACAATGATATCATAATTTGCATGGACATAAGTTTGGGAAAATTCATGATTCTAGCTTTTCGGGAAGTACCCTATAATTTTGATGATCATGATGTGTCAGAATGCTGATTTTTGAAAGTCTCTAGTTACAAGATGGATCAAAGTTCAAAGCTGAAACTTTCAGGACCTTATGTATACTATGTATGGTTAAAAGAGCATGAATATCAAAGATAGGTACAGAATTAACCAGAGTTCTAGGGGTGTGAAAACCCGATAATTTGTGTTCGTGTGTAGATACAAACGGTCGTACATCTTGAAGCTTGGCCTAGCGCAGTGCTCATAGTAAAATAAATTGGAACTGAGATATGAGGTCCGCATATTTTTATCTAACAATATATGTATTGGTGTTACTGTTCTATAAATTTCATCTCCTTACTAGTGCACAGCCTAATAAAAGGAAGGTGTTAATTAGCGATTCTATTATTTTTCGAAAAACAATTTTACCGTTATTATTTTCTGCAGAAAGTTGTTGAACATCTTGTGTAAACAAGTAACTTAAATTTAAGTTAAAAGAGTTAAATTTATCCGTTAAAGCGCACATTTTAATTGTTAAGAGGCATAAGTTGACAACAGTTAACAGCGTTACATTGGTTGTTACTTTATTCGATTCTGCACTCAAAAATACATTTGAAATTATTCATCTCCCGAGCCAGTATGTAAAATTAAATATTTGCTATTTTTTCAGGCTTCCTTAATATATAAAAAATTTGACTTTCCAGATAATTATTCCATCGAATTGCTATTGGTCTCTTTTGACTCAGCACAAACAAAGTACTTCAAATACCATCTACAGGTTTTTACCAAAAAATGGGGCGCTTGACGCCTCAGTGTTCCGTTTGGCCCAATCACAATGTTTCAACTGCCATTCCCGGGCATTCAGAAATATATATTGTCAATATCAGCACTGAAACATCTGAGGATTACATAACCACTATTATCATTATACTGTCTATAAGAAAATGAAAACCAAAGCGGAAAATAATTTTCATAAGTTCAATTCCAATTGTCCAGTACCTACATTAGATACCGGGAATATCGAAGGCGATTTGGCGGTTAAATGAAGAGGAAAATGGCGGGAAAGCTACGGAGATTTATTCAGCTACATTATTTCCCGCGGAAAACCTGCCAGCTATTTCCCTCTAGCCGATATATTCCCGGGAAATGCATACAGGAATATACACATTAGGGTTTTCTCTTCGATTCATTGCTTCGGACACGAATTCACTAGATATTTCTGCTCCAATCAACCTGAAGTTACTATTAATGTAGCAGTAAAATACTTTTGGAATTCACTATTTTTTTAGTATAAAATACATTTTGAAAAATCGTTGGAATATAAAATAGGTTATCACGCTTCATATTACCGCATGTCAAGATGAAATCACTGTATAATACACAGGACTTATAAGCAATCGTAGCGTTAATTTTTAAATCTTTATTTTTTAAAATAAACTCACTATTTCTAATTGTAACTAGAACTCGTTTCATTTAAATCATATGTATGTTTATCTAGTACTTTATTTTTTTAATGTTTTATACATCCCCTTTTTTTAACGCAATAGTTATTTATAAATTATGTTTAATTGATTCGCCGCCGCCAAATATCTGTATATACACCTGAAAAGTAATCCATATACCGGACATTAAAAGATGCTTTTGTCTCATCAGATGACTGCTACACAATATCTACAGACTACATTAGTCGCTTACAAAACTGGAGAATAGAAATATTAGTTTGCTAAAGAAATTAATTATATGAAGGGAGGGAGGAACCGCGCTAAAAAAAACCCAAGAAGTGGGATCAAGAGCGTAGTTTTTCTTTGGGTACCTTTACACATGGGATTATAAGGGAACGAGCTCGCTCATGAAGATGCCAGAAACATTTCTCTCTTAAAAAATGTGGATATTATAGGAAATTATGTGGACATCCATAAATATTAAGCTAGTAAGAATCAGGAAAACTGTTAGACCCTGGTATTCGGCTAATAGAAAAAAAACGGAAAGAAAAAAATAGTTTTAGCCAGACTGAGACTAGACTCCATCTAAAAAGTATTGTAAAATGATTAAAATAAGGTAATTTGTGCAGTTGATGATGATGATATGATATGATATATGATCATAATTGTTTAGTAGATGAGGTGTAAGCTAATAAAAAATATATATAAAGTATATTTCATATTAGTGGTAATATGAATTTAAATCGTTTTAAAAAAATAAATAAATCAGTAAAATATCGAACATATACTGTAGCCCATTTTAAAGTTTATATGCTAACTACATCCACTGGCTTCAGATGAATGTGCTGTCATGTTGTCTATCGAAAGAGTTACCTCCATCGCGAATGCTGAGATATGAATCCTCGTAGTTCTGGCCCGCATGAAATAGTTTTAAGTAAAGCTGATCAGCCAATAAAGGGGGGAAAGTAGTTGATCATAAATATGATAAATCATTTTTTTTTTTTTTTTTAACTTTTCAGCTGATATAAGTGGATTTAATGGGGACACTTTTCAAAAATATATAAAATGTCTTGCTTATAAATACTCATTCAGGATATTAAACGAAAACATAAAAATAAAATATACATTCTATACACCATCCCTTTATAAATCATATCTCATATACACTTGCACACATATCCTTCTATATTCCAGCAACAATAGCTGGCGTATTTCCAGAGTGTCCTCGAAGGTGGAAATGTTATCCCGCCAATACCGAGTATTTTGGCGCGAGTCCAACATCCCATCCACAACCTCATCAATCTGCACACGCTTGAATAGATTGTACACCTTCACGATGTAGCTTCAGAAAACCAGTATGCAATAATAATGCTACGAAAAACGCAACCCAAGTTGAATTTTTACTTATATAAGGGGAAATTAGATAATTAGATAAATAGATGTTCTTTCAACTTCCTTCGGTTACTGTTTATATCTTCCGGAGGATGAATCCCCACAGTTTGGCCACTAAAAAATAAATAATTTCCTCACACAAGGTATTTAAAAGTAACTAAACTGCATTCCACATTTTTTTTTTTTTTTTTTTTTTTTTTTTTTTTTTTTTTTTTTTTTTTTGACAAAACGGAGCCAATCGTTCAATTTATCCTTTAATAAACATCCACATCATTTGGATGGATATAATTCTTACTAAATGTAAATGTTTTTCTGTAATCTGTAGTCCGTTAGGAGGCTGCAAAAACAATTCGCAAGAAACGTCTTATTCATCGAGAAAAACAGAAGTTATTGGACGTCCAGAAAGTATCTTTTGTCAAAGGATTTCTTGAATTAAATCAAGGTTTTTGTAAAGAACATTTTGTCTATTTTATGATGGCATAAATAGAATTAAATTATCTTGAACAGTTTTTGAGCAATTCATTCTTATTCAATAAAAAAAAACGATTACGTTAAAAAACAGAAAATCGGAAATAACTGCTTTTCCCTTCGGAATCGGACCATACTTCAAATGAACTTTTTTGTTGGAAATGATGTCCAAAATCACCATCCAGTGTTTGGCTACGTAGACCTGATTCATATATAAATATATATATATATATATATATATATATATATATATATATATATATATATATATATACATATACACATATATATATATATATATATATATATATATATATGTGTGTGTGTGTGTGTGTGTACTTATACATCAATCTGAACCACCGTTCTTTTCGTTATCCTGAAACATGATCTTTTCTAGTGCACTTCCGGAATGCATCATCACTAGTGATAATTATAATTAACTGGCTGATTACCCGTGCTTCACCACGGCCGATAATTAGTTTTATATTGCGATAAATAAGGTATGATCAAAATTAACGCTACTACATCATTTTGTACAGCTATTATTGCACGGACATTAGAGTTACCCAGGAAACACCAAGTGGAGGTAACCGTGCTTGTTTCCGTTCGGGATAAAAAAAAATACAACGACTACTTAAAACGTTAGGTAAACAGAGACAAATACACGTTGAAAAGAATAAAACTAACAAATTTGAAGTTTTAAGCACTTATCTCTTCGATTGAAATCGCCCCATCGAACATTACAACAATGTACATGAACATTACAAGAATCTACTTTGTAGAGAATTTAGTAACTTTTCGAATAGCCGCCTTCCACTTACTACGATTTCCCAACCGTTTAAGAGATATTTTAGAAAATATACTGAGATCCGAAAACGTTGTATACCATTCATACAATTTTTTACCATATACTTCCTACCTCCAAACGATTCCAAAGTTAAAATATGTTAGATTAGATAAATGTCAAATACCTGGTACAAACTTCAAGTGAACCAATCATCGTTTATGAATACCCAAACAGAAAATTAGTTTGGACAAGTATTTCTATCAATGTTTCTGGTAAGTGGCTGCAGGCATATGTACTCGAAAATGCAAGCGTTCCGATTTATTCGCGCACATTTTGCTTCCAAAACCATGTTCCAGTAAACGGATTCAGCTGTTCATTGAACTCGACCTTTCAAATGAGAAGAAAGATTTTTGTATCAAATGTCATAAAAATCGGACTATTTTTGAGCTAATGAGGACCTTCTTAATAATTCAAACCCCCCCCCCCCTAAAAGTATTTAAACATTTGAATATTAAAAAAAACTTTCTTAGCGAGTGTTTACATTCGAAACGGATTGTCCGAGCAAAATTTCAAATTTTCTGCCAAGTGGTTCGGGATATTATTATCTCGGATGGACCAGGGCGTAAACTCTATGAGGGACAAAATCACAGTTCATTTCTAGTAATTCAAGGTCTTCCGTGATAGTTGAAATTACCCTCAATTAAAAATAATACTATGAAATAGATAATGTAAGGTAACAGCTGTTCTTTAACGTCCTAGCAACGCATGCTGCCTTGCTTTCCTGCTCTAACCAACTAAAACTTTAATCCCCTCTAAAAATACTTAAAAATTCGAAAATCAAAAAATCCTTTCTTAGCGAGTGCCTACGTTATATAGGGAGTGTCCATGCAAAATTTCAACATTTTCTGTCGAGTGGTTTGGGCTGGGCGATGATAGGTCAGTGAGTGAGTGAGACAGTCAGTGAGTGAGTGGTATTTGACAAATATATAGTAGATATATAATATTTATAAATTCCCTTACATTCTTTAACCTTCCGCTACACTACTTAATAATTATTTCATTAAGATTATCTACCTCTATAAAGGTGAAATTTAAGCTCCGAATAATAATTTGAAGAAGGTCGACAGATTATAACAGTCTTTAGAAGTAATAAAGTTATTTAATCATGAGCGAATAAATTAAGGCGACTAAAAGGAGTTATTAACTGAACAGTAATTAATTTACTAGCTAAATTTAACAATCAAATTTCCGTTTTAATAAATTCCTAAAGGTCAACCTTCTATTTTTAATCAGACTTTAAAGAGGTCCCTGATCTTCATCTTGTTCCGCCGTTCATCATGGACAGCTGATTACAATCCGCCCTTATGTCAAAGTTAACTTTAAATTTAGATTTTACGTTCTTTTTGCCTAAGAAAATTATATATATATATATATATGATAAGAAATCAGTTGGGATTTAAAGGCGGGACAAATTAGGATTTGACTAAGGACAAAAACCAGATTTTCGTAAAAATCTTCTATTAGAATGTTTTGGGATGCTTTATTTTATTTTTATTTATTTATTTATTTTTTTTAATTACAAAATTTGGGTATTTTTCACATTAATGCTGCACGTTACTTCTTATCAACAAATTATTACTTTAAAAGTAATCGCTTTAATTAACACATGATTAGTTAAACAAGAATACAGGTAAATTTAAATGATTTCATATTGGGTCAATTATCACACTTTTTAAGTTTAGCTAAGGCACTTTTATCTTGAAAAAATATAAGAAATTATTTTCTTTATTAGAAAACAAAATTGAATCAAGAAAATTCATCTTTGTATTCACTATACACACAGGTTAACTTTGTTAATGGAGATTGTAGGTGTCATATGGTTTGATTCATTTTTTTTAAAAAAAAGAAGAATGAGGATTAGATACTTTTTAAGTAATTATTTCGTTATAAAAAGTAACTGGCAGCCTCAATGTAAAAATAGCAGAAAATGTTACAAAAAACCTATTAATATCTATATAACTCAGAAATAAGTACTAAATAAGAAAACAATTTACGTTGCGATTATTTACCAAAATATTTATTTATTTATTTATTTAGAGTTCACAACAAAGGCTATTTACCAAAATAAAATATCGCACTAGTATTTCTAAAGTGACTCAACTCAAAAATCGGTGTTTTTCAGTTATGACTACGAAAGACATGGTAGATATCTCTTTATCAACCATCAAAACTGTATCAACTAGCTTGAGAGCTTTTACACCAGAGGGCACTTGTCTCACTCGTCCTGTCTTAATGTTATGCCCCATATATATAGATAAGAGTGACACATTTTCAGTTGAGTTTTTTTTGTTTTGTTTTTTAGTTGTGTCACTTTAGAAATATTAGTGCGATATATATTAAATTCTTCTGCGCGTGTGTTTGTAATACAACTCCTTCTAAACGGCTGGACTGATTTTTATGAAATTTTGTGTATGTGATTAAGTTGATTTGAGAAAGATTTAGATTTACAATTAGATCCGATATTTCTTTTTTAAAAAATTCATTTATTCATGTAATGTTAGGCTGGATTAAATTCACATTTAAGCCAGTAGGCAGCGCAGCAATCGTTCCAAAAATCAATGTAACCAGTAAATTTTCATTTGATTCCTTGCAACTTATGAAATATTGAACAGCTTATTAAAAGAAGAAAAAAAAATGAGTTTATAAAGTAAATTATAAATATTTATACAAATATAAGTTTCTTATAATAATTATAATGCAAAATTTATTAAACTTTCTTAGTGTTTTTCAGTTGAGTTTTTTTTTTTAGTTTTGTCATTTTAGCAATACTGATGCGATATATATAATACCGCTGCTAGCAGCATATCCTCAAGGAAGTAAAATAATTTCCTGAATCAAGTTATCAAATAAACGTTTCCCGAAAGATTAATCCCCCAAGTGGAAAAAGAGGTCTGGTCGGAATTTAGAATAGATTAAGACAGGCCTATCTTCCCGGGTCTGCTGAAACTTTGCCCCCCGCTGCTCGAAATTTCAAAGTTTTCACTCGGTTTGCCGACATAAGTTGGCAAACTTCATTTTCCGTTCGTGATCAGGGAAGCAGAGCTTCACGGGGTTAATTTCCTGTTCGCGTGTCTCCTCCAATAGGCTTTACATTGATGTGTTTCGAGGTAGGGTCTTCGGGTTTCATTACTCTAAGGTATATCTAGACTTCTCAAGATCTATCTTTAATCCTAAAGATCTTTCCAACATCCGTACAGAATTCAAAAAATTTCAATACATATGCCAATATCGAAAAATCTAACAATCTTTCCAGACTTCCTTAGATTTTTTTAAAAATTCTGACGATCGTTCTAGAGTGCCCAAGATCTGTCCGGAATTCTAAAACTCTTTCTAGACATCCCAATATGTATCTAAAAATCAAATGAACTTTCCAGAGTTCCTAAAATCTATTTAGAATTCCAATGGTCTTTCAAAATTATCATGATCTGTCCAGAATTCTGAGGCACCTTTTAGACTTCCTAGGATCTATCTACACTTATAAAAATCGTCTTAGGCTTTTCAAGATTTTCTAGCATCTTAAAGATCATTCATCTTGGCTTCCAAATGGAGTTCTAATGGCCTTTCTAGACTTACCGACGTCTGTCTAGTCATTCCAGACTTCCCAAGATCTACTTAGAATTCCAATGATCTTTCTGGACTTCCCGACGCCTGCCCAGAATTCTAAAAAGAAACTCAAACGATCTTTCCAGATTACCCAAGATCTGTTTAGAATTATAATGGTCTTTCTGGACTTCTCAAGATCTATTTTCAATTCTAAAGCATTTTTTAGACTCCTCAAGATCCATCCATCGATAGTTCCAAAAATCTTTTATGGAATCTAGAATTCTAAAAATCTTTCTAGACATCCCAAGATATTTCTTGAATTCTAAAATCCTTTTAGACTTCCTAGGATCTATCTATAATTATTTTTTTTATATATTTATTAGTTGGACGACTCTGATACGACTCCCCCACTTATGCTCGCACTCCCTCGCCAGCCGGATGTCGGACCTTCGAGTAGTCCGTCTAAATGTTTTTACTCACCCAACTAGACTTCCAACAATCCAACGTGGCCATTCAAGATCCGACGTGAGATATAATTTCGGAATTTGGACCACAAGTCGTTTTGGACCACTGCATATCAGAATGTGAATGGCCCGTATTAAGGGGGACGACATCCGACTGTCGAAGGGGTTGGAGCATGAGCGGGAGAGTCGCATCAAACTTCCAGTCGTCCAACTTACCCCAGTCAGTGCTTAACCTTCGGGCAATTTCGGTCTGCACTCGATACATTTTGCGGCTCGTGAGTGACGTACACAGTCCTGAAAACAGACTAGGATTAAAGTCGGATAGCAAGTCGCAGCGTTAGCGGAGTTGACTATAGTACTACTAGTAGTCCTAATAGCAATAAGTCGTACTGCAAATCGGAACCCGAATGGTCTGCTTCAGCAAGAATCCGATCCACTCTGCCACGGAGATACCCTGGACGATTTAATATAGCCAAGAAAGGGTTTGCGGATCAGTGAGGTTTAGACTTCGGTAGGGCTTTGACCCGACTGGGGGCTTATTTTAATATCGAGTAATTGGGAAGCAAGGGCTAACTCGATAGCCAAGTTTTCCAAGGAACTCTATCTCCAAGTTGGCCTATTTGACCGAATCCAGACGGTCTTGGGGGAGTCCTTCATTTAGTTAGCAACTTTTCTTCGGAAAGCACAACTCCAAGAAAAGCAATATTTTTCGCCAATAACAACCTGTAAGGTTATAAATAAACTTCATCAATAAGTACCTATATCACTAGACATTTTTGGCCATTATTACATTACTTATATGTTATATATATATATATATATATATATATATATATATATATATATACTACGTGTGCTCACGACTTTATCCACGTGGAATAGTGACTTTGGGCAGCATTTATTAGATATATATTTTTTGGTTTATTTTGGATTATAACCAACACCATCGTTTGGGTATTTAAAAAAAATCTACTTTACAGTAATGCTACTCTATAAGCCATATTAGACGTATAGCCATCGCCTATATGAGTTGATCGAGGATCAACTCATATAGGCTGCTAAGATTGCAGATACATAAAGCTGACCGTACAAAAATCAGCTAATACTTATCTACTAATAATAGATCCATACCCACAACTTTTAGCGTCCAACCTTGGGCTTTATTAATTGTCATCACGAAACGTATACTCATCTGAAACTGGACTCGACTCTAAAACAAAACGGAAAATTGTTCGGAATGAGAGAAATCCGAGAAACAAAAACACTATCACCTATTTGGTGCTAATGACCACCCACAGTAGTAGATGAACCAGAAAAAAAAAACTGTCACCTATTCCTACCCTGTCTCTATCAGGTTTTGTTCAAAATTGGCTACTTTTAATCTATTAACATTGCAAAGTTATGGAGGGCTTGAATATAGACGAACTGATTGACATAAAACAAACACTAAATGTTAAGCGAATCTTACCACAATATATTAATGAAAACTGCATCTAAATCCGATAAGCCGCTTTTGAGATTAGAGAGCACAAACGTAGAGAAAAACAGACAAAAATTCAAACAATCGTTGGTTTGGGAGCCAGGGGCGTATAAAAGGGGGGTTGAGGGAACTGCCCCCCCCCCGAAAACGCTAAAAATGTGTCATAAAAAACCTTAAAAATAAATTAAATAAGATTACTTAATTCACAAGATTTTTTTTTGTTGTAATAGCGTTGACTAACTATTCAAAGTTCTAGATTGTTAGTATTCCGTACACCCCAAATGCTCTCAGCCCCCCCCCCCCGAAATTCTCCCAACCCCTTTCCGAAATTATTTTCTATATACCCCCATGTTGGTTGCGATTGTTTGGATAAAGACCCCTAATAATATTTTTCCTAGTATATCGTTCATGTACAGAGCGCAACTAGACCAAGTCCATGTTATACAGTTTTCAGAAAATGAGTATTATGCGTTTTAATTGCACTTTGTATAAATCCTATTGACCAGTATGAGTCTTTAAAAGATTTGACCTTAAACGGTGATCTTAATTTTAAATGTCATTGACGTTATTGATGTATAGCCTTGTTCATAAAATAGTTACAACTTGGACTTGGCATCTTGTGCCCTGAAAACAAATAAGAATGTCTTCCAGATGTGCAGCAAGAACAGCTACAAGTCCTGTAACACCGAAAAGAGCCATTTTAGTAATACTATTAAACGACATTACCACATAAAATGTCAAAAATGGACTTGGTCTACTTGTGCTCTGAACACTCAATATATATATATATATATATATATATATATATATATATATATATATATATAGAGAGAGAGAGAGAGAGAGAGAGAGAGAGAGAATATGTGAGTGAAGATAGGGAGAGAGGTTGATGATAAAGATTGCCTCTGTAAGGTAATAAAATTCTTGAAAAATGTAGAACGGATATTAAGTAATTTTGCCCTCAGCTGATAAATGAGCCCTGCGGCGGGGAAAATGGAAGGCAGGTCGGGAAGACTACATCAAAAATCCATAAGGCTTTGTGTAATTTATCACTCTGGTAATTCTAGACCCCTTTGAAGTTAGTCAAAACCCCGCCGTTCTTACCAAAGCAAGAAAATTATCTATCGGGAATCTTCGTTATAGGAACAACCTCCTGATCGTTTGAGTAAGAGCAAGATCATAAGTTACATTGTATGATCTTCCTCTTACTCAAAGATCCAAAAATATTCAATGAAATATAGAACAATAAAAAAAGATTTAAAAAACGAGAAATGAATATAAGTAGAGAAATTATGAGTCAAGCCAAAGATTTTTTTATTGGCCACGTAATCATACTTCTCAATTTATAACTAAGAAACGGGAAAATGAGATAGCCTAACTTTCTTTCTTTATTTTTAAGGCGTGCCAACCTTAGGGTCATTAACGCCATCGAGTTTTCACTTTCACAGTAAAACTTTCGTTTTATTATATTTTGTGGTGAAATATTTTCTTATTACTTTTGAATTTATTAATTGGTTAGATCAGCTTTTGAATTTTATTTAATTATTTATTATTGATTCTGGTTTATTTTGCTTACTTGGATTACTTGCAATGTAATTTCCACTAGCAAATATAGATACAAATGTAAGGCCCCGTTTTCCCTTTGCCTTTGTTAAGTGAATAAGGATGAGAGAAAAGGTTGGTTGTCCATCTCTAGAGATGTGAGAACCACGAATCCGCAAACGGTGCGTCTGTGTTGTTGGAACTGCACGTGGCTGATTTGTAAGATTCTTGGAAGATTTAAGACCAGACAACAGTTTCTCGTCCAGCCACCTGCTAAAGCAGGAGAGGGGCAAAAGGTTAAAAAGAGCTGGCTTACCTCTGACGGGTGAGAGTCCACGTCCGTTCCTCAGGTCTTGGCCGAGATGGCGATGAGAGATAGGTCAGTTCCAAATTATGCTCTTGTCCCTCCAAATGATATTTGATAACTCTTATCTAACTGATTCTCTCTCACTCAACCTTTTCTCTCGACTTAGCGATGTTTTATGACATTTATGTATCTAATAGTAACCTTAGTGTAAATTATAGTTTTGAAAGGAATTTCCGCTTCTCTAAAATATTTCCCCATTTTCTGTTCCTTTAAATCCCGTCCTTGCTAATCGGTCCCTAACACAAACATACACAAAAGCGCGCGTACCTGCACTCACAAACAAATGTACACATACACACATACAGACACACATGCACACACCTACGCACATACACAAACCCAGTTCCATTCAACATTACTCACAAACATTAAACACACTCACCATACGCTATCTATTCAATTGTCTGCTTTAGATTTTATTAATAAGTTCCGTTTTTTCTATAAAGTTTGGGATAGCTTTAAAATAATTCGTATTTTTTACAGCACCAACTAAATATTCTACAAATAGCGTCAAGTAAAGGTCAACAATTATCTTAACTTGCACTTCTTATTATACATTGTTATATAATTTACTAACTCAGCCAGTGATTTTACATTTCATCACCATTTTAGGTATTACAGCTTCAACAACAGGTCCTCAAAAAAATATAATGTGGGATGAGTTACATTTTAATCGTACTTAAAAAATTAGAAGCTAATCGTATATGTTATTTGATCTCATATACTAATATTATAGAAGTTGAATGCATTTTACAAATTCAGATGCTAAAAAGTAACTTCCCCACTGGGTTATATTGAGAGTGGCTTACATAAAATATAACTGAGGGCTAAGATAGTAAAATTTATACGCTGGCTAATTGTGGCTAACTTAGTAATTTAGAAGTCCATGTAGAATTATAGAGGCGAATAATGCTACTAAAATAAAAACAAGTTCGTTTAATTAGCACCCAAATAAAATTAAGTAAAAATAAATAAATAAAAATATATCTATAAAACAATTAGAATAATAATAAATGAAATAATAAAACAAGAAAGTTTACTAAAACAAATTTAATAACAATGAACGTCGCTAATGGCCAAGATTTGCCGATGCGCCGTAAAAAAAAAAAAAAAAAAAAAAAATAACAATGAAAAGCTAAACCTAAAAAAGAAGCTAAATCATCAGCCCTAATAGAACCTATTGACCAGCATCATTATAGAAATTGTTTGGAAAATTGTATAAAAAATCTAAATTGTAAAGTTATCAATTATGACCTTATTTGTAGTCTATATTGCGTTTCTTTATCATAAATAAGATTGATTTTGTTTCTTGGCTGGAAAAATGGAGTGAATGGCTTCTTTTATTTTATTCTGTGCATTTTCTGTAGTGTTGAACTGTGAACTATTAGTAGATCATCAATATACAATAAGTACTGCACATCGAGAGGTATGTGATCTTTGGCCGAGTCCATTGCAATAAGAAATAGAGTTGTACTGAGTACACTGCCTTGAGGAACACCCATTTCTTGCTTAAAGACATCTGAGAAACAAGTTCCATTTCCGATTCTGAACATTCTGTTCGAAAGGAGGGCATTGATGAAGTTTAGAAATGATTATTTTTTTGCCAGACTGTGCTGAATTCTTTGTGCTTCATAGTAAGTAATTGGTGCATTATTAAATCGCTTGATAATTTAAAATCCCTTTACCGTATGGATGATACAATGTTCCAGTGAGCCTGAAAGATTTATTGGCTACAGCTTTAATGAAATAAACTCCCATATTTCAGGAAATATTAAACAGAAGCCGGATTTAAATGAAATATCGGAGAGTATATTGTTAGAGAGGCTTAACTAATGTTCAAGCCGGATATTGAGAGTAGGCCGAACGCATTAGTAGATTGGAGAGTACTACAAACATTTTTAGCTGATGAAAATTGAGAATTTGATCCTCGTTCCTATATTAGGGGATATGGGCTTTTCAATGGAGTAGCTATAAAGAATTATTAGCCCCTAGCTTGAAGGGATGTTTTTTTTGGATAAAACACAATTTATTCATGATAAGCTGTCTTTTTATAATGGTTTGATAAAACAAAATACTAATCAGTACATTGGTGATTCATTTTTATTAGGTTTTTTTTATTTGCTGACTAGACAATTTCACATTTCAGAAACCTTAGATCACAAAAGTAACGATGGTACAAATTTGAATATACTCACACGCACACACACACACACATATATATATATATATATATATATATATATATATATATATATATATATATAAATATATACATACATATATTATCAAAAGGCTCAAAAATGGTCCGTTTTTGACGATCCTTGCTACAAAACATTTTCTAGTTTGAAACGTCAAGTTTGTTAGACTAGCAGAATCCGTCCAACGGAACATGGTTTTCGGGGCGAAATTCGCGCGAAAAAAATCCAAACACCTATGTTTTTGAGTTTACTTAGTGGAAACGAATGAAACCGTTTTCAAATCGTTATCTGTAACAGTATTCGAGAAAAGCGGATAAAAATAGTATTTCAGTTTGGGTGATTAAGTTCGTTGTATTCAAATGAAATATTTTCTACACGTTTGTAATTCAGCCAAACTAAGATTTAAATTTTGGATAAGTTTGGATTTCTGGAAGTATTCGAAAAAAATGTTTTATTAATAAGCATGAAAATTTTTGGGAGAATATTGTGATATGTGGAATAACGATTCATGTCAATCGGAGACATTTGCGCTTAAAATTTCGAAATTGTTAGTTTTGCTCTTTTCAAATGTTTTTTATCTTCGTTTAACTCACTTTTTTATTCGTTGTGTTTTTTTTTTTTTTTTTGTTTTTTTTTTTTGGTATTTTAGTAAAACAAGTTAAGAAAATGAGAAACATTGTTATTGCAATTCCAAGAGCAAACGTTGAGAAAGAGGATGGAGTAATTTCCGCTTAGGACATAATCAGTTTCCTGTTGTGGCGTTAATCTTAAAAGTCTTATATTACTCCACTTTGAGATTTCATTGTATATTTTTCACGAAAGATCAAAACGTATCAATAAATGCTCCCATTCCTTTACTAATAGCACTAGGGATATGAGGGGAACCTCGCTAATATGATGCAGTTCCTGCGAGTTTGACTTCTTTTCTTTCGAAATCTACTAGTGATATGCAATGAGTTAGTTGTGGATGTGCTAAGAATTCAAGGAATATTTGGTTTTCAACTAAGAATAAACAATACGATTTTCCGAAAATCTTTAATTTCGACCTTTCTGCATGCTCTTTAACCATAATAATATAACAGTTTTGAGGTCAGCAAACATGAAAAAATGTTTTACTCCGAAAGGGTGCTCTTCCCACAACCAGAGGCCTCTTACTTAGATATCCATTTCTCCAAGACTTTTTTGACGAATTCTTCTATTATAAAGAGAATATAATTTTCGTCCATTGCCTTTTTTATGGTATAATTTTGAGGCAGTGAATGCATTAATTGAAATTATATACCTACATGAAAGAATTTTTCAAAATTTCAACTCTTCACCACTAGATACACTATATTGTATAAATATCATGAAAATATAAGCAGAACGGTATTCGTGTAGTATTTTAAGACGCGCAATTACCTTATTGTCTGTAAGTTATACAACTAAAATTTTGCAGTTGAAATTACAAATTTCTCTACCCATTGACGAAATGAAGCGAGATGTAGATAATTTCTCGCATCTTCAAACTTCGCTAAAATTGCCCAAGTTTAATTCCTCACAAAGAGAAAGCGAAAAAGGAAATGTAAATTTAAAAGGGGAGGGGGGCAATTTTCTAATTACGAAAATTTAGCTTTAACTCCCTCCCTGAAGACTTTAATTTCTCCACAGAGGAGTTATAATTGTTTTTAAAATTAAAGAGAGACTCTGAGAGTTTATATAAACCACGCCTGTTTATTTTTTCTGTACATTATTCGTAAAAAAAACTGGAAAGTGCTGATGTTCCGAGTCGGGTGAAGAAAGGCGTAAACCCCCCAGTAAATTGGAAGGGGGTATAAACAGTTTAGACAACTTTTTTTCGTTGAAAAGTTTTATTTTTTTCTAGAAACAAAAAATTTGGAAACTTTTCATGAAAACGTCTTCTTCAGTTACTGGCTATTTTTACCGCTCCATTTATTAAAACTACACTTCAGGACAAGTCGAGTTGCTAAAGGATGACGTGAGGTCTTCTTCTATAAAATAGTCAACGTGTAAAAATATTGGATTGCTTATTTCTCTTCGCTTCAAAAAGAGAGAATTGTTTACAAACACCAATTGAATACGAGCCGAAAATAATTGGCACTCATTCTGGTTAGGTACATACACAAAAAAAAAATTACTACAGTATAATGTGTATAAAAGTTCGGAATGCTAACGCACGAAATGAAAATTGAAGAACATATTTTGGCCAGACTGAGTGAGTTTTGAAATTATATGTTGGAAGATGGTCAAAAGTTATTTGAAACACACTAGTTTTCAATAATAACATAAACAGAAAGACATCTCAACTCCTTCTTATCTTGTGTGCAAAATGAGTCACAATAATTAAACCGCACTTGAACAAAATATTAATTTTTTTTTTTAAATAACTGGGGTTAACTAACTAATAAAATAATATTTTGGAATCTTCAATGTAGTATTAAATTTATTTTTTGAAGTCTTGTAGAAAGTATGTATAATTTTTATCTATTCCTTTTTTTTTTAAATTAGTTTAACCTCTATTTTTTGTGATAGTTACCTTTTTTTTTCTATTCTTATTTAAGTTCTTGTTATTAAACATGGTTTTTATCTATAATGTTATAAAATGTTAGGTTTTAAACGTGCGGTCACACAATTGTTCGGTAAGTTCGTGTTTTTAGGAAAATAAATGATAAAATTAAAACAAAATAACGAATAATAAAATTTAAAAAAATAAATAGAAAATAAAAAAGAATAAAATTAAAATAAAAAGATTAGGAGAAACCCATAAAATTAGTGGTGATAAAGAAATGTATACCCCAGTCCAAGAGCATGGATGTTCATTTGTGTGACATGTTCTTTTACGCGGTTTTTCGTCCTAAATTCTTTAAACAAACACTTAACTAATTTAGAATGCACTATATGTTTCAAGTCCACATGACTTCAGACTTCACGGTCAGGAGTAAATGAATAATTTCTGGCGTGAAAAACCAATTATGGTCAACTAAGAGACGTTTCCAAGTTTATAAAGTACAAATTATAGAATGTATTTTCTTTAAAATCAATTGATCTTTCAAAAGAGAAGCTAAAAACTTCGAATTTTTTAGTATTTCATAAATTGTTATCAAACAAATTTTCTTTTAACCCTTTTCCCCCTCAAGTTTTTATTTGATTAATAAAGGAGGAAGTGCCGAACTAATCCAGAGAATTTCTCGCTCCAGTTAGGAAGTAATGTCCCGAGAGGTAAGAAATCGGGGAGAAAATTATGTCGGAGTTACGACCCTCCCCCCCCCCTTCCCAATCCAGATATTAGGATTTTTTCTCGGATTTATAGGGGGTGCTGCTTCTAGCTCATCCGAAGCACATTCAGGTCGTGGGAGCCTTCGAACCGGACATTATTTATATAACGGATAATGTGAAAACTCGATGGAAAATTTGGGGAGCGAAAAAAAAAGGAAGTTTTTACGATTTTCTCAGCGAATATATGTATATCAATTCGCATAACTACTACAAACACACATTTACGAAGGATCAAACTCCCTTTTTCTTCTTCCTTTTTCTTTCACAAATGTATCTCGGGAGAGAGATTGGTCTATTGAAGCGCGGTACAGTTTTTACGCTTGAAGGATCGCTCTCGCCGTCGTGAATACAAATTTATTCAATCGACAAGACGATGGAGTTTGGCTTTTTTGACATATTCATTCGCCGCCTTTATTCGAATCATCGCATGAAATGCAGAACTGTTCTTTATTCGAAGAAATCTCTCTTTCGCAATTTACGGAAGAAAAAAAAATTGTGAATATTTCGAATATTTTCTTCATAACACAATCCTCGGAATGCTTATGAGATCATGTCTTTTTTTTTTCTCCCTTATTTTTTATTTTATTTTTTTTTATTTAATTAGTTAGACAAACAATTTGTACCAACTAAATTATTATTCAATTATTCAAATTTAATTATTAACATGTCATATTGTCCTATTTATCTGAAGCTTGACAATTTTATTGTCATATAACGCTCAAGAGTACGTATCTCTTCTCGGATAGACGCTATCCTGTCTTTATGAAACTTTGGCTTCTAAATATGATTATTACTTAATAATCGAAACTCATATACGTTTGATCCCAATACCCCAATCTAACGAGGTTCGATATTTAGGATTCCACCTCGACAAGCGACTTACCTGGAAAACACACATAAAACACAAGAGACAAGAACTGAACAAACGCTTCGGACTTCTCCGACGACTAATTGGACTCAAATCAAAACTAGACACAAAAAACAAACTGACAATATACAAGACCATAATAAGACCGATATGGACATACGGCATAGAACTTTGGGGATCAGCTAAGCCATCAAATATAAACATTATCCAACGTTTCCAATCCAAAGTCCTCCGTAAAATCCTCAACGCTCCTTTCTACGTTTCAAACCTGACCATCCATCGAGACACTGATATACCCTTTGTCTATGATTTAGCCAAATCCCGATTCCTGACCTTTTTCTCAAAACTCCCAGCCCACCCCAATCCTCTTGGTAGATCCCTCTCTTCCAACGTCATCCCAGATAATCCTCCTCGACGCCTTCGCCGCCATTGGCCACGAGACAATTTACTACTGGTTAATTTGCCTGACTCATAAAATAATGTAAATAGTGTAAATATTGTAAATAATGTATATAGTTTAAAAAAGAGACCAATTTTTAATTAAAGAAAGAAATACAATATACGTTTGATAGAATATTAAACGCACTGATGATAGTCCTGTACGTATGATAGAATTTTGTATAGATCAATGATAGAGCTTTACATATGATAAAATTTTACTTAGATGATAGAGCTTTATATATGATAGAATTTTAATTAGATAGCTGTTAGAGTATTACATATGATAGAATTTTACATAGATAGACGGTAGAGCTTTACATATGATAGAATTTTACATAGACAGATGATAGAGCTTTACATATGATAACATTTTACATAGATAGATGATAGAGCTTTACATATGATAGAATTGTATATAGGTAGATGATAGACCATACATAACATCGAACTTTACATAGATAGATGATAGACCATACATAACATCGAATTTTACATAGGTAGATGATAGACCATTAGATAACATATAATTTTACATAAGTAGATGATAGACCATTACATAACATAATTTTACATAGGTAGATGATAGACCATACATAAAATAGAATTTTACGTAGGTAGATGATAGACCATTACATAACATAGAATTTTACATAGGTAGATGATAGACCATACATAACATAGAATTTTACATAGGTAGATGATAGAACATTACATAACATAGAATTTTACATAGACAGATGATGGTGCTTTAAAAGTGATAGAATTTTAATTAGATAGATAAGAGATCTTTACATATATGCAAAGGAATATATTAGAATCCCGTGAAACTCAATTTTTCTAGACGACTGCTTTTTAATTTAAAAATAAAACATAAATTCAAAGAGTCCGCCATCTTGTTTAAGAGTAAGCACTAAAAAGTAGGGAAGCACTCAAGAGGTCTCAATCCTGTGGTTCCCCTCCCAATACTCGAACTAATCAAGCTTCCAATAATAGGGTTTCTAAGGATTTTGGTGTACCTCACGGCCCCACATTAAGCCCTCTATTATTGTCTGTATTACCAAGGAAATTATATTCAAATACAATAATTGATGTTCCATTATCAATATTTTATTATACACTTATTCTCCATAATGTGTAATGTAAATCTGATATATTAATATAAAGTTTTAAGAGATCGCACACTGCGACAGCCGATTGACAACAGGACCAAAGTGAAAAATGCGACTATTTTTTTGAACTTGTTTCGCTTTAGTAATCCTTTCATGGTGAGCAGCAATTTGGTTACTCCAATATTATTAAAAAACAAAGGATAGAAATCAATTTTAAACAAGCGGAAGACCCCACAACTGTCTGAATTAAGAAATTTCAATTTAATATACCTTTCATGTACAATGTAATAAACTTCAAATGAATTTAGGGTGGAAAAGGCATCCAAGAAGGAATTTTATTTTCATTGTCTCGTTAATATCCCTGCCTAATGTGTTTTCCTTGATGCCTTTAAAATACATTTTTTCTTTACTAGTTTTAAATAAAATGATAATACTTAAAATAATCATTTTTTTAATTTCGATCAAGTTCTAAGTTTCTGATATAATTTGATTCAATAACTATTTTACTTCATAAATATGCAAATCATTCCTGCTTTAAAAGGTTTAGTATTTATTTATTTCAGGAAACATCATAAACTTAAAAAACATTGACGTTCTGGAAAATTCTAGAAGTTTATGCAGCTACCGTGAATACCTTACACTTTTCTGCATCTTCGGACTCCATTAATCAGATCACAGTGCAAAAAACGGCAGAATACATGGCCAGTTGTTAAGAAGGAAATGATAACCTTGTGTTCGTCAGAAGCATTCAGAAAATTTGAAACCTCCCCACATTATATAATTAAATTTAACAAAGCCTCTTCATCTGAACATAGAACTCATCGTTCCTAATGAAAATTTTTCTCCAAATTCAAAATGGCCTCCTCAACTTATCTAAGAAGCATCTAAAACTGAAACTAGAAGAGTTAGAGATCTACGCTCAAGGCCATCAGGTGAATTAGCATTCACCGATGACCTAAAATGTATAATAAAAACATCATGCATTTTTACTTGTTGTTGTTACGTGTACATGGGGTTTATTAAAAAAAAAAAACAAAAAAAAAAACAATTTAGTCAGCAGTAATTTCACATATAATCTAGCAAAAGTACTACTTTTATCCACTATTTATGTCAGTTATTTGAAGTAAATCTTGCAGTAATGTGGCATATGCTACCCATTTTGATGAGAATTGTTCATAAGGTGTGGTGTTCTCATTCAATTTTTATATATTTCCTGCGAGCCTAACTATTTTTTATTTGTTTCAGGTATGGACATATCTTGTCAATATGATGGCTGCCATCTGTAAGCAATTCTTCCATGACGCGAGGCACGCCCAGGTTACACTTATTGTAAACACATCTTTTTGAGATGTTTATTAATATTTTGAAAAATCAAAAAAACTTAATTTTTATTCGAACACCGTTAATATATGATAAACCTAAATTAGTTTTTAAAAACCTGTCAAGAACGACTCTTGTCCACTTTAGCAGTTTGATCGCTGCACTGTCCGTCGGATAGCTCAGGCCTTTTAGGCTTCGGTTCGGTGTATCCAAGACAGAGTAACACTTTCTCTAAACTCCTCGCCACGTCTTTACTGAAATTTGGGATATTTCTTGACCTTCAATAATTTTTTGTACTTTAAATAAAATTCTTAAATTTGCAAATCTTTCCTTTAAAATATTTCGAAGAAATTCAACTATTAAGGTTGCAGTCGCGTAAAAATTCATCAAATCATCATTTGTCATAACGACTAGTCACAAAAGAGTCCGACTAGAAGGTTGCGTCCTCTTTGCGCGTTTCTATACCTTTCTCATCCCTGAAGACATTTGGAATGCTTCGGATAGATGCAGGTAATATCTTCTTTACTTATTTGTTTGTTGTTTTCCGCAACATTGGCAACGCACTAATCGCTTATCTTGTTGCTAAGTCAAAACAAATGTACAAAAAAAGTAAATAAATAAATTAACAACTTGAAGTTCAACAAAACGGTAAAAACTAGATAAAGTAAAAAAAAAAAATAATAATATAAAACTAAAATACCTAATACTAAAATTAGAAATATGAATTTGAAATACAGATTGTGAAAGTTAAATTAGTTATTTAAATGGTCGTGTATAATTGTGTGCTTTTCAAACATTTGAGTAGTGTATTGATGTGTAAGCTACATTCTGCCAGTAAGTCGTGGGGCAAATTTAAATTAAAGAGTTAAATGTTTTGCAAAAATATTAAAAACATTTAAAAAGGTACCTACAAGCCTATTAACGTAGAAATGTAAGGACTACGATTTTTTTCGCGGGAATTTGTCAAAAAACACATTGTTCTATTTTAAAAATTAATTCCATAAAGTGGAAACTAGAGCTTTGGGTCAAATTTAGGTTAGGCAATTCCTGATTGTACGAAAAACGCTTTAAGGGTTTCGATTAATAAGAACTATATGAAAATTAACTATTAAATAATAATAATAATGTTAAACTAAATAAAATACACTCGGGCGGGGAGGAATGGTTTTCGCTAACTAAGGCTGTTTGTTTCAGCGTAACTAATTTCTACCTGTTGTGCTGACCAACGAAACACCGCTGGATTAATTCGTTGGAAACCACATTATTTCTGTCACGACAAATTACGCGCCTACAAAAATCTTTACATTACAACTTCTAGAATTTAAAACAAACGTTTTTGAACAAAAAGAAAATCATCTGAAATCGTATCATGACAGGGCTAAAGAGAGCAAATTAAGGAAACCTATACTGAGCATACCCCATAACCTGCAAGCGGTAAAAAAAGTCATAAGGGAAAATTGTTCCAAAATGTGGCATAAATTGCTCAACAATAAATTAAGGGGGTCGAATGCTACCACTACGAGAAGGAATTAGACGAATTAATATATCTCCATTGCGTTAACTAAAGCAAAATAATAGTTATTCTTAAAACTACTACATAACTTTATACAAGTATAATAAAACACATACATATATGGTATAAGTTAAACGAAAAAAATGGATAAATAAATAAAAATATATAGAGGCATAAATTAAAATATATATATATATATATATACATATATATATATATATATATATATATATATATATATATATATATATATAGTAATTGCAGTACATACAGGATTGAATACAAATTACGGGAATAATGAGTGAGAAAAAAATCATACAAAATGCTCAAACAATACTTGCACATTATGACAGTCAACAAAACGTAGTCGACACAAAAAAATATAACCTTGAAGTTGTTTGTCCTAATTATTGAATCTGGTAAAACCGAAAAATCATGAGTCTCTGGAACTGAGTCATCTTATGTGTATCCGCTTTTCCAAAGTGCCATTTGCAAAGCCATTCATAGACAAAACCTACACATTCGAAATTTCAGCATAGATTTCTCCGGCTAAAGTTCCCCGATCATAAATTCGTATGAACCATTATTACCACTTACGACGAAATTGTTATACCTTTTATATCTCCCCCACTTATACAGCCTCAGTGCTAATTGTAACATAAATCAATACGCCTAAGTTGGATGAATGTAAAAACTTTCGATTTTTTTGGAACTCAATCCGCAACGATTAGCTTCTTCCCTTTCCTGAAAGACGATTATAGATATGGCTTTAAAATCAATGACCTCGCAAGTAAAATAATATATAAAGTATATAAATATATATACATATATATATATATATATATATATATATATATATATATACATAAATATATATATATATATATATATATATATATATATATATATATAAAATCAGTTCCGTAAAAGGCCACGAGGACCCTGAGGGGCAGATACTATAGAGGTATCTGATTCATGACCACACGGCACACTAGGGAGACAGCGTGGTCAGTACTATGCTCCGGACTGCTAGAGTCATTAGCACCAAGTTACCCATTATTAAATTAATTAAAGATTGGGTTGGCCTAAGGACCTAAGGATATATATATATATATATATATATATATATATATATATATATATATATATATAAATTGAAACCACTAGCAAATGTCCGTGACCTGGAAAATTGACTTTCTTATTAGAAACTCCGGATTAAAGTTGAAAGAAGTCCGTCACGCAGGAGCTGCATAACTAAACACTTTCCTCAGAATTTGGGTAGTGCAGACTGGTTTCCAGAACAATTTGCTTAAAATATCCAACATAAATAAAATAAAAACATGAATAGTTCTCTTTTAAATTTGTAATGAGTAACTGATCAATTATTAATTTGCTTCCAGAGTTATGTTTACACATGGTACCTATTACACTACGTAATAAATACAAAAAACCTCATATTATCGTATTTTGATCTAACGCAGGAACAGGATACAGTCACTCTAGTGGTAGAAAGCGATCCTTGCGGCGGCTTTGTGAACCTACGTCTGGCGGGCTTTTCTATTGAAATATATTACAAATTAAACCCCCGCTTTCCAATTGACCGATTCAGCTCATTTTTACAACATTTCTTTCTCATGAGTTACCCACGACGTATACCGCGTTTCGTTACAATACAGCAGAAATTACGACCGGTATAAGTATATTAGGAATTTGGGTCCGGAGTAAACCCCCCCCCCTTCTAATGAACCAATTTAGTTTATTTTTACAACACATATTTACCTGTAGATTACCACTACGAATACCGAGTTTCGTCGAAATATACCACAAATCACGGCTGGTAGTGGCGAATTGGTATTGTGGGTCCGGAGTAAACCCCCCCTTCTAATGAACTGATTTAGTTCATTTTTATATCTCACTTTTTTCTCTATATTACCACTACGAATACCAAATAATTGTTGAAATATAACAAATATTACGGCTGACATAGTCAAATTAGTGTTTTGGGTTCGAGTAAACCCCCCCTTCTGGTGGACCGACTTTGGTGGTTAACGAACTCGTTCAATCGTTTGCTAATTGAATGCTATATACCAAGTTTCGTGACGAAAAAACAAAAACTCTGGCCGCTAACGTGTTAACAGACATATATATATATATATATATATATATATATATATATATATATATATATAGATATATAGATAGATAGATATATTTAAATTTTAGCGGGAGTCATTTTCAGTGTCTACTAGGTAACATCGATAAAGATTTGAAGAAATTTTTCAAAAATTCCGTCATGAGTCCAACCTTAATAGCTACTTTCCTTCGGAGGAAAGTGCTAAAAAGAGCACGAATTAGGTTCTCAATAAATATCTGGCCATCATTTCGATGTGATTGACAATATAATGGGTGTGTGTGTTCGGTAATTGCCTTCTAATTTTTTTTCTTCTTCGTTTATAATGCCTCAACCATGTGAGGGTCATTGCCAGTTTAATGGTGTCATATTTCTTGGTATACGCGAATATATTTTTGTACAGGCCTCTAAGATTTCAGCAATGCTGCTAAAAATGTTATCTCCTACCTCGGTAAACGTCCCTAAAGTTGTTAGGATTTCGGATTATCCTCAAGAATACAATCAACTAAGGGCATTCCACGTAAAGTGATAGAATACAAGCTAACAAAATAGTGATGACCGATAGAAACGCTTCGGTAGATATAGAGCGCAGAGGAATTGGTTGTGGCTAATGCGAAGCCTCGCTAGTGTGATCGGTCTCAGGGGAGACTGTGCGATGATTAGGGCCGTGAGAGTTCCCCACTCTCATCAACTCGAGAGCAGTCAACTCTCGGTCATTAGTGACAATGTCTACTCGACAACTCCTGCCGCAGACACTACACCTAGGTTCGTTGATTGTCAATACAGGAAGCTTTATTGTAAACAATAGCTTGTAAGTTAGTGTCAGCACTTAGGCGTCCTGTAAAAAAAAATCTGTCACTCAGGAGCAGGATTCCTAACAATTCCTATAATCAAAATTACCTATATTAAATAAATAAATTAAAGTGAATGGTGCTCTTCTCTATTTGCAATGTACAGCTGAATCAATTATTTTTTTTTTAATTTAATTTTTCTGGGGTGTTTTGTATGCGAGGTACTACTCTCTTTAATAAATACACGTTTTTTTAGATGTCGCTAGGTCAGTTGGAGTAAGTGCATAAAAAAGTGTTAATTTTGATCTTTTAAACGGGTTTTTTCTCTGTTTACCTCACATTTTAATTATTTTTTTAAGTACATTTAAAAGTAAAAAGAATATATTAGTAAAATAAAGGAACAAAATGAGAAACGTATTTGTAATATTGTTTCTTTGAGCAATCTTTGAGAAATAGGACGGAGTAATTCCCGCTTAGGATACTGTGAGTTTCCTATAGCGGCACCTAACATCATTGTTTATTTTTCACGAAGATCAAACATTCCAGTTACTGCTTATATTCCTTTACAATGGAACTAAGGATATGAACGAAAACGTGCTAAAATGACGCAGTTCCTGCGATTCGGGCTTTTAGAACTTTCCTCCGAAGGAAAGTTGAGGTTGCACTCATGATGGAATTTTTAAAAAATTTCTTCAAATCTTTATCGATCCTACCTAATAGAGACCGAAAATGACCCCCGCCAAAATTTATATATATCTATATTTATATATATATATATATATATATATATATATATATATATATATATATATATATATATATATATATATATATGTTAACACGATAGCACCCAGAGTTTTTGTTTTTTCGTCACGAAACTTGGTATGTTGCATTCAATTAGCAAACGATTGAACGAGTTCGTTAACCATCAAAATCGGTACACCGGAAGGGGGGGGTTTACCCCGGACCCAAAACACTAATTTGACCACGCCAGCCGTAATTTTTGTTATATTTCAACGAAACTAAGTATTCTTAGTTGTATTCTACTGGGAAAATGGGTTGTAAAAATAAACTAAATCGGATCGTTAGGAAGGGGGGTTTACTCCTGACCCACAATACCAATTCGCCACTACCAGCCGTAATTTTTGTTATATTTCGACGAAAATCAGTATTCGTAGTGGTAATGTACAGATAAAAATGTGTTGTAAAAATAAACTAAATCAGTTTATTTGGAGGGGGGGGGGGTTACTCCGTATCCAAATTACTAATATACTCATCCCGGTCGTAATTTCTGCTGTATTGTAACGAAACGCGGAATACGTCGTGAGTAACTTCGGTCGTGAGGTCTATCGGAAAGGGGGGTTTACTTTGTACTATTTTTCAATAGATAGCCCGCGAGACGTAGGTTCGCAATGCCGCCGCAAGGAGCACTTTCTACCACTAGAGAGACTGTATCCTGTTCCTGCGTCAGTTCAAAGGACGAAAATATGAAGTTTTTTTGTATTTATTAAGTAGTGTAGTAGGTACCATGTGTAAACATAACTCTGGAAGCAAATTAAGTACAAAATTAATAATTGAACAGTTGCTCATTACAAAAGTAAAAGAGAACTATTCATGTTTTTTACTTTATTTATATAGGATATTTTAAGCAAATTGTTCTGGAGAGCAGTCTACCCTACCCAAATTCTGAGGAAAGTGCTTAGTTATGCAGCTCCTGCGTGACGGACCTTTTGCTATTATAATTGTATCATTAAAACGCGACGAATTAATGTTTGTATGACTTGTTGCTATAATAGGAGTAGGGTAAAAAGGGGGAAGCTGGCACAGTTTCGTGAGGAAGATGGCGGCGCCCATGATTTCCCCGCCAAAAAGACGCAACTAGCTGTTCTGACCGTGTCGGGAAGAGGGGGGGGGGATGGCGGAGGCCATGGAGGTCTAGCCACATTGTATGTCCTCTTCGAAAAGCTCTTTGGATGACCTTGAGTAACCAAGTATGACCCTAAAACTATAAAAAGGTTGAAGCAGCTCCTTCGCCTCATTTTGCATCCAGCCTCCGAGGAGTAAACATCGCAGCTAGCGCATCAGCCAGCATTGAGCCACTACTCATCCAACAGCCAGCGCTCCAGCCATTACTACTCGGCCAGCACTCCATCTAGCATTCAGCTAATCCACCGACTGTTCAGTCAGACAATCATCCGGCCTGCGTCCTACCTAGCTTTCAGTCTCGCCATTGTAAGGTCAGACCTATTTACCATAAACCAATTCAGAGATCAGCATAAATATATTAGTTTATACTACAGTTTTCATACCTAACATTCAATATGTTCACCTGTGCCATCTGCGAAAAAATCTTTTGAAAAGCAAATAGATTTTAATCTACACAAAGTAGTTATACATAACATTTTAATGGGTCAACCGTGTAAAGTTTGTGGTGCTATTATTAGCAAAAAAAATCTAAAGAGACATGAATTGTCTTGCGGTAAACTTTATAAATGTAAAATTTGCGGAAAAAACTTCAGAAACGAGCATTGCGGCAAACGCCATGAAGGGGTGTGTGGAGAGGTTTTACCTAAACTTTTCAAAAAAGAGCCTTCGAAGTACGAATTAATAACAGCAGCTCCTAACAGTGAAGGGTTGACGGAATATGAATGTGCTTTCGAAAGTCGGTTGAAATCATATTTTATTCAAAGCAAAGATTGCCATGATTTAATATCGTTCCTATCTTCATGCAAGAACCGTATAGTTAAGACTATCAGAGAGCAGTTAGAACTGTATAAAGCATTAAAAGTAAACCTGATGGTAGAATGTAGGTTTAAAAACAGTGTGGGTGAAATAACCGATCGAGCATTTAAAACTACAAACGCTTCAATATATAAAGAAACTAATTTAGAAGAGCTATTGTTTAAGAAATTTAAAAAACTGACAACTGAAATGGAAGAGTCGATGATGAAGAAAAGTGGATGGAGTCTATTAAATATCGACGGGTTAAGACTTAAAATAAATAAATACAACTCACTACGCGGAAGTACATACATTCCTTTACCTACCAGTATAGCTAATAAGCACGCATGTATTAATGTGGAAATTTACGATGAAAAGTGCTTTATGTACTCTATACTTGCAAAATTCATCCAAACAAATCCTCAACGAGTTACAAAATACAAGACTTTATTAGACAAATACGACTTCTCACCCATATCATTTCCTACGCCGCTTGACAAAATAAAATACTTTGAAAGGGCTAACAATATGTCAATAAACGTATTTGGTTTAGAGAAAAATGAAACACTTTATCCATTAAAAGTGGTGGATAATGAACTTCCGGAGCATCGAGATCTTCTGCTACTAGAGGATGGAGAAAAAAACCATTACGTGTACATAAAAGATTTTGAAAAACTCGCTAGAAAACAAATTACTAATCACAAAGATAAAATATATGTTTGTAAAAGATGCTTCACACATTTTGATGATCGATATGGAGAGAACGGCAGTACGAAATTGGAGGAGCATAAAAGACTGTGTTTTCATCATCCCATTGCCAGAATAGAAATGCCAACCAAAAAACCTATACTTCATTTTAAAAATGTAGAACGCACACTCAAAGTACCATTCGTAATATATGCAGATTTTGAAAGCATTCTATTACCGCATAGCACATGCCGACCTGCAGCTACCTCGAGCTATACATTACCATATCAAAATCATATCCCAATGAGCTATGCAATTTATGTAAAAAGTATAAACTCGCTGGAAAATATTAAAACTTCGCTGCCAACAAAGCCGATCATTTATAGAGGAGCCAACACTGCTGAAACATTTATGAGTCAGCTAAAAGAAATTGCTGAAGAAATATCACGCATTTATAAGTTCAACGAGCCTATACATGAACTCTCGGAAGAACAGGAACTTGAATATCTAAAATCGGAAAAGTGCTACTTATGTGAGAGAGGCTTTTCAGAAAAAAATTGGAAAGTTAAAGACCATTGCCACATAACAGGACACTACAGAGGAAGTGCACACAACAATTGCAATTTAAAGTGCAAAACACCTAATTTTATACCTGTTATTATACACAATCTAAGTGCTTATGACGCACATTACATTGTAAAACAACTTGGGTACGATGAAGAAAGGGTTGAAGTTATACCACATTCTGAAGAAAAGTATATCTCTTTTAGCAAATATGTTGGGAAAGTTCAACTGAGGTTTATTGATTCTTTCCGATTCTTATCCTCTAGTTTAGAGCAACTAGTTAAAAATTTGCCCAGCCTTCCTGAAACAGTCAAGTATTTGGGACTCGAAAACGCAGAGCTTGTAAGTCGAAAAGGTGTTTTCCCCTTTGATTACGTAGACTCATGGGAAAAGTTAGAAGAGACAGCATTACCCAAGGAGGAATATTGTTTTAATAAATTAAATCAATGCAATATTACTAATGAGGATTACGCTCACGCTCAGATGATTTGGAAAAGGTTTAACATTTCTACACTGGGTGAATACAGTGATTTATACCTTCTTATGGACGTGCTCCTTTTGGCAGATGTGTTTGAAACATTCAGGAGTAGTACCCTTAAATCGCATTCACTTGATCCCGCCCATTACTTTACATTGCCGGGACTAGCTTGGGATGCAATGCTCAAATACACTAATATAGAGCTGGAACTCCTTCAAGACTACGAACAGCTCTTAATGATTGAATCTGGTATCAGAGAAGGCATATGTCAAGTATCTCACAGATATGGTGAAGCTAATAATAAATACCTTGAGGGATATGACAAAAAGAGACCTTCTCAGTTTATAACTTACGAAGATGCTAATAACCAATACGGATGGGCTATGTGTCACTTCCTTCCTTTTGGAGGCTTTCGGTGGGTGGATCCTGCAAATATAGATTTGTCAAAAATGAAAGAAGACGACCAAAACGGATACATATTAGAAGTTGACATTGTCTACCCAGAATCACTTCACAAAACACATAGTGATTTTCCATTTCTTCCTGAATCTATTACCCCACCTGGCTCACCCTTCAGAAAACTAATCCCTCACTTGGGAAGTAGAAAACACTATGTTGTTCATTATATGTGTTTAAAACAAGCTTTGGACCATGGGTTAAAATTAATTAAAATACATAGAGCCCTTAAATTTCAGCAATCTCCATGGCTCAGAATGTACGTCGAATACAACAATAATCTCAGAAAATCAGCTAGAAACGATTTTGAAAAAGATCTTTATAAGTTATACAACAATGCAATATTTGGAAAAACAATGGAAAGCCTAAGAAAAAGAATGGATATTCGTCTTGTAACTAATGTGAAACAATTAGAAAAGCTTATAGCTAAACCTACATTTATCGATAGAACAATATATGGCTCCAATTTAGTCGGTGTGCATCTAGCAAAAAGAAACATTATTTATGATAAGCCTATATACATAGGGATGTGCATTCTAGATATTTCAAAAACACTTATGTATCAGTACCATTATGACGTTCTTCTTCCATTTTACGGTAGTGAACGTCTAAAGGTAATGTATACCGATACGGATTCATTTATACACCTCATCCAAACAGAAGGCATTTTTGATGATAAATTACATTTTGCTGATTTTCTTGACACTTCAGACTATCCTACTGATCACCCATGTTATTCTGCTCTACATAAAAAGGTCTTGGGAAAATTTAAAGACGAAGCTCAGGGAAAAATAATAACAGCCTTTGTCGGATTAAGAGCCAAAATGTATGCATTAAAAGTTGATAAATCAATTATTAAAAAAGCAAAAGGAGTGAAAAAAAGTTCTTTAGAACGATTTTTAGGATTTGACGACTACGTTAATTGCTTATTTTCTGGAAAATCTATGTTTACTCCAATGAATGTTATAATGTCTAAAAAACATGACATTGCTACTTATGAAATCAACAAACTATCGCTTTCTCCATTCGACGACAAGCGTGTTATAATGGCAGATGGAATAACAACAAGAGCAATCGGATTCACGCCGTCGGATCACACGGATGAGAAGAAATAATAGGACAGAGCAATGTTTCAATTATCAACCAGTTGTTTATTATTTATGTTTAACTATGTACTTATTTATTTTATAGATCTTCGCATTTCTACTGTATTTTAACTACGAATTGAACATGTTTTACCAATGCAATGTATTCCAGTAAAAAATTGTGTTAAATTATGTTTTTAAAATATATGTTTGTTGTTGTTTTTTGGTTTGTTTTTACAAATAAAAAATGTTAGTTTTTGTGTATTCTTTTTGCATTAAACATTTTTCCTAAAATTCTAATAATTTTTATAATTTAAAAAATAAATGGGTTGATAAAAATTAGGTTTTTCATAAAATTGTTGTTAGAAAGTAGTAAAAGTAATCGTTTATCATTTAGTCGATTGTTTAGTCAATATTTTATTCAAAAGCCAGTCGGTTAATTAGTTAGTCTACCAGTCGTAAGCTAAGTCAATAAGTTGGTTATTTAGTAAAAACATTGGTTGGTTGTTAAATTATTCAGTCAACTCGTCAGCTGTTAAGTCGGACAGTACCTAGATTTTAGTTAAATATAACGAAAAAGTGTTGTTTCAAAATGAAATTACACATAAGATTAAAAAAAAAAATCCATATATCATAATATGATTAGTTCTGATATTAATAACATTTATTTTTTCTCCTTTTGATGATAAAAGGTATATTCGAGAAGACCGGATCAACACATTGGTTCATGGTTTTCATAAATTAACTGAGGTGAAAAAAAGATTTATTTAAAAAGTAAATTAAAAAAGAAAAAAAATATTAAACAAGAAGTTAACCACCACCTAAGTATTCTAGAAACCAAGCAGTCTTGTTCTCGAGACTAGTTCTACGAGGCTATAAGCACTCGTAAAGCGTGAATGAAGGTCCCTGGCGTGGCTATAAACGCCCGTAAACCGTGAATGTCTGTGAATGAAGGTACCTGGCGTGGCTATGAACGCCCGTAAACCATGTATGAATGAAGGTCCCTGGCGTGGCTATAAACGCCCGTAAACCATGTATGAATGAAGGTCCCTGACGTGGCTATAAACGCCCGTAAACCACAGTACCTTTCTTGAGTTCTAGATTTTTTCCCCTTCGGCGTATCTCCACCTTGCCGTGGTTAAGGGGCTTAAGGTGCATGCCACCGAACTAAGAGAGATACATAAACTTTATTAGCAAATAAAATACCTTATTAAAAATATATCATGATTTTAGTTCTGTACACTGATTATTGTATTATGTTAAGTCAAAGATGATGTACGTTTTCGTCTTTTTAACATCACCAATCACCGAATAGAATATATGTTTGAAAACCCTGTTAAAAGCCCGAATTTTGCCCATAAGTAAGTATTATTAACATTATTCATTTTTATATCTACTTTGTTTTAATTACCTGATTCAATTTCTTCGACGTTTTTAGGCTAATTTTTGTAAAATTCGACAATGTGGCTTTAATTTTTTAATTTGTATAAAAATAGCAAGAATGGTCTGCCTTTTATTGTTTTATATACCCATCAGATATTCATAGAAGGTAGGCGTTTGGGTAGAAAAAACATTGTATAAGACCCCGTCCTTATTTAAATCTACTATTACTTGGATGCAATCACCATACTTCGTTTTTGGCTTCGCAAAACTAAACATTTTTCTCCTTTTTCAATTTCTCGATTCTTTTTTTTTTTAAATGAATAGACTCTTGAATTTAACATACATGGACAACTTAAAAAAAAAAATAGACATATATTATAAAATTAGGGAATACATTTTATTTATTTATTTATTTTTAACATTCTTTTTTGCTTAAATATATGTTTTAGTAAAAATAGTGTAAAGATCGTTTCCTGTCTCACTATCCGGACATAAGATTGACTTATATCCTTTTTTTTTTTTCTTTTTTTTTTATTTATTGAGAGTACGAAACAAGATGATTTACTTGTTACGTGTATGAGTGGAGAAAGGTGAAACTATTTTTTTTTTTATTTTTTTTTAATTTTTTAAATAATTTAGAATGTTAGCAATGAGTTTTCTGTCCAGTGTAAGTAATGCGTATAAATCAATAGGTAAGTCGATGTATTTTCTTCCTTTCCAGTTTGTAAGTACGTGTTCAATTATTGGTTGAACGTTGCAAAGAGTATTAGTCAGTTTTTCACTTGTTTGTGTGTGTGTGCAATTAGTTACTAGCTGTGCCAGAGCAGATGTCAAAGTTAATTCGTTTTTTGTTTTTTTTTAGGAGAAGGTCCTTCCCTCTCCCATGTTTATTGCTTGAGTATTTTAATTAAATATTTTCTTTAAAATTATTTTGAAAAAAGAAAATCTGTTGAGTTGTGTAATCACTTGTTCTGTCGGAGTCGAATACGAGATTAGGCTCTCATCTAGTGCTTTATTTTTTAATTGTTGGATTTATTGAACAAAAGGTACAATTATATTTTAATATTTAATTATCATAACAATGAAATCTTTTTTCAAATAAATTCTTGGTCGGTCTGCCATTGCAGAGGTAAGTTGTTGCAGATCTAATCTAGCTGAAGACGTACAGGAGTAGATTCCTTGGTTCAAAGTTGCCAAGGTTCAAAAAACGTTACCTTACACGTATGTTTTGGAGGACATGATGAAACGAAAAATCCAAGGTTCATTTTACAATGAAGAGCTACAAAAAGTGAAGTATCCGGACACTTATCTCATTGAAAAAATATTGAAAAAGAAAGGAAAGAAATTATTTGTAAAGTGGTTAGGTTTGGATTCAAAATCATGGATAAATTATAAGGACATTGTCTAATAGAACAAAATTTAATGTATTGGGAAACATTTATTATGCTAATAAACATTTTTTACAAATTGTTTTTTTTGTTGTCTTTACCTCAACCTTTTTTTTTTTATACCAGTAACAGCTGCTGGAACTCACACTCAGGGTGCACTCACACTCAGGGTGCACTCGCACTCAGGGTGCACTCACACTCAGGGTACACTCACTCTCGGGGTGCGCTCCATGCGCCGGGGAAAGGGAATAAGGGGATAAGGAAAGATAAAAATATTTTCCCTTATCCCCTTATTCCCCGAGCGCACCCCGGGTCGGAGGAGGTGCCGAAAAGGTGCGCCATATCCGGGGTGCGCTCGTACCCGGGGAATAAGGGAATAAGGGAAATAGGGGGATAAGGGAAAATATTTTTATCTTCCCTTATCCCCTTATTCCCTTTCCCCGGCGCATGGAGCGCACCCCGAGAGTGAGTGTACCCTGAGTGTGAGTGCACCCTGAGTGCGAGTGCACCCTGAGTGTGAGTGCACCCTGAGTGTGAGTTCCAGCAGCTGTTACTGGTATAAAAAAAAAAAGGTTGAGGTAAAGACAACAAAAAAAACAATTTGTAAAAAATGTTTATTAGCAAAATAAATGTTTCCCAATACATTAAATTTTGTTCTATTAGACAATATCCTTATAATTTATCCATGATTTTGAATCCAAACCTAACCACTTTACAAATAATTTCTTTCCTTTCTTTTTCAATATTTTTTCAATGAGATAAGTGTCCGGATACTTCACTTTTTGTAGCTCTTCATTGTAAAATGAACCTTGGATTTTTCGTTTCATCATGTCCTCCAAAACATACGTGTAAGGTAACGTTTTTTGAACCTTGGCAACTTTGAACCAAGGAATCTACTCCTGTACGTCTTCAGCTAGATTAGATCTGCAACAACTTACCTCTGCAATGGCAGACCGACCAAGAATTTATTTGAAAAAAGATTTCATTGTTATGATAATTAAATATTAAAATATAATTGTACCTTTTGTTCAATAAATCCAACAATTAAAAAATAAAGCACTAGATGAGAGCCTAATCTCGTATTCGACTCCGACAGAACAAGTGATTACACAACTCAACAGATTTTCTTTTTTCAAAATAATTTTAAAGAAAATATTTAATTAAAATACTCAAGCAATAAACATGGGAGAGGGAAGGACCTTCTCCTAAAAAAAAACAAAAAACGAATTAACTTTGACATCTGCTCTGGCACAGCTAGTAACTAATTGCACACACACACAAACAAGTGAAAAACTGACTAATACTCTTTGCAACGTTCAACCAATAATTGAACACGTACTTACAAACTGGAAAGGAAGAAAATACATCGACTTACCTATTGATTTATACGCATTACTTACACTGGACAGAAAACTCATTGCTAACATTCTAAATTATTTAAAAAATTAAAAAAAAATAAAAAAAAAAATAGTTTCACCTTTCTCCACTCATACACGTAACAAGTAAATCATCTTGTTTCGTACTCTCAATAAATAAAAAAAAAAGAAAAAAAAAAAAGGATATAAGTCAATCTTATGTCCGGATAGTGAGACAGGAAACGATCTTTACACTATTTTTACTAAAACATATATTTAAGCAAAAAAGAATGTTAAAAATAAATAAATAAATAAAATGTATTCCCTAATTTTATAATATATGTCTATTTTTTTTTTTAAGTTGTCCATGTATGTTAAATTCAAGAGTCTATTCATTTAAAAAAAAAAAGAATCGAGAAATTGAAAAAGGAGAAAAATGTTTAGTTTTGCGAAGCCAAAAACGAAGTATGGTGATTGCATCCAAGTAATAGTAGATTTAAATAAGGACGGGGTCTTATACAATGTTTTTTCTACCCAAACGCCTACCTTCTATGAATATCTGATGGGTATATAAAACAATAAAAGGCAGACCATTCTTGCTATTTTTATACAAATTAAAAAATTAAAGCCACATTGTCGAATTTTACAAAAATTAGCCTAAAAACGTCGAAGAAATTGAATCAGGTAATTAAAACAAAGTAGATATAAAAATGAATAATGTTAATAATACTTACTTATGGGCAAAATTCGGGCTTTTAACAGGGTTTTCAAACATATATTCTATTCGGTGATTGGTGATGTTAAAAAGACGAAAACGTACATCATCTTTGACTTAACATAATACAATAATCAGTGTACAGAACTAAAATCATGATATATTTTTAATAAGGTATTTTATTTGCTAATAAAGTTTATGTATCTCTCTTAGTTCGGTGGCATGCACCTTAAGCCCCTTAACCACGGCAAGGTGGAGATACGCCGAAGGGGAAAAAATCTAGAACTCAAGAAAGGTACTGTGGTTTACGGGCGTTTATAGCCACGTCAGGGACCTTTATTCGTGGTTTACGGGCGTTTATAGCCACGTCAGGGACCTTCATTCATACATGGTTTACGGGCGTTTATAGCCACGCCAGGGACCTTCATTCATACATGGTTTACGGGCGTTCATAGCCACGCCAGGTACCTTCATTCACAGACATTCACGGTTTACGGGCGTTTATAGCCACGCCAGGGACCTTCATTCACGCTTTACGAGTGCTTATAGCCTCGTAGAACTAGTCTCGAGAACAAGACTGCTTGGTTTCTAGAATACTTAGGTGGTGGTTAACTTCTTGTTTAATATTTTTTTTCTTTTTTAATTTACTTTTTAAATAAATCTTTTTTTCACCTCAGTTAATTTATGAAAACCATGAACCAATGTGTTGATCCGGTCTTCTCGAATATACCTTTTATCATCAAAAGGAGAAAAAATAAATGTTATTAATATCAGAACTAATCATATTATGATATATGGATTTTTTTTTTTAATCTTATGTGTAATTTCATTTTGAAACAACACTTTTTCGTTATATTTAACTAAAATCTAGGTACTGTCCGACTTAACAGCTGACGAGTTGACTGAATAATTTAACAACCAACCAATGTTTTTACTAAATAACCAACTTATTGACTTAGCTTACGACTGGTAGACTAACTAATTAACCGACTGGCTTTTGAATAAAATATTGACTAAACAATCGACTAAATGATAAACGATTACTTTTACTACTTTCTAACAACAATTTTATGAAAAACCTAATTTTTATCAACCCATTTATTTTTTAAATTATAAAAATTATTAGAATTTTAGGAAAAATGTTTAATGCAAAAAGAATACACAAAAACTAACATTTTTTATTTGTAAAAACAAACCAAAAAACAACAACAAACATATATTTTAAAAACATAATTTAACACAATTTTTTACTGGAATACATTGCATTGGTAAAACATGTTCAATTCGTAGTTAAAATACAGTAGAAATGCGAAGATCTATAAAATAAATAAGTACATAGTTAAACATAAATAATAAACAACTGGTTGATAATTGAAACATTGCTCTGTCCTATTATTTCTTCTCATCCGTGTGATCCGACGGCGTGAATCCGATTGCTCTTGTTGTTATTCCATCTGCCATTATAACACGCTTGTCGTCGAATGGAGAAAGCGATAGTTTGTTGATTTCATAAGTAGCAATGTCATGTTTTTTAGACATTATAACATTCATTGGAGTAAACATAGATTTTCCAGAAAATAAGCAATTAACGTAGTCGTCAAATCCTAAAAATCGTTCTAAAGAACTTTTTTTCACTCCTTTTGCTTTTTTAATAATTGATTTATCAACTTTTAATGCATACATTTTGGCTCTTAATCCGACAAAGGCTGTTATTATTTTTCCCTGAGCTTCGTCTTTAAATTTTCCCAAGACCTTTTTATGTAGAGCAGAATAACATGGGTGATCAGTAGGATAGTCTGAAGTGTCAAGAAAATCAGCAAAATGTAATTTATCATCAAAAATGCCTTCTGTTTGGATGAGGTGTATAAATGAATCCGTATCGGTATACATTACCTTTAGACGTTCACTACCGTAAAATGGAAGAAGAACGTCATAATGGTACTGATACATAAGTGTTTTTGAAATATCTAGAATGCACATCCCTATGTATATAGGCTTATCATAAATAATGTTTCTTTTTGCTAGATGCACACCGACTAAATTGGAGCCATATATTGTTCTATCGATAAATGTAGGTTTAGCTATAAGCTTTTCTAATTGTTTCACATTAGTTACAAGACGAATATCCATTCTTTTTCTTAGGCTTTCCATTGTTTTTCCAAATATTGCATTGTTGTATAACTTATAAAGATCTTTTTCAAAATCGTTTCTAGCTGATTTTCTGAGATTATTGTTGTATTCGACGTACATTCTGAGCCATGGAGATTGCTGAAATTTAAGGGCTCTATGTATTTTAATTAATTTTAACCCATGGTCCAAAGCTTGTTTTAAACACATATAATGAACAACATAGTGTTTTCTACTTCCCAAGTGAGGGATTAGTTTTCTGAAGGGTGAGCCAGGTGGGGTAATAGATTCAGGAAGAAATGGAAAATCACTATGTGTTTTGTGAAGTGATTCTGGGTAGACAATGTCAACTTCTAATATGTATCCGTTTTGGTCGTCTTCTTTCATTTTTGACAAATCTATATTTGCAGGATCCACCCACCGAAAGCCTCCAAAAGGAAGGAAGTGACACATAGCCCATCCGTATTGGTTATTAGCATCTTCGTAAGTTATAAACTGAGACGGTCTCTTTTTGTCATATCCCTCAAGGTATTTATTATTAGCTTCGCCATATCTGTGAGATACTTGACATATGCCTTCTCTGATACCAGATTCAATCATTAAGAGCTGTTCGTAGTCTTGAAGGAGTTCCAGCTCTATATTAGTGTATTTGAGCATTGCATCCCAAGCTAGTCCCGGCAATGTAAAGTAATGGGCGGGATCAAGTGAATGCGATTTAAGGGTACTACTCCTGAATGTTTCAAACACATCTGCCAAAAGGAGCACGTCCATAAGAAGGTATAAATCACTGTATTCACCCAGTGTAGAAATGTTAAACCTTTTCCAAATCATCTGAGCGTGAGCGTAATCCTCATTAGTAATATTGCATTGATTTAATTTATTAAAACAATATTCCTCCTTGGGTAATGCTGTCTCTTCTAACTTTTCCCATGAGTCTACGTAATCAAAGGGGAAAACACCTTTTCGACTTACAAGCTCTGCGTTTTCGAGTCCCAAATACTTGACTGTTTCAGGAAGGCTGGGCAAATTTTTAACTAGTTGCTCTAAACTAGAGGATAAGAATCGGAAAGAATCAATAAACCTCAGTTGAACTTTCCCAACATATTTGCTAAAAGAGATATACTTTTCTTCAGAATGTGGTATAACTTCAACCCTTTCTTCATCGTACCCAAGTTGTTTTACAATGTAATGTGCGTCATAAGCACTTAGATTGTGTATAATAACAGGTATAAAATTAGGTGTTTTGCACTTTAAATTGCAATTGTTGTGTGCACTTCCTCTGTAGTGTCCTGTTATGTGGCAATGGTCTTTAACTTTCCAATTTTTTTCTGAAAAGCCTCTCTCACATAAGTAGCACTTTTCCGATTTTAGATATTCAAGTTCCTGTTCTTCCGAGAGTTCATGTATAGGCTCGTTGAACTTATAAATGCGTGATATTTCTTCAGCAATTTCTTTTAGCTGACTCATAAATGTTTCAGCAGTGTTGGCTCCTCTATAAATGATCGGCTTTGTTGGCAGCGAAGTTTTAATATTTTCCAGCGAGTTTATACTTTTTACATAAATTGCATAGCTCATTGGGATATGATTTTGATATGGTAATGTATAGCTCGAGGTAGCTGCAGGTCGGCATGTGCTATGCGGTAATAGAATGCTTTCAAAATCTGCATATATTACGAATGGTACTTTGAGTGTGCGTTCTACATTTTTAAAATGAAGTATAGGTTTTTTGGTTGGCATTTCTATTCTGGCAATGGGATGATGAAAACACAGTCTTTTATGCTCCTCCAATTTCGTACTGCCGTTCTCTCCATATCGATCATCAAAATGTGTGAAGCATCTTTTACAAACATATATTTTATCTTTGTGATTAGTAATTTGTTTTCTAGCGAGTTTTTCAAAATCTTTTAGGTACACGTAATGGTTTTTTTCTCCATCCTCTAGTAGCAGAAGATCTCGATGCTCCGGAAGTTCATTATCCACCACTTTTAATGGATAAAGTGTTTCATTTTTCTCTAAACCAAATACGTTTATTGACATATTGTTAGCCCTTTCAAAGTATTTTATTTTGTCAAGCGGCGTAGGAAATGATATGGGTGAGAAGTCGTATTTGTCTAATAAAGTCTTGTATTTTGTAACTCGTTGAGGATTTGTTTGGATGAATTTTGCAAGTATAGAGTACATAAAGCACTTTTCATCGTAAATTTCCACATTAATACATGCGTGCTTATTAGCTATACTGGTAGGTAAAGGAATGTATGTACTTCCGCGTAGTGAGTTGTATTTATTTATTTTAAGTCTTAACCCGTCGATATTTAATAGACTCCATCCACTTTTCTTCATCATCGACTCTTCCATTTCAGTTGTCAGTTTTTTAAATTTCTTAAACAATAGCTCTTCTAAATTAGTTTCTTTATATATTGAAGCGTTTGTAGTTTTAAATGCTCGATCGGTTATTTCACCCACACTGTTTTTAAACCTACATTCTACCATCAGGTTTACTTTTAATGCTTTATACAGTTCTAACTGCTCTCTGATAGTCTTAACTATACGGTTCTTGCATGAAGATAGGAACGATATTAAATCATGGCAATCTTTGCTTTGAATAAAATATGATTTCAACCGACTTTCGAAAGCACATTCATATTCCGTCAACCCTTCACTGTTAGGAGCTGCTGTTATTAATTCGTACTTCGAAGGCTCTTTTTTGAAAAGTTTAGGTAAAACCTCTCCACACACCCCTTCATGGCGTTTGCCGCAATGCTCGTTTCTGAAGTTTTTTCCGCAAATTTTACATTTATAAAGTTTACCGCAAGACAATTCATGTCTCTTTAGATTTTTTTTGCTAATAATAGCACCACAAACTTTACACGGTTGACCCATTAAAATGTTATGTATAACTACTTTGTGTAGATTAAAATCTATTTGCTTTTCAAAAGATTTTTTCGCAGATGGCACAGGTGAACATATTGACTGTTAGGTATGAAAACTGTAGTATAAACTAATATATTTATGCTGATCTCTGAATTGGTTTATGGTAAATAGGTCTGACCTTACAATGGCGAGACTGAAAGCTAGGTAGGACGCAGGCCGGATGATTGTCTGACTGAACAGTCGGTGGATTAGCTGAATGCTAGCTGGAGTGCTGGCCGAGTAGTAATGGCTGGAGCGCTGGCTGTTGGATGAGTAGTGGCTCAATGCTGGCTGATGCGCTAGCTGCGATGTTTACTCCTCGGAGGCTGGATGCAAAATGAGGCGAAGGAGCTGCTTCAACCTTTTTATAGTTTTAGGGTCATACTTGGTTACTCAAGGTCATCCAAAGAGCTTTTCGAAGAGGACATACAATGTGGCTAGACCTCCATGGCCTCCGCCATCCCCCCCCCCTCTTCCCGACACGGTCAGAACAGCTAGTTGCGTCTTTTTGGCGGGGAAATCATGGGCGCCGCCATCTTCCTCACGAAACTGTGCCAGCTTCCCCCTTTTTACCCTACTAATAGGGAAAGGCCAAGGAAGAGCGAAAAATTTATTTTTGGCTACTCTGGCAGTTTCCTCCTTTTTTTTTTTTTTTTTTTTTTTTTTTTTTTTTTTTTTTTTTTTTTTTTTAGGTTCTTCGACCACCAAAAAATATCTTGCTTTTATTATTAATCTCTTTGCAGGGAGTGTTAAAATTTTTCACGAAAATCAAAATAAAGT
The DNA here is from genome assembly GCA_946811695.1 of Gonocerus acuteangulatus. Classification (NCBI taxonomy): domain Eukaryota; kingdom Metazoa; phylum Arthropoda; class Insecta; order Hemiptera; family Coreidae; genus Gonocerus; species Gonocerus acuteangulatus. Next base: position 29,716,371 of record OX328128.1, read on the forward strand.
AGGTATTTACCGTTTCTATTCCCAGATTATAAAATGACATCTATACAGGGTGTCCCGTAAATGTCTAGTCATATATTGGGAGGTGATAGAGGACCTTTAGGGGAACAAAAAATATTCTATGACGATTTTCCGAATTCTCACACATAAGGGAGAAAAAGTCGTTTTATTGTTTTTACGAGACTAACGTGGTTTTTAGAAGAATAATCGTTGTAGCTCCGGCCCCGGTGGTTCTACTAGAAAAGAAGTGAAACCAATCGAAAGCTGATTAAATTTACTACAAGACTAGTTAAAAGTAAATGTAAAAATGAATGAATGTAAGTATGTAAATATTACCAAAAGAACGCTACTCTAAATTTCCAGACATTTTCTTGTTATTTCTTACCAGCGTTACTCCTCAATGGGCAAGATCTGAGATTTCCGGGTTTCAGAAAAACTTTCTCATTTAATCAGCTTTCCATTCATGTATCACAACCCTGTGTTATTGAAGTATGTGAACGATTTAGAAACAAAAGTTTAAAAAACAAACATGGATTTGTGAAAAGAAAATTACATTTTTTTTCTTGAGTTTATTCAAAAAACTTAAAAGAAATAATTATTCTTCAACTGACCCTTTTTCCAATCTTCTTATTTTCGTGGTAGGCGGAAGTTCAATTAATAAAAACTTCACTATACAGTATCACCAACTGCCGTACTGGTGGAAGGTTATCCTCCTCAGATTGAGGCTGTAAGTTTTATATATGTAATTTTTCCCCTGAAGAGGCACCAACAGGTGATACTGTATAGTGAAGTTTTTATTAATTGACCTTCCGCCTACCATGAAAATTAAAAGAAATATTTGTTTTTATAAATATTTACTTGAATATTAAGTAAATATTTACACAAAACAATAAAAAAATTACTTCCACGAAAATAAAAAAAAATCCTAAAACAGTAAATAAATAAAAAACACATTTATTTTGGATTTGTTAATTACAGTAACTAATACTGGGTCCTGGATGTGGCCATTAATGAACCCCAATCACACATTAACCTCAAAACTTATTATTTTTACCTGGATCACGCATTTGAACACATTTTTACAGGACTATCTACATCTTCTTTAGTAGGGATGGGATATTTAATTACCACAACAAACACTTTTAACTATACTTGTAGTAAATTTAATCAGCTTTCACTTCCTTACTAGTAGAACCACCGGGCCCGGAGCTACAACGATTATTCTTGTAAAAACCACGTTTGTGTCGAAAAAAACAATAAAATGACGTTTTCTCCCTTATGTGTGAGAATTAGGAAAATCGTCATAGAATATTTTCTGTTCCCCTAAAGGTCCTCTATCACCTCCCAAAATATGACTAGACATTTACGGGACACCCTGTATATATAAAATCACGTGTCTGACTGTTTGTATGTTTTTCTGTTTGTTCCTTATACAAATCCACACCGTTTGACCGATTTTGACCAAACTTCGCACTCAGGTACGTCTTGATCCGGGAAGTCTCGTTAGATATAAAAACGGAGACATTAGATATAAGAGTCATTCTTCTTATTTTGACATTCATTTTTTCGAAGGACTATTTAACTGGATCTCATATTAACCCCTCGGCGGGCAAGGGCCGATAAAGCGGCCGCTGCTCGCTGAAACTAAAAAAGGACGCGAGTGAGGCGGAATTGATTCCAATGCTTCTTGCTAGATGCCGGGGTAATGACGAAATCCGGAAATCGTTTCAAAGTATGTAATAATTCCTTTATACATTCTAGATTAGGAATTAATTGATTTTAATTGAAATGAGTATATCGCTTACATGTTATTCATTGATTCGTCTCATAAGTACTTTACTCTTGTAAGACTGGAAGGAAAAAAATACTTTTTTGGCATTGCTAATGAAATGTTTTTCTCAATTCTGTCTGAAATGATATTGTGGGCTAGCATTATACTATTATTATAAATTATTCAGCAATTTTTTTTTTTTTTTTCTAAAGCCTGCCAATCTTAGGGGAGGCTAAAACAATGGGGGCCATTGGCCATCGAATGAAAGATTTTCATTTTCGGGAACTTTGCGACTTGGAATCGGCTTTACGACGTATCGGGGCATTTCATATCGGTGCCTGGAATGGGCAAGGGCCGCTTAAGCGGCCTACCCCGTATTTATGAATACAATTTTTTTTTTTTAACACCCTGGGTTCATATTTAGTAAATAGATGCCCCCCAGACTCCCAAATATAAAATAAAAAAAAATCCAACATAGCTAGCGAAATGTGCCCATTAAAGGGTTAATATTTAATTTGCTATTTTATATGCCGTATAGGATCTATATTTGACTCAAACTGAGAGACTAATAAACGAAATGAACAACTTATATTTGAAGAGATATTAATTCACAATTTACGTGGGACATGCCTGAAGTAATAAAACCAATTGGATCTCTATACAATATGAAAATGAACACCCACACAAATGTCCAACAAACGCGCATTTAAAGGGAGAAATCACAAAAGCGTATAACCACGTATGAAGCGGAGAGATAATCTACACGTGACAGATAACATCAGGATTAATTATTATGCGAAATTCGAAGCCAGCGATACGCAGTCGAATGAAATCCGAAGAGGAAAACTGGACAAAATGGCTTTCGGAGAGTTTCGAAGCTTTGTACCGTTCTTGATGGCCCATTCGCAGTCAAGCTGTTCCTACATCGCTGTTTTTAAGCGGGTTCTAATTACAACTCTCCTAACGACGTCAGCATTTCACAAATCAACAAACCTAACCGTGATGCGAGTCCATAACAAAAACACCTTCCCGCTCCGAATTTTCACGCATAGGAGATTATTAGGTTTGTAAATCCATCCGGTAACATTACATGTAATCCAATTAACAAGGGGTTTTACTGGACGTGTTAACAAACTGCGGGTTTCCATTTGGTGGAGTGGACAGTTTCGCATCCTTAACTTGTATATGAATTAAATTATTTGACTGCTGGCTCAGTTTCCTGCTTCGATATAATAAGGAAAACACCCCACTCACGTCAGCTCAATGGCTTAAAAGAAATCCATTAGCTCGAAGTTGTGGTAGATTACGGTAGTAGATGGTGGTTTTTTCATCTCTTCCTCAAGGAATTTGGCTAGGTAGGGATTTATATATATATATATATATATATATATATATATATATATATATATATATATATATATACAGGGTGTCCCACATTGATATGTCATAACTTTAGGGGTTTATTTTACATCTCATTTGTAGTTCAGGGACGCAAAAATGAGCGTTCTATCTCAACATGTAGAGGAGCTACTCAAACTTTTGTCTTTTTTAAAAACTACTGGCTTTTCTAAAGAAAAACTGAGTTTTCGAAATTTGTGATCAATGCATCTTAAATAAAGACCACATTTTTAGAGAATCTACATTAAATTTCCAATAAGAAACACCCGTTATTGAAATATTATCATGCAAATTAAGAGCTATATTCAAAGGCATATAGAAGAGAACGTTTAATATTAGTTTTTTATTAAATTATTCAATATTTTTTTAATCAGCTATTTATAGACTTAGAGGTTTGCCTCCCCACAAAAGTTGCATTATTTAATAAGCTTTAATATCTTAAACTACGAGGTACCTCGTAGTTTAAGATAAAAATCTATTTCAATCTATTTTTTTCTGATTTTCTAGTCAAAGTCAATAAATATGCTTCAGCGTGAAGGAGCCATTCTGAACAAAGTCTTTAATTTCAAACGATTATGGTGATGTGCCATCCTTCCCAAACTACATGAGGTTTATTACACAAGTCCATCTACCAACTATTAACTCACTCTGCTTTCAAATGGATGGTTGCCCAGCTGATAATGGACGAGTGGTGACGGAATGGATGAACAGTGAATTTCATAACCGTTCCCACACTGCGTACACACATTTTTTGCTCTGAATAAGGATAGGAGGAAAATTCGGAATCAAGGGTGCAACAATTTAGAAGAAAATATTGGTAATAAATACCATTATTGTAAATAAAATGAATACATGTATTATATGGTTATGCCTTGAGGGACTTGGTAATGTTGATTCTATTCTATTTAAATAAATTTCTGATTATAAGGAAACTGGGTTATACATTACAATAATTTGAAATTGTATACCAAAAGCACTCTCCTGTAGATAAAAAGCGAAAAAAATCCTCCTAATTTTTCCTAGGAAAAATCGATAGAAATCTATGGGGACAAAAATGGTTATTACTGTGGACTAATAATTATTTGTCCAGTAGATTTTCAAAGTATCTACAAATTTAAGCTTAACATCTAACTGAATCCACGGCATTAGGAGGACGTCTTGTATTTGAGTTCTCATGAGCTGACACTGCTCCTGGATCCTGTTCATGAGTTCCTCCTTCGTCGTCTCGGGCTCTGAGTATACTCTGCTCTTCAATGTTCCCAATACATGGAAATCTAGAGGATTCAGATCAGGAGGCAAATGAACTGGTCCATAGTGGCCGATACAACGATTAGGGAATTCACTGTTCAGCCATCCCGTCACTACTCGTCCTTTATGAGCTGAGCAACCGACTATTTGAAACCAGAGTGAGTTATTATTTGGTAGACGGCTTGTGCAATAAATCTCATGTAGTTTGGGAATGATGGGACATCAAACATCATCGTATGAAATTAAAGAATTTGTTAAGAATCGCTCGTTCATGCTAAAGCACATTAATTGGTTTTGACTTAGAAATCAGAAAAAAAATAGATTGAAATAGATTTGTTTTTAAAACTATGAGGTACCATTTTGAAGCTTATTAAAAAATGCAACTTTTGAGGGTAGGCAACCTCTAAGTCTAAAAATAACTGATTAAGAAAATATTGAATAATTTAATAAAAACCTAATATTACACGTTCTCATCTATATGCCTTTGAATATAGTTCTTTTAGTATTATTTCAATAACTGGTGTTTCTTTTAGGAAATTTAACGTTGATTCCAAAAATGTGGTCTTTATTTAAGATGCATTGATCAGAAATTCCGAAAACTCAGTTTTTCTTTAGAAAAGCCAGTAGTTTTTAAAAAAGTTTGAGTAGCTCCTCTACATGTTGAGATAGAACGCTTATTTCGGCATCCCCGAACTACAAATGAGATGTAGAATAAACCCCTAAAGTTATGACATCTCAATGTGGAACACCCTGTATATATATATATATATATATATATATATATATATATATATATATATTTATATATATTACTTGGTGGAACACGGAATGTCATGGAATATAAGTATTGGAGCGATATTCGCGCGAAAAAAATCGTAACGTTTACGTTTTCGAGTTCATATGCGTTCTGGTACTTGTTTTAAAGGTTTCTTGGCATAGGAAAACCAATGAAGTCATTTTCAAAGCGATATGTGAAACCGTTTGCGAGACAAATTGATAAAAATACTTTTCCAAACTAATTTTCAGTTAGGGTATTCAGAAACGATTGAGTTAGTATAAACTTGTTCCAGGTATTTGAAATTCATCTAATCTAATAGAGATAATTTTTGGTTCCGTTTGCAGTTAAGGAAGTACTAGAAATAAAATATTTCATTAACAGGAATGAAAAGATTTGGGATGTTCGTATATTTTCTTAATTATCTTGCAAACGGTTGGGAAATCGTGGTAAGTGAAAGGTAACCATTCGAAAGCTTACTAAATTCTCTACAAAAAAGGTTCTAATGTAATTTTCGATAAGGCTATTTCAATCGCAGAAATAAGTGCTTGAAGCGTTGAAATTGTTAGTTTCGCTAATTTTAACGGGTTTTTTTATATGTTTACCTAACGTTTTAATTGGTCGTTAATGTTTTTAATTGTATTTTACAGTAAAATGAGTATTTTAAAAAGATAAGAAAATATGAAACAGTGTTATAATTTTTCCAAGAGCTTAAGTTGTACAGAGGATTGAGTAATTTCCGCTAAGGATAATGTCAGTTTCCTGTTGTCGTGCCTTAAATCTTTCTTCTTTGATTTCATTTTATATTTTTCACGAAAGATTAAAACCAACTAATAACTGCTTCTATTCCTTTACTAATTCCACTTGGGATATGGACGGAATCGTGCTAAGATGACGCAGTTCCTGCGAATCGGACTTTTTTTAAAAATTAAAATCACTTTCAACAATTTTGCTATTCGTTATTGAAATTATTTAGGAAGATTTGAAACTATAAACAACAATTGAGGCGCTATTAGTTAATGAGAGGTTATCTGTATAGAATAGCGCGCCATAAATTCTGGCGGTTTGTAGGCCAGTTGGCGGGAAAACCTCCACTCACCTAGATCCACAGATTTATTGGCGGGTCTTCTCCCTCCCCGCCTCGCGGAAAGCCCGGGAAATCCTCTCTACCTTCGTCTCTAAAATAAATACTCCTTTTAAATAAATATTGATATTTGGTACAGAAATAAATATCATCAGAGATTGACGAATAAAATCCTTCACAAGAAGAAAAACGTTTAAATGGGCAAAACTGATGTTGGAAATTCGTTTATATTTGTTTATAAATGCCAACGGCCGTGTCACGTTCAATATATTGGTTCATAGATGTCAAGGGACTTTTGGCGTTGCCGGTACGTGGATGGGTGACCGTGTGCTGGAGGCATGATTGATTGTAACCTGGAGAAAGCCAGGTTCAAATAGCCTTGTTGGTAAGTCGTTAAAAATAGAATACACAAATAGTATGTTTCAGGTCATCGCATAAGCAATGTTGGTTTACACGTTCCATCCTTTTCAGATTATTTTAGTTTACATTTGTGTTTATTAGAGCATTAAATACACTTCTATTTATCATATTTGCTTAGTGAAATTTATTTATTCCGAACTGAAATTTTATTTGAAATGGATCTCCCAAGACAACACTTATGCCATGTTATGCTTTGGGAATTAGATAAAGGAGGAAGTGCTCAAACTTCTGCAGGCTACTATAGACAAAATTTATGTTTATGTAACAGTCAAAGAGCACTACATTTTTAAAATAATCCTCAATACATTTTAGATCACGACCCTCCATAAGTATTAGTCCATTGCACATGCACAAATATCTAGCGGCCGCACACTGGAACGAAACGCGTTTTTTTTTTTTTTTTTTTTTTTTTTGGACATGGCTTTCTAAGTTTTAAGATACTAAAACGTAACGTACGTAAATTTTAAGAATAATTTGTAATTGAACTTAGTCCCTATGGAGGAGAGATATGAACAACAGAGAGAGATAAATATGTTTCATTTTGAACAAATTTACATGCATGCAATCTTTCTTTGGCAATACAAATACATTTTTTTCTAATGTTTTTAATCTACGGCAATCGGATTGTCATAATCACTGTCGTCAGCCGTCTTATTAAGTAATACAAGTCGTCTTCATTAATTGATAACCTATAACAAGGAAAGCCCCGGAAGTTCGAAACATGTAGGGTAAATTATTTCTTATTAAGTACATGAACAGAACAAATGTACTACTTTAACGACACCCTGCCGTAGGAAGAAATAAGAAAAAGTGAAAAAAACATATATTGGGTCATCTATCAGAAGTATTAAAAAAAAAAAAAATATATATATATATATATATATATATATATATGTGTGTGTGTGTGTGTTAACAATTATCATGGGTATCTAGCAGATCAATAAAATAATAATAGGTATAATGCACAGCTACATTCCCTCTAAAAGTTCTAAAAACCATAACGATTGTGAAGATAGCTGAGTTTATTAGGATGGCGAAGATGGCAGACTTGTGAAAAATGTATATTTTCATTAGTTCTTCTAAAGGATGTCGCTCTTTTTTATCCTTCATTGTTCTTCATTCTGTTCTTCTTTATTAGGCGTATTATATCCGTCTTTCTATTCTAGAAAAGAAAATATTTTCTTTTTATACTGAGAAGCCTTTCAGGTAATAAGTTGTTTTTTTTTTTGTTTTTTTTTTTTTGTATTCTTTGGGTAAATTATTTGGTACCTAAGGCCTTCTCCTCCTTTAAAAGACTTTTATTATTCTAACGAAGCACAGCAAATTCGTTATCTTGTTCATTTTTTTTATAGTGGCCGGAATAAAATTCTGAGGCAATCAATTTCTATTGGAAAATAATAATACAGACTGTTCTTTTGTGTGTTTCATAATGAAAACAACGTGAAGGAACAATTTTTTTTGAAAAATGAATCCCCGGAATTGGTCGTAAGATACATTAAAAAGTCCGTCACACAAGAGCTGCATAACTATGCACAATCCTTAGATTTTGGTTAGTGTAGTCTTCATTCCTGAATAATTTGCTCAAAATAACCTATATAGATAAAACAAAAACATGAATAGTTTCACTCTGTTTCATTTGTAATGAGCAAAAATTATAATTATTAATTTTTTAATTAAGTTCCTTTCAGAGTTTTGATTAAGCGGGTTAGACAAAACTTAATAAACACACGGAAACATCACATTTTTTTGTCTATTGATCTTGATAAATAATAAAAGCGTCCCCATGTAAAACGAGGACATCCTACAATAACAACACAGAGCCAGTTAGAAAAAAATAAATAAAATAAAATCATAACAAAGCAGAGAGCTTATGAAGCTCATCAGCGCCACTAGTGGTTGCTTTGCAAACCTACGTTATGGCAGCTTCATTCAATTTCAACATTGTACAATGTAACCTTCCCTTCCGATAGACCGATTTAATTTATTTTAACAAAAAAAAAACGCCGTTGTTTTCTCCCTAGATACCAACGGCGTATACCGAATTCAGTTACTATTCAACAGAAATTACGAATGATTTGAGAAAATTACTAATTTCAATCCAGAGTAGACCCCCTCCCCCTCCTAATGAACCGATTTAATTCATTTTTACAACACAGTTTTTTCTTTAGATTTCCACAACGAATTACGGTCAGTAAGGGGTAAATAAGTACTTTGGATCAAGAGTAACCCCACCCCTATAGTAAACCGATTTAGTTTATCTTTGCGACAGAATTTTATCTTTAGATGAACACAACGGATCCCAAGTTTTGTTGCCATACAACAAAAATTACTGTCGGTTTGTAGATATATGCCAAATGACTTCTTTTCTTTCTTTTTTCATCCTGCATCGATTCCAGAAGTTTGGCCGTTTATTTTAGGGACACCCTGTTTATACAACGAACTGTGTTTATACGACAAACTCATCTTTTTCAGGTTTCGTTTGGGGCTCACCTTGCCCATTCGTACCTACTAGACAGAAACGACAGACCAACTTCCAGCTTTTGTAACGAGGCTGTGACCTTAAACATATACTTACGAACTGCAGACAGCGGAATAACCCTACTATACCTTACAACTTACGTGACTTACTGACAATAGGTAGCCAGTCGTTTGTACACTACTCAGATATCTAAAAATCACCCACTTATACTCCAAAATGTAACTTATTTAATTTTATCCCTTTCAATATATAGATGTATATTCTTTTTTTTTTTTTTTTTTTTTTTTTTTTTTTGTTAATTTCTTTTTCTGTTTTTTTTTTCCATATGTACTTTTTTCATTATATTATTTGATTCAATTTATACCTTTGTTATAGTTGTTAGTTTCCTGGGATTCTATAATTATATAAATTAATAACAGTAGGGATGAAGTACCGGCAAATTGGTCTGCCCTGAGCCGAAATCATGTACGAATGACTTACGCAAAAATCACATTTGTCTTTATTATCTTAGTTTTAAATATTCCATTATTAAGATGTATGTATTTCTTTACCGCATCGTAGTTGGAAAATAAATCAGGTTAGCCTTTACCAACCTAAACGTTGTACTAGACTTAAACATGCCGCTAATATAACACACAACGGAAGACATCTTCCAGAATGGGAAAGTAAATGTAAATTTATTGATGTCAAGAACTGCAATAGCCTAGGCAATGTTGTAACCTACTCGCGGCTATAACCTGCCTCCGTTATAACCATTCCTGCTGGAAAGCATGGTTTAATTAAGCAGGGACCAACCTTCCCGTTAGATAACCCTAACTGAGGTAGGTTTAGAGAAATAATTCCCGCCACTTCTCCTTTTAATTCCCGCTCTTGGGGGGGGGGTGGTTTTTAATTTCCCCCTCTCCTCCTCTTATCCTTCCCCTCTCCCTGTTTCTCTGACTATATTAAATCAACCAGCCGAAAACCACTCTGTGTCTCTTGTTGCCTTTGGTCTGTATTGCTGGTTTCCATCAAGTCACTCAAAAATACAAAATTAAATTTTGATTAATGATTTAAACGATTGAAAAAATACCACGTTAAAGAAATAAGAAACAAAAAATACGCTAAATTCTTAGTCGAAAGAGAATAATTACAATTACCTTATATCTCGACTACCTTAATTTTTTTTTTGTTCAATTGTTAATTTACTTATATCTCTGTTGCCATTGGTAAATATATGTATCACCTAAGTTCTATCATATCGTCGATACAAAAGCAAACTAACGAATATGAAAATCACCACTTTTCAGAGTGGAACAGTATTTATTCATAACTTTTTTTTGGACAGTCAAATATTCGGCAGATTTGACCTTTTGATAGTGGAATACTTTCCCTTTAATAGAGTGAAGTCAGATTGAAGAATTTGCCGTAAATAAGTCCAGTAGAAATTATTAAAGATGGACAATGAAAGATGCCTTTTTTCATATTCGTTAGTTTGCATTTGTATCGACGATATATCAATGTAAATTCTATAATATGTACGTAAAGATCTATCATCCATCTGTGTAACAGTTTTCCAATAATAAATATTAAATTTAATATTTTTTTTAGAAAAATAACGTTATTCACAATAAGAACTAATCAATCATTCTACAAAATACATAGTTAGTAAATATATGGCTTTAGAAATAGTGATAGGACACAGTTTGTGTGTCTGTTGTATGTTCGTGTTTTTTTAGTGCGGTTCCTCCCTCCCTCCATCGAGAAATTCGCGCGAAAAAAAAATCGTATCGCATACTTTTTTGAGTTCATATGCTTGCAGGTACTCGTTTTATAAGTTTCTTAATGTAGTAAAACGAATGAAACCATTTTTAAAGCGAAATCTCTAACCATTTTCGAGAAACATTGAAACACCTACTTTTACCTTTTTTTTTTAGTTGGTTGTTTCGTATTTTAATTACATTTAACAGTAAAACGAGTATTTCACTAAAACAAGGTAGGGAAATGTAAAACATTTTACAGAGATTTTTTATGAGATTTTATTTTATATTTTTCACGAACAATCATACTCCACCAATAACTGCTAGAATTCCTTTACTAATAGCACTAGAGTACATGAACGGAACCGCGCTAAGATTACGAAGTTCGTGAGAGTCGGACTTTAGTTGTTTACGCAGTGCTTAAAAATGTAGCTAAATTTCTGAAAACGTTAGCTGTTAATAAAAGAACTGCTGTCGATAAAAGAACTGTTGAAATGTTGCTCTTTTATTTCTGATTGTAAATATCAATGTTCCTCCACCAAGCAATTCTAACAAAAAATTTATCCAACATGTATGTAGTCGGATATATGTTTAAAAGTATTATAATCAAGCCATATTTAAGTCCTATATCCTAAAGCAGAACTAGAAGCCCTAGCTGCTCGATGTATAACAAACCACATAACCACAGTGCCAATATGGTGGTGGGAGCTACTACCACAATACTAACCATCCTTCAACCACAGCACTCTGCAATACAGCATCATAAACATAACTATCTTCAACATTCTTATCACAACAACAAACCAGTTATCATTTTCTTCAATGAACTATTTATTTTTATTAGTCAACAAAATTTTAGAGTGCCCCGAAACTTAATTTTTAAAACTTATAAACAGCTAATAAAATTTTATGATACAAACAGTTTTATTACTAATTCCATATTTGATTATTATCATATTTAATAGTACTATAGTCGAATCTTACTTTACATTTCAGAAACAATTCTGTTTGATATTATGTTGCGATAATTAACAAAAGTAGATATGCTAAATGTATGTATTATGATTGAATGAAACTGTTTATGTCCGATGTCTTCAAATAAAGGTTGTATACTTTTGTGTTCTTTAAGTAAGTAGAAATTGTGTTCATGTACTGGCTGTTGTCTTTCAACAATTCATATATTTCATGGGCGATGTTAAATTTATGCGGGATATAGTATGAAGTTAGTTACTTGAAGGACCGTACTGAACCTACTTGTCTACTAAACAGCTGTCCCTTGTCACATGATTAAAACAGCCCAACAAGTGTTTAGTGACAAGATAGTTACCGGACGGATCGTAGTGAATGCCACTAAGCGTAAACGAATAAATGTCACTTGTCACCAAGACTGCTTAGTGAGAGAGACAAGCAAGCACACATAGTACAGGCATACATCATATATATACTATATGTAAGCCAGTAAGCTGTATACTAATGTACAGAGCGAATGTAACTAGCCTATAGATTTGATACAATTTCTCAGAGGATATCTAGGTCTATAGGGAGAGGCTGCTCAGGGCTGAATACCCTCACTATGTATGCAGCAATAGAATACTTGGGAGCTCCAACACACAACCAGGATCAAACAACACATTCGGAATGGAGGGGAATACCCGTACATCATGGGTCTTCTCCTGCTACAGTAGCTAGAATGCCGGATTATCATGTAGAAGGTGTGGGTTCGAGTCCCGCCTGTCAGGTTGCAAGTTCATCCGATGCACATGCATGATGCAGCTAAAATTACAGGGAATACTACCTCGTAACATTTTTTTTATTAAAAATTCTTCCTTAGCTAATCAAAAATTATCTCCAAGAGTGTTTATGCGAAAACAAAATTTTCAAAATGGGGGAAAAATATGATTTTCCGAATGAAGTCCCGATGCCGAGTGAACGCAATGCTGATATGAAGATAATTGTTTGCGCGAGCTTCATTTGCTCCCTTTTGAATTTTTATGTTTTTTTTTTTTTTGTTTTTTTTATCCTCCTTCATACATTTCAAAATTATAGCCATTTTTTTAATCTTTATCTTTAAGAAAGTCTAAAAAAAAATAAAAGGGGGAAAAAATGAATATTTCAGAACATTAAACTTTACAGTCGTTTTCTAAAACAATGTTTTTCAAATCAGGTGATACTCTGGCGTCCTCAATTCTTACCCAGCCAACTTCAAATTTTAACTGCAGCTTCCTAATGATAATTGCTAGTAAAATACGTAGAATTTTTTAGATTCATTAAATTATAACGATTTTATGACCAATGTTTGAGGGATTTTTAATATAAAATGATTAATTCTTCACCATTTCCGAAAAAAATAATATTTCTTAAAAATCCTACGGACTTAACTAGATTTAACCTTCTTCTTTCGAAATAATTTTAGTTTTTCGTTCTAGCACCGCCATTTTTTTTCCGAAGATTTGGAACTTACTGTTTTGGATACTTTAACAACCCATGTAAAAATGTTGATATAAAAAATTGAAAAATATTGATTTATTTGTTATTTATAACTTCAAGAAAATTACTGTGATTTTGATCTCACAAGGTAGTATTCCTTGCAAATGGGACACCCTTAGTACTCATATCAATTTTTTTTTTTTTTTTTTTCCAATGGTCCAAGTAAGACCAATTTTCTTCAGCCGCCTGATTTTCCCTGATAAGGGACTGTCTTGGAGCCCGAATCCACGAGGACACTAGAAGATAAAATCTTTATTGCACGCCCGAGTTTTGAACTAAGGTCCTCCTGAGTATGATTCAAGTGCTCGATTACTGAGCAAATCTTGCCTAGTTGGTAAAACGCAGTGAAACTGTTAGTAAACAGGCCGGTGCTTTGTGGTGCCGGGAGGAGGGACCGCGCGAACAGTAAGTATTCTAACATGTTTGTACTAACATTTTTTTTTTATCCAATTACTTTTAGAATAATGCTCCAATATTGGTTTTCCACTTTATTACAAGTTTTGATCACAAAATATCTTTTCGTTTACCTTTTTCCTACCATGATGGAAGTTCACAGTTTTCTAATTAAAAGTAAGACGATATAGCACTTATTTTATTAATGAAAAATTGGTATTACCCAAGAGGTATATTATATTATATTATATTTTTAAATAGGCAGAAAGCTTTGCATATATAAAACTCTTCAACTTCACATTATATGCTTTATTTATCGTTGTGAAGTTGAGAAGTTTTATATATGCATGACCTTCCGCATATTTAAATAATATATTGAAAGAAAAAGGGGTCACAATTTTATAATGAGAAGCATCACGTATGCATACTTTTTTGAAGAAGTGTCTTTTTTGCCAAAATGTACCATAAACTGGTTCATTTAGATTGTGAAGATATTTGTAATGAAACTGAATTATTATTAGTTCATTCGGATAAAATAGTGAAACTTAGCTATCCTCCCCGCTTAGTTTTACATAAAATTGCATCTATTAAATTTGCTATCCTGTAAATTTCATGGCCGAATTGGCCTCACTTGATGAAATTGTTATCATTATTGAATTTACCATTACTATTTTCTGGAGAGAGTTGTTGAACATTTTGTGCTACAAGATAACTGAACATTAACAATGAGCTTCACCTACTATTTCGTGTGAAAATGTTTAATTTCTTCGTTATAAGTGCAGATTTTATTAATAACAAAGAATACGTTGAGAACAAATATTAGTATCACATTCATTGTTACATTCTTTGAATCTGCTCACAAAAATATATATTGTGAATTATGCATCTCTCTTCCCATTGAGTAAAATATGACTTTTTTAAATTAAAGGTTTGCTGTTTTCCAGTTTTTTCTTGATGTAAAACCTGTTTATCTTCCAAAATATTATTCTATCGAATTGGTGTTGGTTTCGTTCAATTCCGCACAAACAAATACTTCAGAAATGATACCGAAATCGGATTCAAATACTTACAGGTTTTTTTCCCAAAATCGGGCGTTTGACACCACTGTGCGTCACTCCTTCATCAATTTGTTAGCTGTGGCACTTCCCTCTGTTCTTAAAACATCCGAGAGGTATAGTTACACGGAAGAAGCGAAGCGGAAAATAGAAAATGCTTAAGGGTTAATAGGAATGCTAAAAATGTGGACTCCACTCCCCGCTGAAGTGGCAGGGGATGTTGATGTATTGCCCTAATCTTGGGGTTATTGTTAACACAGGTCCTCCAAGATTAATACATTCTTGGGGTGGGATGGTGTTATTGGATACCTTGGCTTCGAGACATCTCTGCTTTTTGCTGGGGGAGCTTTATCACGTCATGGGATAAATAAATATATTTTTCTAAAATTCCAATTATATTTGGAGCTTGGACACAAAATCAAATAAAAGTGTTTTTAATCCTAAAAATAATGTGAAAAGTTTATATTTATAAAATCTTAGGTGTCGGACAGATATTCGCTTGAGTGTTCACACACTCAGAGAAATAGCTAGACATTTATGTCATGGATATGTATACGACAGTTCTGGATTTGGTGTAATTTGAGATAAATGTACGGCCCGTTTACACACATAAATTTGTGTCCTGTACTAGCAAATAATCAGTGTTTACTTCTTATGGTATAGAAGTGTCGGCAATACAGCTAGTAGCCAAGATATTTATCTCTGACATTAAATTCTTCTCTTTATAATCTAGTGTATACACTTGATGGTATAGAAGTGTCGACACTTATAGGTTGTGATAGAAATATATATCTCAGACAAAAATTATTCGCAGTTTACATTAGGGTGCGTTTCATCTGATAGTTCTTGCAGGATGTTTATGTCAGACAGAGTAAATCTAACGTGAACT
Source organism: Gonocerus acuteangulatus (assembly GCA_946811695.1). Lineage (NCBI taxonomy): Eukaryota > Metazoa > Arthropoda > Insecta > Hemiptera > Coreidae > Gonocerus > Gonocerus acuteangulatus. The sequence continues at coordinate 29,732,106 of OX328128.1, forward strand.
GCAAACAATTCATGTCTGAGATATATATTTCTATCTAAAGCAATAAGGGTTTGTTTACAACCGACACTTCTCGCAGGAAATATGTATATCTCAGGTGTCGGATATAATAATTATGATAATTATCTATCTATGTAAACGCACCCTTAGTCATAATTTCTGTTTGACATAAATATCCTGCAATAACTATCAGATGTAAACGCCCCCCTATAAGCAGTTTTCCTCCTACAGACAGGGAAGGTACTCCCTAAAATTATTTACACTATTAGTCAATCTCTATTGATTCGGTCCTTTTTCTAAAAACGTTACTGTGTATTTTAGAACTATCTCAGTACTATACTGTATTTAAATGAAGTGGAATTGGAAGTGATACAAAGTTGTTTCCAGAAGAGGAGTGGGTTACCACAAACCCCAATGGAGCATGGGAGTAGGTTTAGGCAGTTCTCACCGATCTCCGGGAACAGCTACACATTCAGATGGCAAGACTAATTAATATGGGTATCTATTTCAACTTTATATCTACTGTTCGTTTTTTTTTTTCAATATATCCACTGACAATGCGAGTATACAGTGGTGGGATCACCGATCTCCTCCATTCTGGTGATTCTCCATTGAAAAATAATTGACACGCGTCCGAGAGTTCCGTCCAATGCGCCTTAGGAGCTGAGAAATAAAATAAAATATGTTTAAAATGCTTTATTTCATACATCGAGTATGTTTCGATATGGTTCTTTCACCAATTCATTTGTTTACAGAGCAGATTAAAGAAAAAATACAATCGTTAAACAATTATTCATATTTCATCAAATAAATTCAAAAATATGCTTTCGTTTTCAACTAAACCAGCATTATACCTTTTTTCACACAAAAAATAATATCAAATTTAAAATCAGCACCCGAAGAAAATTTTCCCCAGTTCGAAAGAGACTACAAATTTGTAAGGGAAAAAGTAACTGGCCTTGAGAGAAGAGAGACTTATTTTTCTAACCATACAAATGACTATTGTATTAACTCAGAAAGTACTTGTAAGCAATGGTTCTGAAAATAAATATAAAATGTAAACGTTTTTGCATCTAACGTCGATTCCAGAACACGTAGAAACACTCCAATTGGAAAGAAATGTGTCACATTAGAGCTTTTATCAACCCTCGAAGTTTCATTTGATTCGGGTAACTCTTATAAGCAATACGGCCGGATTTTTGAATCTCTAACAACATTTTAAAGGTCCGCCTAAGAAAAATGTAATGGTTTTTAGTGGGCTGAAATCCAATCTGACATCCTTTATAGGTATTTTTTTTTTATATATGGATAACTATTAAAGGTAAAGTATATGGAATAATTTGACAAAATAATAACTTTTATTTTTGATTTAAAAACGGGGGGTACCCCTTATAATGCTAGTAGTATTCTAGGTTCATTTGAAAAGTTCAGAATAGAAACAGTTTTCATGTTTCGTGAAAATGTAAACACATAAAATGAACGTGAAATGTAAAATTAAATCTTAAAGAGAAGATTTTATATCAAATTTTGTATATACAGTGTTACTGGTAAGTCGACCCGCATCCATCATGAGGTGACAGTTTTGGCCAAAACAAACAATTTTAAGCCTATTTTGCCTTATCCAAAAGTTACCCGTTTTCAAGATATTAATTATTTTAGGAATTTTTAAAAATAAAAAAAAAGACAGCTTTAGGCATTTTAGCAGAACGTTTTTATTATTTTTGTATTTAAGACATTCAGAATAAACTATAATTTAAATAAAAATATCTCATTTTTTTTAAAAGCACAGTTGGTTTGATCCATTCCACAGACCTTAATAAGTCCTTTTTCTGAAGCCAGAAAATAGCTGTGATTAAGATTTGGAATATACCTATAAAATTTGAATTTTTATGAGATGAATTGCCAGGATGACAAGCCCTAAACTGAAAAGGTTTTAAAAAGAGAGTGCTAGAAATACGATATTGAAAATGGCCTAAAGGCCGAAACGTTGTAAAATGATGATATAAATAAAGGACTTATTAAGTTCTGAGGAATGGATCAAACCAATTGTGCTTTTAAATTAGACTGACCTCATAATTACTTCCTTTTTTGGGAGAAAAAAAAGGAAATTAAAAAAAAAAAGACAATATCTCATTTTTACTAGACAACCCAATAACTAAAATTTACATTATTTTTTTCCTAAAACCTGTAACTTCAACTTTATCTCCCTATAATATTTTGTTAAGTGCAAATCAAATTACCTGCCGCTTATCTGTTTTTCAATTTTTTTTTTCTAAGAATTGTAAATATTTTGCCTGACTATTTATATATAGCTTAATAAGCAGATATGTTTTTAGTATAACTTGCAGGAATAGCTACTAACATTTTTTTAAAGATAGATGGAGTTGAAGTTACAGGTTTCAGGGAGGAAATAATATAAATGTTAGTTATTGGGTCCTATCATCCGTTGTCTCCTAAAAATTTGACAATTTTATAGAATTCAATACCTTAAATGCAAAAACAATAAAAACTTTCAGTTCAAATGCTAGAAATAAAGAAATATACGCAAAATCTAAGAAACAATGATTTTTTTTCAACAAGCCAAAAATATTAAATATCTTTAAAACGGACACCTTTTGCATACAACAATATGGTCTTGATTTTTTTTTTTTTTTTTTTTTTTTTTTTTTTGACCAAAACTATTTCCTCACGCTGGATGTGGGTCTACTATATATGCTATGATGTCTAAAACGTTGACATTTTCCGTTATTTTATTTTTTTTTTTTTTTTAAATTATTATTATGGCATGTCAACCTTTAAGGTCACTAACGCCATTCCTGTGTGTGGTAATTACACACATTTCCCATTTGCATCTCTGGTTTGCGTCATAAGGTCGACCTCATAAGCGGGTTTCCTCCCTATAGAGTAAACGCGCAAAAAGAACGGTGTACACTTCAATCCTACCTATAAGAAATAGAAACATCCTGAACCTCCTAAATTCTGCTACACGTCACACGCAATCCCTCCTGTCGACGTCTTCAGGTAAAAATACAACTTTAAGGCAGAGGAAGTCTTTTCATTAGACGAGGTTGGGAGGTAGGACACGCGACCCCTTGCGTGGTACCTACATCTTCCGAGATTTAGCACGCCTCTTTAAGGTACATTGCTCTTCCTCTAGCTCTAAAGATTTAGAACCCTCACTACAACTATGTCTTCTCTATGGTAGTTTTAGGGTGCCCATACAAGGAGAGGAAAATCTCAAGATTTCGACTACCCACTCCAAACCTTAAGATATTCCTCACCGTGAATGGTACATCCTTGAGGCCAGAGTTGAACTGTACAGTCCATCGAAGTAGAATTAAAACCCCAATAGATTAACAGTACAGTCCAATGAAGCCCGGAATCTGCAGACCGAATCTGACAAGAGGATATTTTTTTTCTCTCTTTTAAGGGCAATATCAACCACACCGGGTCATGGTCACCCTGTGAAAGTATGACCCAATATGGAGACATTTGAAGAGTGTAAGTTATAATTATAATATAGGATGATATTAGAGAATATTGTATTTAAATGCAGTTTTATGTATTTTTAATAGGATATTTGCTTCACATTCAGTAAGTCTACTATAACTGGATTTTGCAATCCTTTGAGGCCAAGCCGTGCATTCCGTGCCTTGAGATTTGAACTGACCGTGTATTGACCTTTAGGACCACGTCACTAATATTAACGCTATCATTATAAGATATTTTAAGCATATTTAGGGGTAATTTTATATCCTTGATTAATTTATTTACTAGAAATCCCAACGTGGTAATTTTTAAGTCCTCCTGCGACGCAAACCAATTACATACACCATATAAGGAAATATAGTGTATAATATACAATAGATGCTTAAGTAATAATTAATAATTCTTATTAATGACAGTGTAAAAATAATATAAATAATAAATTATTGTGCAATTATTCTAAAGTTGTCAATGTCTTACGTGTCAAAATTAGATTATTTGTTTTCTTTTAGTTTTTTTTTATAATTATTTTCTTTAGGGCACTTTTAAAAAAATACATTAACAAGCTAGTTTGACTTAATTACAACGAATCTTGGATAATATCTAGTAACCCAGATGGTTTTACGCTATACATTTTTCTAACCTTGGGAAAAAACATCGTTTATCATCCTTTAAGAATTATTCATAGTGAAAAATGATTAATGTAAATATTCAGTACTGAAAATCGTGCGTTACGAAAAAAAAATCTCTAAAAAGAACGCTTCTGAGAATACATAAAGGGAACCATTAAGGTGAAAGGGGTGGTTTTTCAGCCAGCCAGTAGATCCGTGCGCCGATGGGAGATAGCGTGGTCAGGAAACACGTGTAAGCGAGCTGACAGCTGGTTACTATCAGGTTGGCCAACCCTATCTAGTCCCGCGCAAAAAATACACACCCTGGATTTCACTCCTCGATTCCCGCCAACAAAGCCTCTTCTGTTAGCCATCAATAGCATGCCCTCTCTCTCTTGCCCTTTGAACTAGATAAGATCCCTCATTTTTTACTCACAGTTTATATTCACACTTCACCAAGTATATAAATACTTAATGCCTTTATGTAAAAGTATGTTCATACAATAGATAAAATCATTATATTTAAAAATCGATTTAAAAAAAATTGAAGTATCCATTAAATATATTTATTTATTTTATTTTCATTTAAGACAACCCAGACGATTTATCTTTACTTATGTTAACAATTAGGTCATTCATAAAAATTTGCAGAACAAAAAAGTAATCATACTTTATTCTTCTATTATTTTGCGAGTATTCAAAATCAACAGTTGCATTATTTTTTCTTGAATAAACAGTATCTAAATCGTGCCCACAATATGAATAATGAACTTGTGGCATATCAGTGATAGTTTTTTCGCCATTTAATCTGATGAGTACAAATTAGTATAAAAATATGTATAAAGGATCTCTTATAATTTAGTAATATAAATAGGGATGAGAGGAAATAGGGATGAAAAGCGAGACAGAAACGGGAAGAGAGAGTGAATTAAAATATCAAGTCTTTTTCTAGTTGTTTTTATTTATTGAAACTCCTCGCAGCTTTAACAAAAGCATTAAATGTGATAGAATTATACCTGGGTAGATGATAAACTTTTACATATGATTTTTACATTGAAAGATGGTGGTATTTTACTTGGACGAGTAAGATACAATACATATTTAAGAAAGCATTTTACATGGACAGATGATAACATTTTACATATGTAAATTACAGAGCTCCTCATATGATTAAATTCAACGTTTATACATTTATAGTATCTCGGCGCTAATGGCCAAGATTTGTTTATGCGCCGTTAAAAAAAAAAGAAAAAAAAAAATTATAGTATCATAGAAGTTTTCAGAGATAGATGCTAGACCTTCAGATACGATAGTGTTTTAGATATAGATGACTTATATATTTACAATGTTAACTATTATTACGAACAGGCAGGAAAAAATCGGCATGAAGTTAGACTTAATTCAAATTCACATAACAGTTATTTGATCAGTCTATAAAAATTATTAGTTATTATTAGTAATTAGGCTATAAGTTTTAGTTTATCGAGTTTTTTGGCTCCTGAAGAGGCACCTGAGGTGTGAAACCTGCAGATCAAGTAAAAATAAAATTTCCTAAACAAAATTTTATTAACTTTTATATCTTGACAAAATCTAAAAATTATTTTATTATAATGGAATTAAATTTTTCTGGATGATCGATTTTTGGAATCTATCGATTTTAAACAGCTTATCGACACTATAAGTAGGTAGTAGTAACCTCTTATTGGACGTGGCCATTTTACGGGAAGGTTCTCCTTAATACAATTAGGCTGTAAGTTTTAGTTTATCGAGCTTTTTGCCTCCTGAAAAGGTACCTGAGGTGTGAAACATGTAGAGCAGGTACAAATAAAATTAATTAACTTGGTTGATTCTGTTTTATTGACCTTCCCCCTGAAAAATATTGGACTGAAGAAGATTGGGTCACTATTAAATATAAATAGTTATTTTTTTATCCCAAAAAAAACATAAATGTGAAATAGAGGCCAAGTTCCTGCCCCACAAAGAAACACTCCCTTCCTCAAAAATATCCCCTCCTAAAACCCCCCAAAAACGCCTTACCATTCTACACTCCGAAAAAGTAGTATGAGTTGGTGTATTAATTCAACCAAAAATATTTGCCAATACAAGAGATGATACAAGAAAGAAATGTCCAAGTTCATTACTTGGAAGACCTCATAGTTACTTACTAAGAACAGTAAAGACACTTCAACTGACCTTTAAAAACAACAATAAAAATACTTATATCCAGTTACTAAAATATCACTTTCCTCAACCAGGTATAATCTTAAACTTGGCAATGTTTAGTTTTTCTCTAAAGATAATTTCGGCACAAAAAAAAACATTGCCAAGTTTAAGAATATACCTGGTTGAGGAAAGTGATATTTTAGTAACTGGATATAAGTATTTTTATTGTTGTTTTTAAAGGTCAGTTGAAGTGTCTTTACTGTTCTTAGTAAGTAACTATGAGGTCTTCCAAGTAATGAACTTGGACATTTCTTTCTTGTATCATCTCTTGTATTGGCAAATATTTTTGGTTGAATTAATACACCAACTCATACTACTTTTTCGGAGTGTAGAATGGTAAGGCGTTTTTGGGGGGTTTTAGGAGGGGATATTTTTGAGGAAGGGAGTGTTTCTTTGTGGGGCAGGAACTTGGCCTCTATTTCACATTTATGTTTTTTTTGGGATCTCATTACTTTTTTCTAAGTATTAAATAGAATTTAGTTGCCGCATACCTACTGGCTTTTGTACTTCATATAAAACCAGGGTCTTTGGATTCTGCATAAAGTTCTCCTTACTGCTTGATATTTGATACCAATAAGTAGCATACCTATCTACATCTAATCACTAGACTAGAAAAGTTAGAATCTCTTCCTGATGACAGTACTCTAGAGGACAAATTGATTGCTCTCTTAACTAAACTATTACGCTGTAAAATACAGGAACCTTATCCCGAGGATAAAGATCACAATAGGGAAAGTGTAGAAAGCCTTCAAGAAAAAGAAAAGAACAAAGACGATAAATTTTGGGTTTGTGATCCTAAACTTTGTAATTTAGATGGCTCGACTATGAAAAACTTAGTATCTGCTTTCAAGTATATTATGCAGTTAACCCCTACGACTTTATTTACAACATTTAAGAAAGAAGTCACAACTGTTGTTGTTAAGATGCGTCGAAATGTTTCTTAAAACATCAAATATAGGTTCTCCTTGCCAGGACGATTCATTTGATACCCCACATGATGGGTTTCAGAAGGAATGATGGCCTTCCGATGGAACAAAAAGTACAAAACGTCATAGGTAATATGACACTCCCGTATCAAGACCTACCTGCGTGCCAAGTTTGGTGAAAATAGGCCAAACGGTGTGAATTTGTATAAGGAACAAGCATACAGACAGACAGCTGAAAGACCTTTTTTACCTAGCCTAGTGCATTCCCCGGACCAAGGCCTACCTGAGTGCCAAGTTTGGTAAAAATCGGTCAAATGGAGTGAATTTGTGTAAGGAACAAACATGCAGACAGACAGCTGATAGACGATTTTGACTGGCCTATGAAACTACCCGGAGAAAGACCGACATGTGTGTCAAATTTTGTCAAAATCGGTCAAACGGTGTGTATTTGTATAAGGAACAAACAGACAGACAGACAGACAGCTGATAGACAATTTAACCTAGCTTATTATTCTCCCCGTATCAAGACCCATTTGTGTCCCAAGTTTGGTCAAAATCGGTCAAACGGTACGGATTTGTAAGAGGAACAAACATACAGACAGACAGCTGGTATAAGATTTTTACCGAGCCTATATGCGTCTAATTGTTTCTTATAACATCAAATATAGGTTCCTCATACCGAGACAATTCATTTGATACCCCACATCATGGGTTTCGGACGGAATGATGGGTTTCCGAAGGAAGTACAAAACTGGAACGCCCCCGCCCCGGAAGCGGAGTCAAACACAACTTTTCGCGATTTTTCGATTTTTTCCTTTAATAACGTCTTCATATCTATCTTCATGCAAAATTTCAAGTCCCTAGCATCATGGGAAGTGCCTAATAATTTTGATGAGTCAGTGAGTGAGTGAGTGAGTGAGTGAGTGAGTGAGTCCTATAAATCCCGATATTCGATCGCTTATATCTCAGAAACTATTCGATGTAGAATTATGAAATTTTCCAGTTTTACTCACATCTAGTAGTATAATACCTGTGTAAAATTTCATAACTTTATCTTTACCTGGTTGAAAGTTATGAGAGGGTAAAAATCGGCTCTAAGACCGCCTGTAATATACACACAGTATGCTTAGGCCGGAACTTGGCCTGGCGCACTACCGTGCGCCTAGATTTTTTTACGGCGTATCTACAACTTGACCATTAGCGCCGGGCTATCTACAGGTTGCCACCCTTTTATAATGCCAACAGCACGTGGTCGGTCACCCATTCAGGTTCTGGCCACGCCCGACGTTGCTTAACTTCGGTGATCTATGGGAACCGGTGTATTCAACGTGGCTATGGCCGTTGGCATAAATAGTTATTATTGGTATTTCATTTGAACTTAATTTGTTTTTAGATAATTTAATATAGTCTTATTTGTTATAATGGTTATGTGACTTATAAATATCTTTGATTTCTGTGCTTTTGATTTACCTTGGTTTCTTTTCTGTCGTGTCATACTAAAATCACTGACATTTTTGCAGCAAAAATGTCTTACCTTCAAGTTGCTTGTCTTAAATATAAATGTTTTTTTGCGATGTTTTGTCAAGTTGTTGCCTAGAATGTCAATTGCAGTGCTCTCTGTTATCTCAACGTGCCCTAACAGGAAGTATATTGTTTTTTTCTTTCTTTATGGTATGCATTTGACCCAGGAATGTAGAAATATTAGGTTGCGGCTGTACATGTTCTTTAATGTATCTAATGTGCTTATTGGATCCGAACATATTTTTATTCGGTCCGCATCTGCGTCTGTATATTCTCTAAACCTAGAGGGATAGCTTGTAATTCAGGAGGGAAATATGAAATAGACACCGCGTGGAGTGTGTATTATGTTGAAGAAATATCTCGAATAAAGGAAGATACAAGTTGTGCAATATCATCACAAGCCATATCAGGTAACACATGTACACCACATCCATCATGCGAATTCAATATCAAACTTCGCTTTTACTTCACGACCATATTCCTAAGGCGGTTCTTTCTTTTTATACACCGGTGGCTTATTCTCATATGTCTTACAAATTCATAAAAAAAAATAGCTGAAATGTATTTGGTTTTTCTACACTTTTCTTTCCCGTAGAAACACTGCACACACTTCGTGCAATCTGAATATAGCCTATGGAAGTAACATTTTTTATTAAATTATATTTTTCATTTCAGCTATCAGCGCATTACCTCCCACCGAGAGAGAGAGAGAGAGAGAGAGAGAGAGAGAGAGAGAGAGAGAGAGAGAGAAAGATATATTTGGGCCAGCTTAATGACATTTTTATTTTATATTTTCTCAAAGTCGTTGAAGTCTTCTAAGTGTAAGAATATTTTGTCAATATGATTGTTCCCCAAGGAATTTCTGTAATGTAAGGAATGTCAAAGTTACTGTTGCATACAGAGTTGTACAGATTGGTTTGTCAGTTGTTGTCGTCTCAGGTGAGTTAGCCGTGTATGTATGTATGTCTCAATCTTGAATTAAGAAAAAAAAATCTTAAATAAATAAATACAAACGTCAAAAAAAAGTTTGCATCCCTGAAAAGACGAAAATTGCAGTTTTCCGAAATGTATTTGCCACACTGTTTTGTAGGCATATCTGGGTTTAAGATGTTGAAAGAGGTTTACGATTTTTTAAGTCGACTGGTTCACTTTTCCCGTGGCTCGATTGACCCCCTCTCCCCTCATCTGGGCTGAATATTATAAATGTTCTGAATATCCTGAGATTTTAAGGCGCATCGACAACTGGGCCATTAGCACCGACATTCTGTAGCTAGAAACCTTCTAAATGGGCCCTGAAATAAGAAAAATACTTGCCGCCGGTGGGACATGAACCCCTATCTTCCGCATGAGAATGTAAGGCGTTAGCCACCTAGACAACGGGCAGACCCAAGGCGTGAGTCAATAAACCTACATTAAAAAAATAACGATTACTGTCAAATTTTTGGCTTGAATTGTCTTCTTTAGGGCAATGAGAAAAGGAAAACCTGATGAAAACTTGAAATTCAAGCCGAAATTGAGGCTATAATAACAAATTTTTATATTTAAATAAAATTCATTATCAATACTAAACCAATAACACCTCCATATTGCCAATCTATAAGACAACGATCTCTCCTCAATTACAATTCTATTGAAAAATCTTCAACGATCATTAAAGGAAACACTCTGTGTGTCACCGAAAAAAATCCCTCTCTTAAAGTCACTTCTTAAAGATGCAAACCACCTCAAAAAATAAGAAGGGTAAATAAAAATTAATAGATTAATTATTCAAAAATAAATTAAATAGATTAATTTAAAAAAATATTAAAAACTCATCCTAAGTTTAAGATAAGATTTTAATTAGTCTGGTTTTAAATTAGAATGGTCTAATTTAAGACAATTATTATAATAAATTTGTAAGTTTTAAGATATGTATAATAACTTGTAAGTTTTAACATATATTAATTTTTTAAGTTTAAGACAATAATTTGTAATAACCAATTAGTGTATAGAGCAGTATAGTATTTTATTTTTATTTTATTGAACAATATTAATAAATAAAAATACATATTACATATAAATAGTGCCAACAGATCACTTTACTTTTTATAATGGTTCTATAATACAAGATAAACAAGATTGTTTATACGGGAGATAGAATAGTAGTACATAGTATTAGTATATATAGTAACGATATGGAATATAGTATAATTTAATATAGGGAAAAAACTACAACACTCAGCCCAAAAAACTACAACTATCCCCAAACTCATAGACGTCTAAAAAACTAATAAATTTGTATGACAGAACTTAATCTTTTTTAACAGAAGGCGCAAATAACCTTATAGTTGATCGCCAAACCCCATATCTTTATCATATCAATTATAAATGTCTGGTTTGACATTTACTTTTGTAAGCCCAAGTTCGCTCGTTGTCGCCAAGTTATTCTTCTTGAGTAAGCAACCTCCATAGAAGTGTTACGCATCATTCAACGACGGAATTGCTTTTATGGAATATTAAAACGGGCTGCAAAGGGGCACCATAGGCCCCCTTCATAGCGTATTGATGAAGCCCGCATAGATGTTAGGGAACTCTCGGGAAGCACTGAGGTTCTGTATTAGCTATGAAGGAGAACCTCTGGTGGTCTCTTTATAAATTCCTTTGTATGGGGAAGAGTTAGCGCTTCAAGGGCTATGGGATGCATTAATGACGGGGCCTTTAGGTGCTTTTAAGACTTTTTTTTAAGCCCTTTGAGGGCTCCCTTGATGCTAAGTTTGCGCGGAGAGATGTTAAGCTGTTCTCCCCGCTTTTTTTTAAACAAAAAAACCGCAGGAGGTATTAACATGCGATTATAATATCAAACGGCACTCAGGTAGGAAGAAGTGCTGTGAAAGAAGTTTGCTGATTTATTCACCTTAGCATATTCCATACTCCATACTTCCAGGGAATGGTAATCAACCTTAGTGATAGCTGTGTACAATAACTAGATAATACATAGCACACTTCATCATGCGGCAGATGCGGGTTCCAATCCGCCTGCAGGAGAATTTCTTTCATCAGTGGGCGTCCTGAAGAAATCCTTGCACTGCCTAGTTAGCCCGGCGCCAATGATCATAAAAACATAACACGATAACTTTTAACAAATATAAATGATAAAGCTCACCAACTTGTAGAAAAACATATAATTTATATAAAATAAGGAGGCAGGTTAGCTCAGTGGTAGAGCATTTGACTAATGAACTGGAGCACCTGAGTTCAAAACCTAGGCGCACACCCAAACATTTTTTTATCATCTTATGTCGTCATTCGTCGTAGGGTTTGATTCGTGGTTCCATACCATCCCTAGGCCCATCCAACCCATTAATTAATTTATTAATAGGTAACTGCAAAGGGGAGAAGCACGATGGCCGGAGAATAGACCATGCTATCTCCCCAAGATCCTACATCCTACTCTCAGACCTACCGAATATACACCGCAAAATTTCATAAAATTCGTTCAAGCCGTTTCGGAAG
>OX328128.1:29744561-30077061 GCA_946811695.1 Gonocerus acuteangulatus
GGATTGATTAAGTCAGTTTGAACTTATTTAATTTATTATTTTTTTAAATCTTTATGAACAATTAAAGCAACCAATATTAATTACTTTTTAAAAAGTTGTAGCAGAATAACATAAAAGTTAAATCTATCAGGAGTGTAGTCCCTTTGACCTGGTCAAAGGAACAACAACTAGTTTTTGTAAGTTGTACAACACCACGGTAGTGCAAATTAAAAAGCATGCTACTAATTTTAGAGTTAAGATTAATCATTTTCAGAACCTACACCGTATTTCTTATTGTAATAGCTACTATGTCAAGCTACTATGGATGATTTCCATCAACAAAGACATAACACAAAAAATATTATTAGGGAAAACGTAATCAATAAATTACTTACATTTTTATGATATAAATAATCAGGTATTTTTTGCAAGAATGCTCTTTGACTTGAATAATCCAAAGTAGGTTATATTACACAAGCCCTCTAGTGAAGGAGCTAAACACTAATTACACCAAAATTTGTAAATGTTGCTACATGCCGCCACAGCCTCGGTGGTCAAAGGTACAATATGGTCAGAAGTACAACACCTTCCCCTGTGTGTATATATATATTGTTATCTTAACAATGGTAGTCTAGTTGTAATTATGCTGGATTACAATCCTGAGATAGATTGTGCCTCTATCTGAGGGCTTGTTGCTTGGAAATCTGTTAGGCCCTCCGCCTTCTCCTGGGCCCCATCTGGCTGTCTTGGAAAGTGATTCTAGAGTATATAGCTCCAGCTGTTATTCCAATCGGCCATATTGACACGAAGGGGATTCGGGGAGCTAGAGGCGTCGACAGATGACGTCTTCATCCCCCCATCTTCCTGTCAGAGCACTCTTGAAAAATTGAATCAGTCGTTCTGTCAGCTGTGGGAAGGGAATATTCTCTACCGGAGACGTCGCTCTTCCGTACCCCCCCCCCCACCTCCCATGATTGGATGACGACGCGTCACTTCCTGTGAATATGGACGAATTTTGTAACATTCTTCTATCGCTATGGCAAAGTTAAGAAATAAATAAAGAGATTACAAAACAAACATTTTTTTTTTTTTTTTTTTTAAATCGAATGACCCATAATTATTAGCAGAAAAGAAATAATGCATATTTTAAACATCAATAAGTGACTGAAAGAAGAACACGGTAACGCTAAGCTCATAACTCTTCAACACCAACTAAAAGAATTCCGACAATGTCAAAATATAAACATTCAGCTTTACTTACAAAAAGCATTCAATGAAATCAAACAATTATAACACATCTTAATATAATCAATATCTATAAAAGTCCAAATCGCAGGAGCTCCGTCATTTTAGCGCCTTTCAGTTCTTATCCTGAGTGTCATTTGGACACTATCTTAGAATAGAAACAGTTAAGATTTTTCCTTAATCTTAAGAATGATTAAGCTGGTTTGGGCAAGTCAAGGAGATGGGCCCAGAAAGAATGCCCTTAAAGCTGTTATATGGCCAACCAGGAGATTTCAAAAAAAAGGTGGAGACTAAAAATTTGGAGAAAGAGGCATTGGTATACTCCTTTATGAAGATTTTAGGCAAACTGTTACCGGAGGAACATGTCCTTTACGGACTGTAGCACCCATCTACTATAGTGTATAAATATGTATATATATATATATATATATATATATATATATATTTATACACATAAATATACACTAGCTGACCGATTGAGTTCAGTAGTTATTGTAGGTTAAATTATTTTTTTAAACAATATTTTGATATAATAAAATAATAATGATAATATCATATAATAAAATATTTATTAATTAAGCTCAAAATAGTTTAGCGGATTTTAAATCATATATTGAAAATGAAACGAAATTGATCTTTAAAATATCACCACAATCCAACATGTCATCTTTTAATTTACATTTTATTTATCTCTTCTTTAACTAGAGTTTGTAATCAAATTATTTAACGTGTGCAAATTATTATAAATAACGTGTGCAATTGTTTGTTTGTTTCTTATACAAATCCACACCGTTTGACCGATTTTGACAAAACTTGGAACACTAGAAGTCTTGATCTGGGAAGCCTCGTTGGCTAGGTCAAAATCGTCTAGGATACACAGTTCTGAGGTAACGGATTCGAAACTGTCAGTTACAGGTCAGTGAATTGTCAGAAATCGCCACTTTTTTTTCCAGTGTTGCCTAGGTGGATATTAGCAAGACAATAAAATTGGGCGAAGGATTCCAAAATCATCGAACATTGACTGCACAATTGAGCATTCTTCTATAAGATGTATGATTGTGTGAGGAACTTGACAAGTTTCACATTGTGGGTCAGGGTCGTTTGGAATTATGTCAGTGTGGGTGAGATTTGTGTGTCCTAAACGCATCGGTTTAGTATTTTCAGAGTTTATAACGAACAAACACGAGTAATTTAACAACTAAAACAAAGACCTACGCTATTCAATTTCCTCTCCCTTGTTAAGGTTAAGTGAAGCATGAAAAAAAAAGAAACACATTACACCTTCTGATGTAACTATTTCCCTAGGAAGGGCATGTAGAATCAAAAAGTTTCAAGGAAAAACCTAAGCCCGAATTATCCCGAATAAAGCCGAAATGTTCGGAGGAAGAAAATAACATTTTATGGTCTCTTTATTGCGCGACAAAACGACTCAACAAACATAAAAAGGAAAATAAGGGGAAATTACTGAAAGAATTCGCGCGGAAAATGAGGAGACATTTTCAGGTTTATCGGCCCCCGAGCCTCCACTTCCTTCCGCTCCGTAGTCACCGGATATTGTCGCGTGGAAACAATTTTGTAAGGTAATTTAAAAATTAGATTATTATTACTTTTTTTTAAAAGGAATATGAGGAGAATTAGGCCAATGAAAATTCATTCCACAATTTTAATAAATTTATTTAATCTCTTCCCTTCATGTTTCACAACATTCTTGCGCCTTTCAGTGGAGTATGTTATAAATAAAGAGGTTTACGACTTCGTAACAAAACAAAATAAGTCCCGTAAGAGGCCACGATGTCCCTGAGAGGCAGATACTATAGAGGTATCTGATACATAAATATACGGCACACTAGGAAGGTAGTGTGGTTAGTACTATGCTGCGGCCGCCTGATTTCCCCCATTGCTGCTTCGACTGATAGTGTCATTAGCGCCAAGGTAACCATTAATTTTTTTTCTTTATATAGTTGCTTCTACTGCTAGGGTCATTTACACCGGGTAACCATTAATAAATTAATTAACGGCTGGGTTGGCCTAGGGACGGTCAGGGAGGCCGAAACTAACCCATGAACGAAGACAGTATAAGATAAAAATCTTTAGTGTTTGCTCGGGATTTGAACTCAGTTCCTTCAGCATATGAGTCCAGTACTCTACCACTGAGCTAACGATTTCGTAATACTAAGGAAAAAGAATAATACTTACACTCAGACTTTAACAAAAACTTCCTTCACGCAGGACTGCACTACTTAATAAACATACGAAAACTTCACATTTTTGTTGTTTCTTCTAGATAAACAATAAAATTGTCCACGTGTTAAAAGAGACACTAGCGTATATATACCCTTATATACGCCCATGAAAAGAGAACGTCCACCAATCATAACAATGCAGAAATCCAAAAAAGCGCCACTGTTCTCAGATAGTGACAGAAGTAAAAACCTATGCCCAAGGTTTAGCGACTTAATTTTTAACAAGTATACTGCAATATCTTATTTACCAATTTAGTTTAATTGTAAAACACATCCTCTACTGAAGATGTGGGTGTGTGTGTATGAACGTAGGCGTATGTGTATATACGTGTACTAGTTTAATTTAGAATTGGTATTACTATAAATTTTGTTATGTGGTATAGTTTTAGTATTAATATTGCTTACATTAGTACTAGTTTTAGTACTAATAGTTCTATTAGCAAGTAACATGTTAGTAGTAAGCAATGATATTAGTAAAAAAAGAAAATTGAATAAAAGTTATCAAAATAACAGTTCATTGTCATGCACTGTCCTAAACACAAAATTACAAACCCTTTCACGACATATACACGACTCTCAAACATTACACTTCAGGGCGGTGAGGACCAAGATGTTTTCTGCCCTTTAACACCCAATCCATCCATTCATCTACTGAAGATACCCACGTCTTATAACGATTTTCGTTACAATAAGACTGAAGAGTCTCCCCGTGATCTAGTGGCTAAAATAAGAAAAATACGACTGAAATTGCGACCGCTATAAGCAAATTTGTAATTTGGGTCCGGAGTAAACCGATTTTGCTGATTAACGAACTCGTTCAATCGTTGTATACATCAACTTTCCTAGGGAAAATACAAAAATTATGAGTATTGCGTTAGTAGACAAATACATACCTAGTATGTAAGATTGAAGATTTAAAGACTTGTTTAACGAGTCAACTACAATTGACACTTGTATCCTATTTTCTTCATTTATCACTAATATAAAATAAAAATTATCCCTAAAGTGATTATTTTCACGTCCCCTTTTATCGTCTGATAAATAATTTTTAATTAGTTAATTTCACCAAATAATGACAATCTTTTAGGGATTTAAACACGATATTACTTCATAACGATATTTTGATTCCAAGTAGATATTTTCTTTCATATTCAAAACATTTTAATGAAACTTTGCTTTTGAAATTACATATCGTAAATATTGCCTCGTCACGAGAAGTCTGATTTTTTTACGAAGTATTTTCAAGATATTATCAATAATAACCAAATAATTAATAAGAAATTTGAATCACAATAATAAGTTATATGAAGACTTTCTTCAGAGCTGTCAGGAATCGGACCCTAGAGAAGATTAAGGTTTTTTTTTTGCATAGTGTAGAATTACTTGCGGGTGGTCAGAAGATTTGGTAAGCTTATATATATATATATATATATATATATATATATATATATATTTATTTATTCGTGTATGTGTTTGTATTAGTGTTTGAGTCTGGGTGTATTTATGATGAATATGAATTTCAAGTGAGCCATAACTTTATACGACCTGCTTTAATATTCTTCAAAATTATAATAAACCATCTTCGCAGAATAGGAGTGCTCGTATTCATGAATACACTAAATTCACATTTTTCCATTTCTACGGTTATTACATTCTCTTTCAAAAGGGAGGAGGAGAAATCTCCCAGTTTTATGATATTAATACTCCCGCTAACAGTCTGGAAGAGGACAGGTATATAAGGAGGGGATGGCATAGAGGTAGGGCAATTTTCCAAAGCAATAAAAAATATGAGAAAAGGACTTCACAAAGAATTACTACGTCATAAAAGCCTAGTGACGTCAAGTGAAATTGCATGGTCTTCATTTCATAGCGCCCTCTACAACTTTTTTATTCTATAGTCGACCCTCCGAGTGACTATTATGCTCAGAATCCATGAAAGTATAATAGGCCGGTGTATTATTTCCATCCGTGGAAAATACGAGAAGGGTATTAAAAAAATTACACACGTACCGAGGCCCGGAAGCAATGGCTGAATTTCTTACAGAGACCTACATGGAGTACGTGATATGAAGACAATATCTTGCTCCCAGCTAACAAGTAAATTGCTGATGGAATAATTTTAATTTTTTTTAAAAAAATTGAACATATATCAGCATATGTAATTAAAAGTCCGACTTAACGGAAAAGCGTCTTCTTAGCGTGTTTCCACTTACAAGACGCGCTATGACATGACAAGCAACAGTGACAAAAGAAGGGAAGAAATTGTTCGTAGAAAATCGTCCACTTATTACACATTCACACCTTATGACGAAACTATTTGCCAGTAATGCAACAGAAGCTTGTCTGTAATACACAAAACTTTGACATGCCCGATTACATGACTGCCTTCCCGTGGGCGTTTAAAGAAAATGATTTCCATGGGGAGCATTTCGGTGGTATGGAATACTAACAATCTTGAACGTGGAATGGTTATCCAACTAAAACGCTATTTTACCTCAAACCAATTACTTTCTCTGAACTAAGTAATCTTCGTTAATTTATATTGAAAGTTTTTTCGATTATATCAAAATTTCGGGGGGCTACAGCCGATATGACTTCTTCAGAGACGAGAGCCAATATTTCGCACTAGTATTTCTAAAGTGACACAACTTAACATAAAACTCAACTGAAAATATTTCACTCTTACCTATCCTGTATGCTATTAAGACAGGAAGGGTGACACAAGTTCCCTCTGGTGTACAAGCTCTGAAGCTAGGTACATATCGTACAATTTTGGTTGATAAAGAGATATTGGCCATGTTTTTCATAGTCCTAACTCTGACGGTGTGAATAATACCGATTTTTGAGTTGTGTCACTTTAGAAATACTAGTGCGTTATAGAAAACACATTACAATTTTTGATCAAATCACACTATACGAAATTATCTAAATACAACAAAATTCTTAATTGAATAGCATTAGTAAAAAATAGTGCCCAAAAATGGTGTTTTATTCAGAAGCCAAATATCATTAATGTAAAAAAAATGCATATTAAGCCAATTTTAAAATTAATAATAAATAAGGCAGGCACTTATCAGGGGGTTCAAAATTAAATTAACCGTAAGAGTGAATAACAGCACTGCGCAGTTGCACATATATATGCACACATATTTACCTTCTTATCTACCCGAGAGGTACATTATAGCAAAATTTTAAGGTGCATAAAACACTTCATGAACCGTGCGGTTACTGGCTTTTGGACTATTAGCCTTTTTCGTTTTTCATTATTTACTTCCTTATTTTTCCAATTCAAAATAAATGTCTCCGAATAATAACTAACGAGAAAATTTACAAAAAATTTTTTATACATGAAATGTTCTCTCCAAAACAAAATTTCTGGGGGGGGCTGCAGACCCCCTCCCTTATACACGCCCATGATTCTATCATACGTAAAGCTTCTCGGGCAATGTCCCAAGTAGATTAGATTTGCAAGGGTTTTCTTCTATCAAAGCCCTAAGTTGGTCGTGATCAAAAACTAAGCCTACCGCGACTTTGTTTCTGTTTGAGATCAAAATCTCAAAACGAAATTTTTAGAACCATAGCTGAACAGTACAAGCACTGCTGCTTCTTCGCACCAAGCAATATTGATCTTACAGGGCGGGGTTCAATCCACACTATGAACATGACGAAATTGTTGTTTTGACGTGGTAAAATTCAGAGGTCCTTATTCATAGAGGGGGAATATGATAAATAACATTGTTCGTAATCCATTAACTAGACTTTAGATTACCTTTCTGTACTTGGAAAGTACTTGTTTAAACAAAATGAATATTCAAAATTTTCGTTATTTTTGCACCAACTCAATAAAATTAAAGCTGTAAGAGTAAATGTTTCCAGCTTGTTTTGATAGTTATCAAAACTATCGACCGGATCACCAATTGCACGAACAATAAAATAAAGAGGTTGTAGAGAACAATAAACTTAAGTCATTGCATTTAAGTTCATTTGAATTCTAATGAGAACCTCCATTCCTTTGAAGAAACGAGAGGTTAGGGTCAAGAGAAACAGGGTCGGGAGTTGGAGGAAGTGAACTTGTAAAGTAGGATGAAGTTGTAAGTACTCGAATAAATTAATAGATTCTACTTGCAAGGGGCTTTGTCTCAGTTCTACCAGGACTTAGTTGTAAGTCCGATTCAGATCCTACTGTAAATTAAGAGATTCCCTTAGAACTTGGTTCTCCTACTGGTAGAATCTGCAGCAACGATCCGTTCATTTTGAATCACATTGCTTTCTTAATGCCTTATTTATTGCATGAATCTTGTTTATTGAACATAAAGTTATTGGGTAATTTATATTTTTATATAAACACTTTTACGCATAAAGCAGGCCATTCAAGTTCCGATTTGCAGTACGACTTGTGGTCCAACTTCCGTATTCAGATCTTGAATTGGCTTCTTGGATTGTTGGAAGTCTAGTTGGACACGTCGGAACATTTAGAGGGACGACCCGAAGGTCAATCCGACTGGAAACGGAGTTGGAACGTGAGTGGGGGAGTCAGATCAAAGTCGTCCAACTTGCCACAGTCAGTGCTTGACCTTCGGGCAACTTCGGTCTGCACTCGATACATTTTTCGGCTCGTGCACAGTTGTGAAAGCAGACTAGGACTAAAGTTGGAACGCAAGTTGGATAGCAAGTCGTAGAGTGGGTGGCGTCGACTATCCAACTAGTAGTCCTACTACGTCGTACTCAAAATCCAAAATGGCCTGCTTAACATTTTGTATTGATAACTCTTTCCTTTGAGTATTCGCTTTCGACATCATAAGCAAATTTTCTTCCTATGGAAACGCGCTAAAAGGCATTTGTACATTCTAAAGAATACAATGAAAACTAATAACTTCTCTGTTACCATATGCTGAGAGCGGTGAGGTGAATTTGTGGATACAGAGAAAACTTTTCTCGGCTGAACCTCTATATATAAGCACTGATTCATATACAACAGGTGGTTTTGGAGGAACCTTCTATATCATATTCTAGGTTATAGGCCTGCGCCGCGTTCCTTTCTTTTTATGCCAGCATTCCTTTGCCTTCGACAGGACCTCACATTTCTTTTAGATCATTCTTGTCTTGATATATATATAAAATTCTCGTGTCAGTTTTAGTGTTTATACTCCTCCGAAACGGCTTGACCGATGTCGATAAAATTTAATATGTATATTCAGTAAGTCTGAGAATAAGTTTATAGCACCCCAAAAAATATTTTTTCATTTTTTTGGACAAAATATTTTATTATTTATTTTTTTATGATTGGGCATTAAAAATACATACAACCCTAAATTGTCAACCTTCTACCACCAATCCCCATTTCATAATAACGATATTATTACTTTAATCATAATAAATGAATTTTAATTATAAAATAGAAGGCCCGGTGGCCATGAGCGTTAAGGCGTGAGCACTTAACACTCCGTGCCAAAGGGTCGTGGTTTCGATTCCCACTAGGGGTGATGGCTTTTCTTTAGAAAAAAGAAAAGGCATCAGCCCTATCCTGGCTAGAAAAGGATGGTAACCTATAGATAACCCGTCCTAAAATTCGTAGTTAATAATAAATGGACGTTAAAATTTAATAATTATAAAATGTAGTTTTATCCAAGATATGATCTTTTCAAAAAGAGAAATATGGCTCCAGATTCTAACCTCCAATTGTCATCCTTCAGAGCAACGGAAATAGTTAAACATAATGCTGAAGATGGTCAACATTCAAAATCAAAGGCTACATTTATGACAATGTGGTATCATTACTCCCAATGCCAAACGAACCACTTCAATTTTTACAAATTTACTTTACTCCAAAAACGCACTCGCCAATCGCGTGGATGCACGTTGGGGCTACATTACCTTTAATTCACGGTTTGCCGGGCGTATCGTCAAAGAGCTGGACGATCTATTGAATGAGCAGAATGAATTGTTAAAATTATTTAAATCACACATGTACAAATTACAAAATGTCAATCACGCATCTGAAGAGTTCACATTCAATGCACCTGTTATTGACGAAGTTGCAGGAATCTTGGTTTGTGACCGTACAGCTATGCAAGAAATCGTGATTCGAAGAAGAAATAATAATCTTGAGTCCATTGAAGATACACACCATTCATGCGACGATATCCAATATCCTCTAACGTTCTTGAAGGGACAAGACGGATATGGCATAATTATTAAACAACGAGATTCCGCAACAGGTAAGGGATTATTATTTGACTACCAAAATATTCACTAGAGATAATGTATATGAGTATATATATAAACAGGCTCACACACGCATATATACATAATTTTACAGTGCTCATTTTCAGTAACAGGGGGGTCCACGGTTACGGGTTAACACAAAAAATTAAGCTTTGTGAATTTTAGGCGAATTTCGGCACTTGAGGTGTTCAAAAATTGCGCGTTTCGCCGATAATCTTCCAGTGCGTATACATATCACCAATTATAAGTATTTGTTTTACGGGACCTACGGAGTATAAAACGTCCACATTCCTTTTCAACAATTTGAATAGTTTCAACAGATCAATGATGTAAGTCGCAATAGTGAGAGAGGAAACAATATCAAAATAGGGCTATTTATATAACTTTCTGTCATATTATTATATCCAAGTGTATTTTCTAACTTGTGAAACTCTGTGCTTCTAGTTGGGAGTCGAACCCTCAACCCTTGGACGGGCTCCAGTGTCAAGCTACCTTAACAAGGGCGGAAGGGTATGTTTACCCCCGGGTTGGGTATATGATATCGGATACCCGCCATTCAATACAGCCACGTGGCCGTTTCTGCTTTCTGATTGGACGGATTTGGCGGGAATCTGATCCCACCCTCCCTATCCCCTTGTACTCTCCCTATTCTCCAGAACATCTTCCGGATCTCTAGTCCATGTGTAGTCTTTGTTAAGACCAACTGGTAATTTATGTATTACCTTCTACTAAATTTACGTACTAATATATTTATTCTAGACGTGTAGCTGTAGTAGACGAACATTTCTGGGGGGTGCTAATTTAGTATGGGGTTACCGCCGTGTCTCGGGGTTGAAGAATCAAATTTTTACAACCAGGCACTGGAAATCGTTAAGGAAGTATTTGATAAACTAAGAACATAATTATTTATTTGTTCTTGACTGTTACAAGGCGCTAAAACAATTTGATAATAAATAAACAAAAATAAATTGTTAAACAAAGAACATTTCACTTATTTTGAAGAATTAATTTAATTTCAATAATAATATATCCTGTAAGCAGGTGTAATTTAGATTAAATCTATAATCATTTAATATATACGTTAGGGTTGAAAACTCTAAACACTTCAGCGGCTGGGGTGGGCGTGTAATATAAGTGCAAGTTGATATAGGTATGGAAGTGTGTATTTTCTTTCTTCCCAGTATTCCAGAAACTCTAAAATTCTTGATTAAAATACTGAAAAAATTTATTTAACATTGAAAAAAAAAACACAATGCATTAACTTTTATTTCATTTGTTTCGATAAAAAAAAACTGTTTCAATTCCTGATTTGTAGATATTCTGAATAGCTACATTTGTTCGAAAAGTGCCAAAAGCAAAATTGTTTTTGCATCCAAGAATGCAAATAAATAGAAAATTGACACACTATAAAGTAAAACTATACACTTTCAACTTGACTTATGCTCATAATTAGTAAAATCACTTTGACAAAAACCAAATAATGAATACATCTTTATCATTTTACCTTACTAATTTTATAGGCAAACTCGTTTTGCAACTAGAAGGGTATAAAAGAATAAAATCAATAAAAACCAGAAGGAAACAAAGATGTATCCTTGTGTGTTTGTGTATGTATGTGTGTATATGCATATATATATATATATATATATATATATATATATATATATATATATATGTATATATATATATGTGTGTGTGTGTGTGTATATGTGGATATATATGCACATATATGGTATTATAGCTATAGTAATAATACAATATAAAGTTATATTATTTTAAAAACTTCATTTAGACACCTTAGTTTATGAATTTGTAATTATTTACTAAAAAACTGTAATCTATAACATTATGTTCCAATTTTTACTATTACCGTTTGCTTCATATATTCTAACTATTAATTATAACATTATGTTCCAATCTATACTTTCACCGTTTGCTTTATAAATTCTAACTATTAATTAGACTAATTACTGTCCAACAACAGTCAAACAATATTAATTGTTATTAAGGAGTCAAACAATATTAATGCATGTTTTTATTTGTTGTTAGCACCTGATGATGGCACATTTGTGTTGAAAGGCCTAGTGCAAAATAAAGAAAATTTGTGGGAAGACTGAATTTTGTTTCACCCTCTGAAAGATCTTTACCTTTGCGAAAAGCTAGAATTTTGAAATTGATTGATAACATTGATTTCCCCTGAAATTTAAAGCATTGATATGGTTCTAATTCAATTTGATCGATCAGTTGATAATGTAAAAGTACATCCCCCCAGTAATGACCAGTATTCACCAATCAAATGATTGAATGTTTGCAGGCCTCTCTTCACTCGCCAATTTGAATTGGGGGTTGAAAGCACTAAAAGTTGAACAGCTAACGGAATTCGCTTACCGACATGTTCCTATTCGCTGTGAAGATGTTCCGAATGTCATTTACATAAGACCGTGATTACTAAATCTAATTGGTTTTTCGAGTACGTTTAAATCAAATCTTTACAGTATTATGTGAAAATACAGTTGTTGTGTCTCCCCGTGGTCTAGTGGCTAACGCCTTAGATTCTCATGCGGGAGATGGTGGGTTCGAGTCCCACGGGCGTGCCGTGGACACCATGTCGTCAATTTTAAAATTCTAGGGTTTATTTATTATATAGTTAGGATACTTTATTTAAACATATTTGTTTTTATCTTATATTATTATTAAACTCTTAATTATGTGAGCAAATCACCTTGCTGTTGTGGAGCTCTTTTTATATTTATATATATAAATATATTTTTATTTTATTTATTTTTATTATTTATTTTTTTTTTTTTTGTTTAACGGTGTATCAACAATTTGGCTATTAACGCCGGGATATCTTCACGTTGACGCCCTTTTATAATGCCAACCACACATGGCCACGCCCGGCGTTGCTTAACTTCGGTGATCAACGGGAACCGATGCATTGAACGTGGCTATGGCGGTTAGCTATGTATTGTTAGCTTGCAAAAACTGTTTATAAAGTGTATGGAGCTTACTTCGTAATCAAATAATTTTCCCATAAAAAAATAAGAGAAGTCGGTTCATTAGGAATGGGGTTTACTCAAGAACAAAACAAATTTGCTCGTATAGGCCGTAATTTTTCTTTTGTTGCAAGAGAACTAGACAGACATCGTGTCCTACTAATGTTAAAGATGTGTAAGTTTAAGGTGAGGGTGGAGAAGGATCTTTTACTTCAAGATTTGGTTTGAAAAAGTACTAAGTTAGTCAATTATAACCTTCTGAAATCGAATTATTTTAACTAATAATCGAGTGAGGAGCATTGAAACCGTTGTCAGTTGAGTGCTAACATTTTGAATACGACTACTACCCTTGTAGTTGGTAACAAAAAACTGACTCATACAATGAGGCATTGGAAATTGCTCCTGTTCCTATGTTTAAGGCATAAGTAATTATTGAAGTAATGTTTCCAATGAGTCAGAAAATAAGCGATTACTGCCAAAAAATAAGGATTCGGACCTTCATTTAATGCGATGCCGTTAAGTTTTATTTCCCGGTGGGTGCATGGCCAATTCCGACTCTCCCATCCATATGTGCAATGGATATCTATTAATTCTAGGAGTAAAGTCACAAGAATATCTAATAAACTCTTGTGACTTCAATTTATTAGATGTTGAATTGTAGAATTTCTTGTAGTAAGAATCTAATTGAATGTAATCCACCTAGAAAGGGTCCAATCTCCATGAGCCATAGCTATTAGGACCCTCCTGTAGTCCGGGCAAAAAATCCAGCTGAGAGATGAGACAAGGGTCCAATAAATTAGCCGATGGACCCTTTTCGTCCTATAAGAAGGAGTTCCTAAACCCGCTCGATCTAATGAAGAGGATTCTGTCTATTTCAATTAGACCCACGTGGATCCGGATCCACCAAAAACCCGTTCTATAAACAAGGGCTCGACAAGAAAAACACCCGTTCTTTGTAAGATGGCTCACCGATCGCTAAAGAAAGGATCTCATTCGTAGAAACAAGATCTCGTATGTACTAATAGCTTTTTCGTCAGAACCTTTCGTAAAAATGGATTCCAATTAATAGTAAAAGACAAGTCCGTTGAGGCAGCAAAGACAAAACCTAGCATATTAGTGTGATTGGGGAATTGTTTCCTGAAAAAAGGTAATTCTGGGCTATTAGAGCTCAAACTTGGATTTTCGAGGGACTTCTTAAATGAGTTACACAAATATTTTTGCCACTGATCTCAAAAATTGTTACAAATATCGCCGGAAAACGAAAAATGGTTTCATTCGTTTTCCCACGTTCAGGAACCTATCAAACGTTTAGTTGCAACCATGTTAAATCGAAAACATACACGTTACGATTTTTGCACGCAAATTTCGCTCCAGTGGACGGATTCTGCTGGCTAACGACCTTTCAATTCAGACGAAAGATTTTTGTACTAAATTTTATCAAAATCCGAGCATTTTTGAGCCTGTGAGAGAGGGTACAGACATATATATACATATATATATATATATATATATATATATATATATATATATATATATTTATCTGTTTGCTTGTTCCTTATACAAATCCACACTGTTTGACCGATTTTGACCAAACTTGGCACTCAGGTTTGTCATGAGGTCAACCTCATAAGTAGGATTCCTCCCTAGGAGGGAGGGAGGAACCGCGGTAAAAGATAATTACACTACTTACTTATACTCTCTCCAAATCGACTGAGATGGGGTTTGTCGCTTGCTCCTGCAGAATCAAATGAGCAAGGAAGCCGAGTGGCGGCAAACATCAAACCTAAAGCTCAAGTGTCTCATTGATTTCGTGTCGGTATTTATCTTTCGTAGTTTGTATTAATTACAAATATAATGGTTTAATTGTAATGTTCCACCTATTTTTTTCCTCATTTAATTTTGTTATTTTAATGAATTAATTTTTTTTTAATTTTATTTTATTATATCTACAGCTAACAATTTTGAAATCCGATGTTATTTTATTTTGAGCCGTCTAAGCGTTTGGCCCGCGAAATGACATACCTGATATAGACAGGTGGAGATATAGAACTCCAATATATATTAGAACCTATTTACCTATAATCCCCGAGAGAATACTCCCGCTCTGGGAGAAATTGATTCCTCTCTTATCAGAAAGTGAATCAACAATAAACAAACAGGCAATCATTAGACGGTGTTGATCAATCATGAATGGAACCTTCTCCATATATTTGGACGGACCGGCTCAATTTCACTCGGCAAATATTTCGATACGGCATTAATCCTCGTATGTAATCCACCGGCTCTATCGATTACATACCTACTATCGATTATGGTTGATTTTAATGTCGACTTAAGCATTGCTCAGGGTTCTTTCAGTATTCCAGTGTCCATTTTATGCCCTATTTATTTTTTATATGAGAAACAGTGTTATAGTGTTTTCAAGAGCGAACGTTCAGGCAGAGGATAGAATAATTTCAATAAATGTGCCTAAGCGTGAAGGAGCCTTTCTGAAAACCTTCTTTAATTTCAAGCGATAATGGTGATGTCCCATCACTCTTTTTCCCCTGGTTAAGAGTTGGGGGACACTTGGGAATCGAAGGTGAAGGAAACCAGAAGAACATATTGCAAACAATTACAATTATTGTAAACATAATAAATACATATATTATATTGTTATGGTTTTAGGGTCTTATTTTAATTAATTTCTATTTTTAATTTTAATATTAGAACTCGTTACTAATTGCACCATACTTCGAAAATTGTCGGCGCTAGTCTAACGCCCACCTTATTAAATAAGTAGATATTTATTTATCAGTCTGCTTCTACTCCCCACGTTAAACTAATACCTAATTTCTTTTTTTCTTTTTTTTTTTAATGCAGGATTAACGGATATGGTGTACTTTTATGGCTTCCTTAATGGTAACACATATGCTGCAGTCCGTGAATACAGTCGCTGTTTCCCTGGAAGACGCCGGAAATAAATAATTGTAATTCTTTCCAATATGTTCTTCCGTCTTCCTTCTCCCTCGATTCCGAAGTGTCCCCCAATCCACAATCAGATCAAAAAGAGTGTGAACCTAGAACCTGTAATGACTGAATGAATGAAATCCGAAAACACAGTTGTTCATTAAAAAAACCATTAGTTTTGCCATGAGACAAACGTTTGAGTAGCTCTGCTACATGCTGAGATAGAACGCTCATTTTTGCGTCAATTAAGTACAAATGACACGCAGAATAAACTTTGTGTGTCGTTTTACCAGAGTTTTTGTTCTTTCGCCACGAAACTTAGTATATAGTATTCCCCCTAGCCAACGATCGAACGAGTTCCTTAACCATCAAAATCGGTCAATCTGGGGGGAGGAGTTACTCCGGACACAAAGTAGTTATTTTCCCATATCGCCCGTAAGTTTTGTTGTATTAAAACAAAACTCGGTATTCCTTTTGGTCTATTTAATAGAAGAAAGTGTTGTAAAAATAATCTAAATTGGCCCATTAAAAGGGGGGGTTACTCTGGACCCACATTTCCGATTTGTCACCACCAGCCGCAATTTTTGTTATATTTCAACGAAACTCGGCATTCGTAGTGGTAATCTACAGAGGAAAATTTGTTGTAAAAATGAACTAAACTGGTCTGTCGGAAGGGGGGGGGGGATTTACTTATACTATGTTTGAATAGAAATTTCCCGCCAAAACGTAGTTAATAAATTTGTAGATTGGAATACAACAAGGGCAACTCTAGATTCATCAAAAATTATATACTTCTGACAAGTATGGATTATCCTTGTATACTGATATTTCCAGGAAGAGGATGCACAAATCCACATTAAGCCGATGATTATTGTTAGAAGCACCCTCTAGATATAATCATGACTAATGTTCATTGACTAAGAAGCTACCGGAACACACTCTAATGAAATCCTCCAGGCTCGCTTCCTTCCATTAGCATCCTGGAACTCCGTGCCCTTCAATCCTTAGTCCTTAATCACTCCCTTCGGTTGATCCTTTCCAAAATGTACTATTCAATCAATAAACTTCTAAACAAAGCTGGAGTAATATCCAAAAGCTTCAATCATCCCAGTGTTTACACCATTCAATAAAGTGGCCGATGAGAATGAGGAAATGGGCAGATTACGGCAGGGATGTTTCTCATTTCAGGGCCCATTGAGAAAATTCTGGTCTGCACACTGTATTTTGACGTTAATGGCCCAGATGACGGTCCACCATAGAAAAGAACACAAAACACATTGGATCTGGAGTAAACTTCCCCTCTTGATGGACCTATCTTGATTTAACAAACTCTTTCATTCGTTTGTTATGGAAGAGCAGTGTATCGTAACAGGAAAACAAAAATTATGGCCGCCATCGTCTTTCAGCTTAATTAATTAATTAATATATATATATATATATATATATATA
This sequence comes from Gonocerus acuteangulatus, assembly GCA_946811695.1. Lineage (NCBI taxonomy): Eukaryota > Metazoa > Arthropoda > Insecta > Hemiptera > Coreidae > Gonocerus > Gonocerus acuteangulatus. The sequence continues at coordinate 29,761,648 of OX328128.1, forward strand.
TATATATATATATTGGTGCACCCATTAAACTATTAACTACAGATTGATACCTAATGTCTAATTGAAGTACCTAGTAGTTGGTTTGTTTTTTGTATTTAACGGCGTATCAACTATTGGACTGTTAACTCCGAGCTATCTACAGGTTGCCGCCCTTTTATAATCCTAACAGTACGAGGTCGGTCACCCATTCAGGTACTGGCCAAGCCCGACGTTGCTGAACTTCGATAATCCACGAGAACCGGTGCATTGAACGTGGCTATGACCGTTGGCAGCAGTTGTTGTTAAACTATATTTTGTATAACTAACCTGACCACTTCATATTCGAATGTCATCGTTCTCAACAAAAGATACGGACAACTTAGACGACTCCTCGGGCCCTTATTTAAATTATCGTTCCAGAACAAACTTATGACGTACGAAACAATCATTCTATCTAAATTGCCGAAAAGAATAAAGGCATTCCAGTCTGTGGTTCTCATTTTTAAATGCCCAACAACATTTTTAACATCCCATTTGTCCTTGACCTTGGTAAAATCCGTCTTCAAATGTTCACCTCTAAGTTGGCTCACCATCCTAATCCTGAAGGTCTATCCTTATCTTCCTAATCCTATCATGACAATCCTCCCAGGCAGCTTAATAGATAACCTACGCTGATCTCTTCGTAATCATTAATATATTGTATGCCAAGCTCTTGATGTTGGGTTCTTCCTAATTTTTTATTATTTTAGTTTATATTTCTTTACTTTTCTGGATTTGGTTAATTTGAACCTAATATATCTTTGTCGACAAACTTGATCCTTATACGGTGTATAGTTTGTACAGACCAGAAACAAAAATTCGTCTTTCCGAGCCCTAAATAAGGATTTCAAATCAACCATCTTTCCAGCAATCTATTAGTGGTATTACCATACCAACTACATACCAATATATATCGATACAGATACTAAAATAACTATTATGCGATAGAACAATGTTGACTGAAGGTCTAGTAGAAACAGTATCAAATCCCTGTTCCATTCTTCTACTGGAATCACTGCTTGGAGAATGTTTGCTGAAGAGAGACAACAGGAAGATTGGTTCGGGATCCTCAAGTGGGTTTCAATGACGTCAACCTTTGCTCTCTCCACTTCTACCTCAATACACAGGGTACATAGAGAAACTGAGAAAGCTTTCAATCTTCCTGGCCTTTGTCCATTCACCTGTTATATTGATGATACAAGCATTTGTTATCTCCAAAATATACGCTTTTTATCTTTTCGTTTTTTGTTTTTTTTTTTTTTGGTTTTTTGTTTATTTATTTATTAAAATCTCTACTAGGCATATATACTTGGAACACGCATGAGTAGAAATAATAATTTTAGGACAGGTTACCTTCCTTTTCTAGTCAGGTTAGTGCTAATTCCTTTTATTTATTCGGAAGGAAAGCCATTATCACTGGAGGTAATCTAACCCACGACCTTAGACAAGCAGCCAGCACTCACGGCCACTGGGCCTCAAAAAAATACTAAATTTAAATAAAGTCATGTTTTAATAATAGGCAACAAGATAACCAATGCTGATTTTATTTATTTAAATTTTAACGTCTATTATAATTTACTCTGAATTTTAGGACGGGTTATCTATAGGTCGCCACCCTTTTCTAGCTAGGATACGGCTGATGTCTTTTCTTTTTCCCTAAGAAAAGCCACCACACCTAGCGGGAATCGAACCCATGACCCTTGGCCTGGACTATTAAGTTCTCAAGCCTTAGGGGACATCTGCATTAGTCCCGATCCGATCCGATAGCCACCCACTGTCTGAACAAAACCAAACACATGCATTTCAATGGAGGTACCTATATTGGTCCCAACCCGTCCCGATCCGATCCGATCTGATGGCCACCGATTCTCGGCCGTTTGAACTTGTTTGTTTCTAGGCCGACTTCGGACCGACGAAGCAAAATGCGCCAAAGCACATATTGCGTTTCAAAAAGGTCTACAGCCTCTACATCTTAACCTATTTCAATGCATTTGTTTTTAAATGATAGCTAATACAATTTAGAACAACCTTGTCACTTCACATTTTTGTTTTTTGTTTCCCTTGTTTATTATATTACGTTGAAAGGTGTTTATAACCATCCAATGTCTATAACTTTCCAATGTAGATAACCTTCTAGCTAACGTTATAAATAAATATTTCTCCGTTCTTACAAATAATTTTAATATATGATTACTAATACTTCTTTTCTCATAGTGTAACAGTTAATAATTAACTGTTTCAATAAGATTTATTTTTTCGGAACTGATATACTTCCAGAAGATTGATTGGCCTCTCAACTCGTACTTTATACCTCAAACATTCAACCTAATCGAAGGTGTCGATGCTTATTAGGTAGTAATTTCTTAAATTAATCACTCATTTTCACTTCACTACGAGGTCATTACTGTCGAGCTGTGACTAAATCGAATTGGACCAATTTAGGCACTCACTTGGGCCGTTGTCGGTCAAACGAAATTGGATTGGATCGAATCGGATCGGGAGAAATATGGGGCAATTGTAGGTGCAGCCTTAACACTCACTAACACCGGGCCTCCTATGCTCATTTAAAAACATATGATAGCGAAAAAAAAACAGATAATTAAATGAAATCACTGATTCAAAATTTAAACCAGTTATTTGAACATGAAATACTATTTGTTTTAAGTAAAACAGATCCGAAACTTTTACTTTCTGCCTTAGCTGATTGTTACTCTACAGTCCTTAAAGAATTGTTGCAATGGCAGATTGAAGTGAGACGCTGGTGCTCTGAGTATTCAAGAATCTTGATTGTCTCAGAGCATCAAAGCAGAAGAAAACTGACTCCTTTGAGGTTTCGGACAAAAGGAGGCTTCTGAAATCCTTTTCCAGTAATTGAACATGAAGGAAAAGAAAAATATACTAAATGAACGAGAAGTCATAACGCAAATGTACAAAATGGAAATTTCAGTGCTGAAAAAGAGACCATCACATTCTTCTCTTTGAATTCAAATCCTAGAAAAGATATAGCCTACTTTTTTTAGGGCTTACCAACAGCTGTGCTATAGGTTCCCACCCTTTCATAATAACAACAGCACGTGGTTTTCCGAGTATACGCTCTTCGATCAAAATACTGACAACACAACTCCCTAGTGTGCTTTGTGGTCTTGAATCAGTTACTTCTACAGTATCTTTGGGCCCTCGTGACCTGTTACGACTGTCAGAATGGCTGCATCTTACTTTTCATAAATCTGTTAGTTATGGAGCAATACTTCTAGCCAAAACCAGAAACCCATCTTATTTTATTGAAAGGAGATCGTTGATCGTTAGTGATGTGAAGGTATAATTCGTCACAATTGACACATTTTACCTTTCCAACTTATTCTCGAAAAATATTACAGATTTACCATAAAACCTTAATACCGGTAGCAGTTGAACATGGAAGCTTATAAACGTAAAATTGTAAGCAATGCCATATTTTTGTGCGAAATTGTTAAAAAAAAAAAAAAAAAAAAAAAAAAAAAAAAAAAAAAAAAAAAAAAAAAAAAACGGTATTCCGGTAGGCATATTTTCACCGTAAACGAATTTTAACTTTTGTTTTAGATCAGGGATCAAAACAAGTATTTTCTTTATCGAAGAAGTTAATATTTAACTGTTAAAAAAACGTCTATTTTATTAGTTAATTATTATAATTATTTATTGATTTTATGCAACGCTTCCGTAGCGATTTGCATTTTCTACAGGAGGTTATTTAATAAGATAAATAATAACTGTTAAAGAAAGACTTTTATTTTACAATACCTGGAATACTGAGCAGAAAGAAAATACACACTTCCATACCTATATTAACTAGCTCTTATCCTACACACCCAGCCCAGCTACCCAAGTACGTGTTGAAAGAGCCTTTTTAACCCTAAAGTAAATATTAAATGACTCTAGAAATAATCCGACTTCCACAAACATACTGTATATATTATAATTTATTAAAAATTTTAACGTCCATTATTATTAACTAAGAATTTTGGGACGGGTTATCTATAGGTTACCACCCTTTTCCTGCCAAGATAGGGCTGATGCCTTTTCTTTTTTCTGAATAAAAGCCACAAGCACATATCTACAGTTGATTATAATAGAAAAATGAATTTGTTAGTAAAACAAAAGAAACTTAAAATGACAACGAATTTTTGGTTCAAAATTGAGCCTTCTATGCAGTAGTCGAAGAATGAGTATGTTTTCAGTACATAATTGTATTGACTTATTCAGCTTTCCTTAAGAATGAGGATTAAGAATTATCCGTATTATTCAGTGGAAGTTGGCTACTGTCAGTTTCCTGTGATTTGTGATGCCTAATCTATTCCATTTCTTCGATATGTAGGGAACCGCGCTAAGATGACGCAGTTCCTGTGAGTCGGACTTTTTTTCTAAAGAAAAACCACCACACCGTAGTGGGAATCGAACCCACGACCCTTGGCACGGAGTGTTAAATGCTCACGCCTTAACACTCACGGCCACCGGGCCTCCATATATTATTATTGAAATTGAATTAATTCTTCAAAATAAGTGAAATGTTCTTTGATTAAAAATGTATTTTTGTTCATTTACTGAGATATATTTCTGGATACAAAACAAAAAATTAACATTAGCTTTAATTATTCCTTTAAACTTTTTCCTTTTAAATATTTTAATAACAATTACATTAAAACTTTTATCTTTTATGTTAAAAATAACAGTAATAAAAAAACTTTTTTTAGAAAAAGTTTAAACGCAAAAAGTTATTTTCAAACTTTTACTTTTTCAAATTGAAAATAAATATAATAAATAATAATACTTTTTTTTAAAAAAAGCTAACAATTATTTTCGACCCCTGCTTTGGATGATGTGTTTCGTGCCAAAAAATATGAAAATTGGACCTTGTTTGTCGAACATAGAGTGCTAACAGAAAAGTTTATATATATATATATATATATATATATATATATATATATATATATATATATATATATAAATTTGAAATACGAGACGTTTGGATAACTGAATTACATGGAGGGTCGTCATATATTTTCAGGACTTCCTCATGGCATCAGGTCGACGTATAGAGCGTGGAATACTCCCAATAGAGATAGAGGAAACACGCTAAAAGCCATTTTTGTTATTATTATAACACATTTATGTAACCGAAACCTCCCTCCTGGAAATCTCCAAGGGCAGTCTTGTCTTCTGGGGAACCTAGATTATTTTTATAAGAACATTTTTTTAGACATTAAAACTGATTAGGTTAACTATTACAAATATGGATTTTTTTATTTCTTGTCATTGGCAACACGGATTTAGATACTCGAGACACCACGAGAGAAAAGTAAGGGGGGCCACCACTAAGGCGGGCCCTCGATCTCCCCACACCCCAGGCTCTAGGCAATTATGTAACCCATTGTCTTGAGCAAACTTGCGCCTACATTGTTCTCCCAGTCAGCAGTAATTCACGTTGAATAAACAAACCTCAACAAGGAAAACTACCGGACAATGGTGAAACCCTCAAGCATCAAGTCGCTCTTCAAACTTTGTCTGCTTCAATTATCAAAACTTTAAACTTCAATTAATCATAAGTAAGTATAATAAGTCCCTAATAAGTTGTATTCAGAAATGAAGTCGTTTTAAACGGTTCATAACTCGGTAAGTAATGCTTTTAAAATCTGCTTTCCTCACAATTAGCGAAAACTCGCCGAAGCCCTGCCACATTTCAGAAATTGATTTTACAATTAATCATCTTATTAACAGCAAGAGGTTAATGGCCAATTAAAAAAAAATATTGTGTAAGGGGCCGATTAGCAAGGAAGGTATTTAAAGGAATAGATAATGGGAAACTATTGGAGAGAAGCGGAATTCCATTTGAAAACTTTAATTTCCAGTAAGATTACATCAATAACGTTAATAAGATGAGAGACAGGTTGAGTGAGAGAGAGCTAGTAAGAGTCTCTACTATCAATATAGAAGATAAGAGAATATTTGGGCTGACCTACCTTTGACGAATATCTTGTGCGAGTACTCAGAAGTGGTGTGGACTCTGACCCGTCGGAGGTAAGCCAGCCCTTATAAACCCCTTCACCTCCACCTCTGCTCCATCTCGTGGCTCTACGAGGTAATTCTCGTCAGCTCTTAGGACTTACGGGAATTACCTTACGTCAGCCTCGTGCGGTTCGAATGACCCAGACGCATATTCATTGTTTACACACCTCCAATGTTGGACAACCAACGTTTTCTCACATCTTTATTCACTTAACTAAATCCAAGGGAATAAGAGGACTTAATTAATTGTGTATTGTGTAAAGTGAATTCGAATAAAAACCTGACGTCAGCCGTAAAGGTGAACACAATATAGCTCAGAGAATGGTAGCAATGAGCTACTAAAAGCACTTCATCATCATCATCATTATGAAATCATTTCATTTCTAATGACAATCGGTATAATCCAGCCTTATCATGTATATGCATTTATATGTACAAACATAATGTTCACAAAATACATGCATGTAGATCATTCGTCTTATTATGTTTTTGAATTTATAAATTCAAATCTTAATATTTTAAATGGTGTAATTTTTATTTCCTGTGTATAAGACACTTTAGGAGCATGATAAGACGAATTTTAAAGAGTCGGATAGAGGAAATCAGAATATAGGTCTACAAATTCAGAACAATAACTAATTTTTAAAGTTCTCTTGAAACTTATGACATAATTCTCTTAAAAAATGGGCACACCATTTATTAATATTATTTCTTGACGTAAAAATGATAAATTAAAAAAAAAAAAAATCAGTCACGTAACAGGCCACGAGGGCCCTGAAGGGCAGATACTATAGAGGTAGCTGATTCAAGACCATACGGCACACTAGGGAGATAGTGTGGTCAGTACTATGCTCCGGCCGCCTGATTTTCCCCTTGGCCGCTTCGACTGCAAGAGTCATTAGCACCCAAGGTACCCATTATTAAATTAATTAAAGGCTGGGTCGGCCTAGGGACGGTAAGGGAGGCCGAATTCAACCCATGAACGAAGACACTAGAAGAAAAAATCTTTAGTGCTTTCTCGGGATTTGAACTCAGGCCTCCAGCTTATTAGTCCAGTGCTCTACCACTAAGCTAACCTCGCCCCAAGAATAATATATATTATGTTTATTTTCGACACTGATTAAATTAGATGACCGGGTGCCCCGAGGAACCGCACCCCGGATAAGCCCGAGGAACCGCACCGAGGCCTGCAAGACGTATTATGCCACCCGGCGTGTCGTTCTGTTATAGTACCAGGCCCGTGTCAGGAATGAACCTCCTTAGAGCTGTAAGGTTCAGCTCTGGTATCCTCCTTGGGTCATAAATAGTCGCAGCTCCGAAGTGCAGGTACCTTTTGGCTGCCAGAGTTGTGCATCTGCATACAATATGGTATGGAGTTTTATCATCTTTAGAGCACAGTCAGCACCATCTTGTGTTGGTGAGTCCCATGGAATAGAGATGTCGGCTATGTTTACATTGCCCTGTAAGGAGGGCTGTTAATAGTTTCACCTTGCCTCTGCAGAGATTAAGAAGAGACTCCGTCTTCTTCCTGTCTATGAAAACCATAAATTGCTTCGTCTGAATCTAGGTGGTACCGAACCTAGGTCAGCTTCGGTTTAGTATATATTAAATCAATTTGCTTAAAAATATTATTTTCTGAGATCTTTTATATAATTTTGTAAAAGTGTATAATATTCCAAGAACATAACCAAATTCCTCTTATGAAGAAAGCTGTGAAGATTATCCTGCCTCTTGTAAGAGAAGGCCCGAAAACTTGCTGAAAACTCCACACAGAACTTCTAATAGTCCTGTTAGGAACAACTTTTTACATAAACCATCTCCCCACCTCCCGTCTTACTTCCACCTCCGAATTACTTCTTACATTATTGTTAAGCCCTCATAAAATACTTAGTAAGCTTTTTAAGCATTATTAGTCTGTTTTTTTTTTAGGAAGAGGCCTTCATTCTTATCCCATTTATTTGAGCTTATGTGCTCTCCTAAGGTAAAAAAAGTCCGTCACGCAGGAGCTGCATAACTAAGCACTTTCCTCAGAATTTGGGTAGTGTAGATTGCTTTCCAGAACAATTTGCTTAAAACATCCTACATAAATAAAATAAAAACTTGAATAGTTCTCTTTTAAATTTGTAATGAGTAACTGATCAATTAATAATTTGCTTCCAGAGTTATGTTTAGACATGGTACCTATTACACTACGTAATAAATACAAAAACCTCATATTATCGTATTTTGATCTAACGCAGGAACAGGATACAGTCACTCTAGTGGTAGAAAGCGCTCCTTGCGGCGGCTTTGTGAACCTACGTCTGACGGGCTTTTCTATTGAAATATATTACAAATTACACCCCCGCTTTCCGATTGACCGATTCAGCTCATTTTTACAACACTTCTTTCTCATGAGTTACCCACGACGTATACCGCGTTTCGTTACAATACAGCAGAAATTACGACCGGTATGAGTATATTAAGAATTTGGGTCAAGAGTAAACCCCCCCTTCTAATGAACCGATTTAGTTTATTTTTACAACACATATTTACCTGTAGATTACCACTACGAATACCGAGTTTCGTCGAAATATACCAAAAATCACGGCTGGTAGTGGCGAATTGGTATTGTGGGTCCAGAGTAAACCCCCCCCCCCCCCTCCTAATGAACCGATTTAGTTTATTTTTACAACAGTTATTTACCTGTGGATTACCACTACGAATACCGAGTTTCATCGAAATATACCAAAAATCACGGCTGGTAGTGGCGAATTGGTATTGTGGGTCCGGAGTAAACCCCCCCTTCTAATGAACCGATTTAGTTCATTTTTATATCTCACTTTTCTCTTTATATTACCACTACGAATACCAAGTTTCGTTGAAATATAACAAATATTACGGCTGACATAGTCAAATTAGTGTTTTGGGTTCGGTGTAAACCCCCCCTTCCGGTGGACCGACTTTGGTGGTTAACGAACTCGTTCAATCGTTTGCTAATTGAATGCTATATACCAAGTTTCGTGACAAAAAAACAAAAACTCTGGCCGCTATCGTGTTAACAGACACATATATATATATATATATATATATATATATATATATATATATATATATATGCATATATATATATAGATATATATAAATTTTAACGGGGGTCATTTTCGGTGTCTACTAGGTAGGATCGATAAAGATTTGAAGAAATTTTTCAAAAATTCCGTCATGAGTCCAACCTCAATAGCTACTTTCCTTCGGAGGAAAGTGCTAAAATCTCAGCTACGCCAAATACTCTTAATTTGAAGTTACGAAACATACACTTCACTTCTTTTATTTTAATAATAACACAAATGAAGTGTTGTTTTTATCTTAAATATTTCTGAATATCTCCATGATATACTTTAAATAATACATTACTTGTTCAATTGATATAATCCAATTATGTCAAAAGCAAGTCTTATATTCATTTGTTAAATGCTACATTAATTCATTCTAATGTTACACATATAATCAGATTTATCTTGGATGCCCGCAAGGTAAATCAAGGTAAAAAAAAAGAATATCAGTTATTATCCTTAGTAAATCTATATCAGATTTAAACCACATTCACCTATGTATGTAAAATTCTATCATTAGTCTTGTACTGTATCATTTATCTATTTTAAATTATATTTACTGTATATCTACATATATAGAAGAATGTAAACTGATCTATCAACTATCTACATAACATTCTACCAGATGTAAAGCTCTTATCGAACAAACTACGAAGAGTTTCAATAATAAATATTAAAAAAATAAAATAAAAATTCTGTTATATTTTTACCGACGTTTTGGCTTGACGTCAAGACGTCATCTAGGCGATAAGACCTGGCCGAAACGATTTTAAAAAAAGTTGCATAGGGATCAATTCTCCCTCTCTTAATCGCCCTGAAGAAGGCTAGAATCTCAGGCCGAAACGTCGGTAAAAATATAACAGATTTTTTATCTAAGACATGTAGTTTTACTAATCATGGGACCGAGCCATAAACAAAATCTACATTTATGAAGTAATAATTTATATACAAAAGGTAAATGTTTGTAAAACACATAGGCAGCTATGTAGATGACATGTTAATCCATCAATGTGGGTCGCCCCTCATGAATATGCCCTGCAAAACAGGACTCACTAACACTAATCCTTGCGGATTAGCGGACTCGCTGATTGAAGGATGTAGCAATCCTATCTCTTACAGGCAGGTTGGCTGTTTTGGCGGATCATGTGCGGATTTCGGAGACCGATGAGGCTATGAGAATGCCCTGGAAAAACGTTTCAGCAAATATTTAACATTACTTGTAGATGTTGGGCGTTTGGCGTCACTGTGCGGCGTGCAAGCCTACATCCACGCAAGACCACAATGTCATGCAGGCTAGTATCACTCTACAGCTGGGGTGTGCCCAGGGTTACCAGCTCCTGGTGTTTTAATTCCGGAAGATATTAGCAACAATGGCCCTTTTATTGACCCTGGGATCCAAAAATCATTTTTTCCAAAATACTTTGTAATACTTTTCAAATTTTGAACATTTCAACAAAAAATCTATGCCAATAATTTGTATATTACTTAAATTAATGTCGTTTTACGTTTATGAGTTTATTATAAAATAAGTTAGCCTTTTTTTAAAAAAAATAAATGGAAATTCCAAAATTTCGAGAATTATCTTGATAAATTCATGACATGCGGTCTCTTTTAATTTAAAATACTTATTATAAGCGGAATATTTAAGTTTTTATAGATTTATTTGTAAGTAGGTTGACTGAAGAGAACCATTTTGTAATAGAGGCAATTTATTTATAACAAAGAATATTAGGGTCTCCCGTGGTCTAGTGGCTAGCGCGCTAGATTCATAAGCGAGAGAGGGTTGGTTCGATCCCCACCGGCGCCAGAAATTTTCTCATCTCAGGGCTCGCTAAGAAAATTCCTGGCTGCACCCTGGTCGTCGGCGCTAATGGCCAAGATTTATGTAGATGCGCCGTAAAAAAAAAAAAAAAAAAAAAAAAAAAAAAAAAAAAAAAAAAAAAAAGAATATTATATAAAAGTTACAATATCAACCCAAATATATAAATTACATGTATCCATAACACAGGGAAACAAGTAATAATGGTCATAATTAATGCAGAATTACAAAAAGTTTTGCGAAAGGGGTGGGACTTGATGCTCCCCATGCTCTTCGTCCCAGTACATGAATCTATTTGTCAGAAATGCATTCACCCAAAACAACTTGGCTAAGAATATTTTAAAAAAATATTTTTTGTTGCAAAAAAGTGATTTGCTTCAATAGCCCTATAAGGGAGGTTATGGAGTCCTCCAAAAATTAGAAAAAGGAGGAAGAGTTTCTAAAGGCTAGAAACACGATAAAAGAAAGTCTCCTTTTTTTTAGAAAAAAGAATAACAAAGGACCCAAGTTAATTTCTTTAGTCTTACTCTTAATTAATTATGAATAAAACTACTGTTGAATTATTATAAGATGGCGACCCTAAGTGAAATTTCAGTAGCTACATCATGATGAAGGTGAAATTTCATTATGTACTCGCCATTCTTTATTTTGCTCGAAATGTTTCTCGTATTTTTGACGCCTAATCAGGAGCACTAAGAAATAATATAACATTACATCCTTTTGCTTCGAGAATTTTATGCAGAGCCACGTTACCATGGCTACTGCAGATCAGCTGTTTAATCAATTTGGGGTAAATGTAGATTTTCCAAATAAAATCTTTGTCGTTTGATTAAATCACTTTATGACGTCTTTTTTATTAAATTAAAACATATTTTATATAGATATGATTTTTTTTTTATTAGCTGCCTCTTCACTGTTTTAATTATATGTATGTATTTAATTATTTGCACTGTTGTCGATAAAAAATAAAACTAGGTTTCCTAACGAATAGTTTTCCTAGTGTGCCGCAAAACCGAAGGTTTTCAATCGCGTTTGAACTTACATTTTTGCATAATCTAACGGAGGTATCCATCTACTATCTCCTGAGAAACTGTTAAATCTAATCGTCATAAGCCCAAATTTTAATTTGTCGAGAACGGTTAAATGAATTACATTGTTAATTTATTCCACTCAGCGCTTAAAAATACAGTTTGAATTATACATCTCTCCAACCATTGAGTAAAATATGACTATTTAAAATTTAATACTTGCTGTTTTTCACGTTTTTCTTAAAATAAAACCTGTTTATCTTCCAAAATAATTATGCAATCGAATTGGCACTGGTTTCATTCTACTCAGCACAAAAAAATACTTCAAAAATTATACCAAAATAAAAAGATTCAAGTGCCTACAGGGTTTTTCACAAAATTGGACGTTTGGCACCAATGTGTGCCGTGTCCTCAGATCATTTCATCCAGTCTGTTACGGAGTAATGGACAAAATATTCTTTATTCTGTTAAGAAAATCCCACTGATCTCTAAATCGAGTTTTTTTCTAAATCCGTTCGAAATGTTTCTTTCTTTTTTCATGGTTATCCCCCGCTTCGAAGCTATCTGTACACAAATCCGGAATCCCGTTTCCTCCGGGAGTGGATTCTTTATTCATTCCTTGAGCTGGAGGCAAACACAGCACTCGTGCCGGGGTTTGCTTCATTTACTTGGAAGAGGTTTTCCGTTGCGGCCTGCGACGGCTCGTCAAGTCAAACACTGCCCACGTCGGGGGTAAATGGGAGTCAATCCGTGAGCCGAATTTAAAGCCCTTGGTTACCGAAGGGGGGGGGGAGGACCCCCCCCCCCAACTCCCGTTCCACTTCAACGGAAGTAAAGAGACGGAAGTCAGCACTTCCTGTCAGTCAGCGGACGTACTCTAATGGTTCTTAAGAATTGAAATCACGTTGTCGTTTAGCTCATCAACGTTGGCATTAAAGTATCAATGTAAAATATAAAAATTGCACTGGTAAACCATTAATCATTAAATATTGAACTGATATTAAAAATGAGTTTCTTACAATGGGAGTATACAGTGGCGGGGTCACCGATTTGGCCCATTTTTTTATGGTGATTCTGCATCGAAAAATAGTCGACACGTGTCCGAGCGTTCCGTCCTCTTTATTTTATGTATATCGTGTTTAGAAAATGATATCGACATGATTCTTTCACGAATTCATTTTTTTTATAGAGTAGATTAACGAAAAAATACAATACTTAAACAATATCGATTCCTTTGCCCAGACGTTTGTCAGACAGCCCAATATTTTCTTCTTCTAATAATTTAAGTTTTGAAATGGTCTTCCGCTACTTTGAAATATTTCACCATTATCTACTCCTTTAAATCCAGTCCTTGCTAATCGGCCACTTAGGATGCGTTGACGTCTGAAAGTTATTTCAGAATATTTATGTCAGACAGAAATTGTGACTAATGAAAACTGCGAAAAACTTGTGTCTGAGATATATACATCACGAGCTATAAGTGTCGACACTTCTATACCATCAGGTGTAAACATTGATTATAAAGAGAAGAATTCAATGTCAGAGATCTTGGCTACTGGCTGTATTGTCAACACTTCTATGCCAACAGATCTAAACTTGCAAGAGAATATCCACCCGACACCTGACATATATACCCTGCGAGACGTGTCAGATGTAAACGCACCCAAACACACACACACGGACATATATATATATATATATATATATATGTATTTATATATATATATATATATATACATATATATATATATATATATATATATATATATATATATATATATATATATATATATATATATATGAAGACTAGATGATAGTTTGGAATACCACATATTTATTTTCACGACATATATATATATATATATGTCGTGAAAATAAATATGTGGTATTCCAAACTATCATCTCTCTCTCTCTCTCTCTCTCTCTCTCTCTCTCTCTCTCTCTCTCTCTCTCTCTCTCTCTCTCTCTCTCTCTCTCTCTCTCTCTCACACACACACACACACATAAAAACACTCTCTGTCACACTGTCTCTCACTCTTTCCCTCACTCACTCTCTCTTTTCTCTCTCTATCTCTCTCTCTCTCTCTCTCTCATCTCTCTCTCTCTCTCTCTCTCTCTCTCTCCCCCTCTCTCTCAATCCATCTCTTTCTCTTTCACGCACACAGTGAGTTAATCTGACGTAGAAGGAGATAGCATCGGAAGCGCGTGAAGAGAGCTAGACCTCTAGAGCGTTGGAAAGGGCATCGAGATAGATTAGTAGAGGCAGAGCTCTTCCAATCTGTTCCCAGCTGCTAAGTGCTATCCAAGTGGCTTCTCTTCCTTCCGAAATAAGAGGAGGATTGGAAGCGAAGCCCCTTCCCTTTGGAAAGTGCGAGTGTGTGTTAGGAAGGCTTGTTTCTGCGTGTGTGTGCGGTTCCATATATCCGCACTCAACACACGTCAGCAGATAATACGCTCTGCGGATGTCTTCTTATCTAATGTTTCTTTTGAAAAACCGGCCTACTGTCTTTCTGCTTAGAGTATTTGGGATTCTATGTTATTTCTCTACTACAAGTATCATATCCTCCGTACCATGTCAAACTATCGAATATGCAAATCGGAGCAAAATATGAACGAACATATTCTATCCATTGACGAAGTATTATGTCGAAAAATGGCCTTATTCGGTAATTTATTCAAGGCATTCATGGCTATTCTATAAAGGTTCCAGGTTAGAGTTCCGACAATTTGCGACCAGCTGTATCGGCCACAATCCAGGAGCAAACTCACGAATCTAAAAACGAGATTTTTCATATTCTATGAACAGTCAACGTAGGATTCAAAAGATTTACGGGAGAAATGCTTAAGGGTACTTTTGCTCTGCTAACATTTTCAGTTTCAACTATGTCTATCATAGTGTCTCCTTTAATATTGTCCATATGTGTTTCGACCTGCCCATGCGTCTACATGCCAATGCTAAACTACACGTGCGCGAAGAAGCCCGTTCTAACCTGCCCGTGCCATTCATTACATCCCATTGTGTCTTATTGGTCATGAAACGAAAATAGTTTTTTTTTTTTTTTTTATTGTTTTTTTTTTTGTTTTTTTTTTTGTTTTTTTTTAAGGCTTATCTACAACTTGGCCATTAACGCCGAGCTATCTACAGGATGCCACCCTTTTATAATGCCAACAGCACGTGGTCGGTCACCCATTCAGGTATTGGCCACACCCGACGTTGCTTTGGACGAATGTCGCAAAAATTTCAATATAAAATTGAATTGAATGATGTATATCTTCGCTTAAATAGCTAATATTTTTAAAATATATGATTAAATTTTAGTTCATGTTGAGACTCTTTTAAATGTTGAAGTACATTGTCAATGTTCGGGCTATCTTGCGAGAGTAAGAAACAAACAATTTTATTTGGCAAACGTATAATACACAAACATGACTTTTTTTCAGGTGAAATTTTTATATTTAAAACATCTTGGTAAAGTCTGTGTTTTACTCGAGACATGTTAGTTTGTCCCAGTTCATAACTGACGGAATTGCGGAGTGAAAAATGGATCAACCTCCAATTCTCTAGGGATCTGGATGTTCCGTACGAACCGAGGATCGTTTGTCACTGTTGGGAGTATATTTTTTTTAAATGTTTGTAGACGTTTTAAGTGAGTGTTAATGGCACCAAACCAGAATGTGTATGCGTACGTTATTATGGGTAGTTGTGCCGATTTTTGTAGTAGTGTACCATTGGTGTATTTTAGAAGAGTTTTGTATTTATCAGTAAATTTGTAACAGTTGTGTGTGAGCTACTTTTGAATGTTGTGTCGCGAGGATAGTCTTGTATCTAGACTTTACTCCGAGAAAGCGTATAATTTGGTCCTTTGGAGTCCAGAGAATTGAGTGTCCAATTTTTAGCTGTTGTAGGTCTTCATTTTAGGATTTTCCGAGTGAAAAAACTTTACTTACCAGATATAACAGGGCTAATTTTGAATTTCCTTTTTTTGAACCTCGTCTACTGCTTCTTGCAAGAGATGAATCACCAAGTTGAAACTGGCGCTGGTCGTGATGATGAGTGTATCATCTGCGTAGGATACCTTGTGATAATATGGCAAGCAAGTTATGTAGGATTCGCCAATTGTCTCTCAATCTACAGTCTTATCAGTAGGTATGTGTTTCATTGTTAGATCCACGTCGCATTGTTTGCATTTTGGTCCTTCTGCATTTTTAATGAGATAATCGTCAGTCACTTAGCATTGTCCTATGCTGAGCCTGTTTAGAAGTACTTCTACACGACTTTGGAAGTTTTCTTTAATCCATGATCGCGCCGTGTTTTTAATCTGTCCGAATTTGTTTTTCTATTCAGTCCATTCTTTTTACCCTGTCTTCTAGTATGATACATTGCGCTTCGGTTCATATATCTCATTTATTTATGGATTCTGCGTCTGCTGATAGTCTGTCATTATTTTAGCGCGGTTACTACCTATCTCCATAGGGAGAACCCGCTTATGAGGTTGACCTCATGGCGCAATCCGGAAGTGCCGACTAGAAACTTTCACGTTTCAGACCCTATAGATCACGAAAATATAGGTGGCCCAAATTTGTGTGTGTGTATATATATATGCTTGTCTTAAGCGCTCTAGCAAGCTCAAAAATGGTCCGATTTTAACGAAATTTGGTACAAAAAACTGTCGTCTAAATTGAAAGGTCAAGTTCGTTAACCAGCAGAATCCGCCCACTAGAAGATAGTGTTTGGGATGAAATTCGCGCAAAAAAAATCGTAACGCTTACGTTTTTGAGTTTATATGCTTGCAGGTACTTTTTTTATACGTTTCTTGACATAAGAAAACGAATGAAACCATTTATAAGGCGATATCTGTAACCGTTCCTGAGAAAAGTGGATTCAATGTTTTTGTAAGTTATTATATTTTTGTGAATACTTAGAATCGCGGGATTCAATTGAAATATTTTCTACAACTTGGAAATTAATCCTAACTAAGATGTATAAATTTTGGTTATATGTGGAGTTAAGGAAGTATGCGAAAAAAAGTATTTTATTAATAGACATGAAAAGTTTTCGGATCTTCATACATTTTTCGTAAATATCTCGATAACGGTTGGGAAATCGTGGTAAGTGGAAAGTGACCATTCGAATGCTTACTAAATTCTCTACAAAAAAGGTTCTAAAGCAATATTCGATGGGGCAACGTCAATCAGAGATATAAGCGCTTAAAACTTAAAAAGTGTTTGTTTTGTTGTTTTGAAAGGGTTTTTCTCTTTGCTTATCTCACTTTTTAATTGGTTGTTTTTTTATTTAAATTGCATTTATCAGTAAAATTATTATAGTAGTAAAATAAGCTAAAAAACGGTGAAAGGTAATGGTAATAATAAGTTTGGAGTGGCTGTGGTAATCATGATGGCAGTGGCTAATCATGATGACGTAGTTTGTTTTGAATTCTGCTGTCTATATAACCTTCCTCATAGCCTCCAACTGAAGTTATCGTTATTTCTTATTTTATAGAAAGATTTAAACCACGACAGAATGGAATTTTATTCGCCATGAAGCACATATTTACAGTTGATTGTAACAGTAAGACGAATTTGCTAGTAAAACAAGATGCTTAAAATGACAACGAATTTTTGGTTGTTGAGAATAGAGCCTTCTCAGCAGTAGTCAAAGAGTAAGTACGTTTTCAGTACATAATTGTATTGACTTATACAGATTAAGAATTATCCGCTTCTGTGTAAGTTGGCTACTGTCAGTTTCCTGTGATTTGTAATGCTAATCTATTCCATTTCTTCGAGATGTACGTAACCGCGCTAAGATGACGCAGTTCCTGCGAGTCGGACTTTTTTTTTTATTGTTGTTGCTTTTATTATTAACCTAATAGGAATTGCACCCGAGCATAAAGCAGGAAGACCTTTGATCAAACAGTAGGTTGGCCAGTTAATTTTTAAAAAAATATATAAATATAAGTATCAGTTAAAAGATTTGGACATCTCAAATTTTTCAGTAGGCCAGTGTATAATAAATCATTTAAGCTTAATTTTCATAAGCCTACATCAAAGGTTTTAGAAGGTTAATAAAGGACTTTTTTAAAGGCCAATTTAAGCCTTGAAAGCTATAAAAATAAAAAAAACTCACAAAATTTCATGGAATGAACATTCATTAAGCTCGTCGAGATTATTATCAAAGGCCCTTTGAGAGATTAAAAAAAAAATTAAAGAAGAAAAAATTAAAAAGAAATAATATTGAAACTTGAAAGCAGTTGAAAGTCCAAGAAGTTAAAAGTCTAATCACCCGAGAGAAATTAAATATTCCTCGAAAATTACATTAATTGCTCAATTGACTCTGTATTCTTGAATGAATTAAATATTGTCTCCTTAGTGGAGTTTTTTGTTGACAACGATTTTAAAACGTTTTACAGCGGAAACAACAGGAATTTCGGAAGAATCTGAATATTCTGTAAAAATTAATTTTAAAAGTAAATATTCCAGTAATCTCATTGTCCCCGTGATGGAGAAAACAATTATTGACATAATTAATATTATGAATATATGTGAATGCAATCAATAAAAATGGAGTTCTTTGACTCCAGCAAAACCAAAACGGTATACTTTGACCGGCCATTTTATTAAGAGTCCGTAACCGATAATTTCAGGTTTTCTTGTCTAAAAATGAATTTTTTAAAAGTCGAATAATAAGAAAGTATATTTTACTTACAGTTTCTCTGGGAAAAAATCATGAATAACTTACCTGAAAAAATAAAAAGAAAAAAATTGATTAATTTTAGAAAATATTAAATAGATAATGGAAGCAAAAACAAAAACTGTTCCAATGGGTAATGGACATGGAGGATTAACAGGAAATGAAGTAGAGAAAATTAATGTAACATTCACTCGCAACAGAAGAGAAACACTCAATATAGACAGAGTGGTCCCGAAGGAAATCGCCAAACTTGAGGGTTGTCTACGCCGACTAAAGTCTAGTTGAATGCCACCAAGGAGAAATTTGTATTTGCATTATTTCCCTAGATATAGGCGTTTCCGTGTGCTATTTGTCGTTCACGCCATAGGGAAAATGTAATTCTGATGACATTTCCAAAGGGTCTCACCGTGTTTCCATATGAAATCTGCACTGGCGTCATCCTTGACTTTGATGTCATCATTTTATTTCTAGTTCCTAGAAATAATTTTTCGTCAATTATCAAACCTCTAACTGTACTCATTTTGAGGGAATAAGGCTTGAAACCCCTAACTTCAAAGCCTTTTTTCTATAAAACTATACTAGATATTAAAATGAAAATAATGTGAATTGAAGCTATTGATTAGGTGTACCTTGCGTATTTTTTTCATAATTTTCGGACTACTTATAAGGTAAGAAAAAAAATTGTGAAGATTTTAAGGGCGGTTTTCCCTAACTACCCCTCCGGGCACACCTACCAAAAAAATTGCGTAAAATCAGTAATGTCTCAACTATTATCCGAAAAAGTTTCATAGATGAGTGAAAGGTGCATCATACATTAAATTACAAAAACCTTACATTGATAGCTAAACACTAAAAACCTGATGTATCGAAAATATCTCAAGTTACTCTTAGGACGTTTTTGTTATTTAAATATGAACCCTCACATTGCTCAGTGCATAATCTGTATTATACAGATCGAAAAACTATTGTCATATTGCAAGCCACTAAAATAATAAATACTAAAAATCTTCATTTTCTACAAAAGATAATTAACCTTAATCACTATTTTCTTCAATAGATTTGGTATCACTTGTAACTTTGAATAATGTTATAATATTTCCGCAAGTTTAATTTTTTTTTATAAGTAACGACCAAGTGATAAGAAATAAATTATCGAGGCTTCCTGTCAACAGCAACCTATGATCCTATTTCCATTAGCGTAATCACACGTGAATCTTTGTGTGACCTTTTAATTTCATTTAAAAAAAAAATGTTTTTTTTTTGTTTTTTTTTTCACAAAAGAAACATCCCATGTCTCTATAATATTCAAACAAGTACAACAAAAAACAAAACGAACGTCACTTGGTAAACTGTAAAGAACGAATAATATGTAGTTAATGAATATGTAGCATTATGTAATCCGATTTTAACTAATTGATCAACCAGATGTGTACGAATAATACATCTTGCTTAAAGACGTACATATGTAATATTGTAAGTTATGTATATATGTAATAACTGTTTGGAGCGAAACGCCTTGAATGCGCATGGATGCTCATAAATAAATATAAGAAAAAAAGTTAAAAAAAAAAAATAGTATTTAACGAAACATTCGATATTTCTTGCTATGGAAGTGGCGTTATCGACCTTTAATCCTTAATATGTTGCCATTTTCTTATAAGTACTCAACATGAATATCGTTTTTATTGCCGTCTAATAGAACAGCGAGGTAGCATTTGTTCATGTTAACAAATATTACCAAAACTATTGAAGAAAATAGTGATTAGGATTAGTTATCTTTTGTAGAAAATGAAGATTTTTAGTATTTATTATTTTAGTTGCTTGCAATATGACAATAGTTTTTTGATCTGTATACTACTGATTATGCTCTCAGCAATGTGAGGGTTCATATTTAAATAACAAAAACGTCCTAAGAGTATCTTGAGATATTTTCGATACATCTGGTTTTTAGTATTTAGCTATCGATATAGGGTTTTTGTAATTTAATGTATGATGCACCTTTCACACATCTATGAAACTTTTACTGATAATAGTTGAGACATTACTGATTTTATTGGTAGGTGTGCCCGGAGGGGTAGTTAGGGAAAACCGCCCTTAAAATCTTCACAATTTTTTTTTCTTACCTTATAAGTGGTCCGAAAATTATGAAAAAAATACGCAAGGTACACCTAATTAATAGATTCAATTCACATTATTTTCATTTTAATATCTAGTATAGTTTTATATAAAAACGACTTTGAAGTTAGGGGTTTCAAGCCTTATTCCCTCAAAATGAGTACAGTTAGAGGTTTGATAATTGACGAAAAATTATTTCTAGGAACTAGAAATAAAATGATGACATCAAAGTCAAGAATGACGCCAGTGCAGATTTCATATGGAAACACGTTGAGACCCTTTTGCATCAAATTTCCTATAAGATCTCACGTAACCTACCTTGTGTGAACATTTCTCAAACCAAATTAACAGCAGTCATCCAAATAAATAACTTATCATGAAATAAAGGAATTTCATTTTTATCGTTCCACTCAGAAAATTTGCATTATTTCATTACGATGGCAAATTTGTTATTAAGTGTTGAAGGCCAAAAAAGGATGCTTTGCATGGGTAAATTGTGTTCGAATAAAACAAAAAAAATTAATAAGAAAAAATGTTATCTTTTAACAATTAACTCATTAAAAGCCAAAATGTTTGATAAATTATTTGTTTGGGTGGCAGTTGTAAATTTGGTTTGAGATATTTTTGCACAAGGTACATGAGATCTTCTTATAGGAAATTTGATGCAGATTTTGAAAAAACAGAATTAAATTTTCCCTATGGTGTGAACGAAAAATAGCACAAAAATTGTCAAAAACTAGCGTTTAAACAAAAAACACGGAAACGCCTATATTTAGGGAAATCATGCAAATAAAAATGTCTCCTTGGTGGCATTCAACTACACTTATATATATATATATATATATATATATATATATATATATTGGGACCTGTGGGTTCTGAAACTTGGACATTTTACAATAACATCTTAAGCGTGTTTCGTCCTTGCTTCAAATTCTGTTGAACGAATTTCATATTAAGTTCAACAACCACGAACAATGTTACTCATTACTAAATCCAAATCTCAAAACGCCATTCTCCAGATAAGCCCACCACCTAACCCGGTAGCCAATACCCGTCCTGAGACCTGTGAATCGAAACCAATTATAGAAGTGAACAATGCCCCCCTATCTAATAACAACCTGTACAAGAGGGGCATTTCTCGTTACCAATATCAACAAAGCACTGTTGCCGTTCCATTAGTAGTGATAGCAGTGATTGGAATCACTCTCACAGTGACTCTATCACTAACTCCACTCACCCGTGGGCACTCCATTCTACTATGTACACGTCCGAAAACGTATCAACGGATTGTTGAGTGTAATCACAAATGCTCCTGAAATTCCAATAAGACCTGCAGTAATCCAAAATTATTATAGTGATCATTCAAATAGTTCGTCTAATATTATAATATATTCAGTAAATTAGTATTAGAGTTTAATAAGAATACAATAAAACTCTAAATAAAAACACATAGACATTTGGACTACGGCTCAACGACACTCCAGAAAATATCAAACCGAATTGGAAAGACTAAGAACAGGTCACACAGCACTGATCTACGTACTATTCTACTACCAATATAACAAAAAAAATCCTCGCAGGAACTGCGTCATCTTAGCGCGGTTCCATTCTTATCCCTAGTCTCATTTAGAAAGATTAAAATAGACACAGTTATTATTTTGGTTCGCCCTTTCTTGAAATGATGTTATGTCCTTACCCTTTAGGGTTGGCCAGCCCCCACCATCCACCATAATCCAAAAGAAACGAATTGAAAAATATTAAAAATTTTCTTGTGTTCTTCAACTATAAAACTAATTCTACAAATAAATGCAATTTATTTATTTAAAATATACCAAGTTCCCAAAACTTTTCATGTCTATTAATAAAATATTTTATTCTAAACCTTCCTTAACTCCAAACGTAACCAAAATTTAGACATCTTTGTTTATAATTAAAGCGATTTACAACCTCTCAAAGCTCGCCATATTGCCTACCGCGATGTTCTTAATGCAGTTTTTGCACTTCGGACGCTGGACAGTGAGATATGTAAACACTTGATGTTATCCCTTACATCATTTCCTTTGTTTACATTTTTGCTTTCTTCTATGATTCTTAAATATTTCTTCAATCAGTTACACAGATAGCAACATCTACATTGAATAGATGATAACATAAATAAGTACAAAAATGAAAACATTTTTTGTTTCTTATTTTGCGATTTTCTCTAAAACCAAGCAAAAACGAGCAAATCTCTAAATGGCTTTTTGCCTTAGTTTTTCGATCCTCAATACGCTCCTAAAGTATTGTCATTTAAATTCCGGACACCCGTTATATAGAAAAATGTTTTCAGCGACATATCCCCTGAGGAGGTGGCAAGTAGGGCAGAAAACATGTAGGAGAAAATATTATATAAAGTGGTATGAATAGAACAATTATGTGGTACTTATTTTAATTACCTACGAAGAAGAAAATAATAAAATACAAACAAAATAAAATAAATTACATTATTATATTAAATTTGTAATATAATAAAATATATTACAAATAATAAAAATTAGAATGCGCGAATTGCAAGTCCGTTGAATATTTTATTTCGGGAAACAGAGCTCGGTTTGAAGATTCTTGAAGTGTATGTTGTATTTTCACAAGGTGGGGGGAGTGCAGGCAGTGGCTGAGAAAATGAGATAGGATGGGGATAATCTAATGAAAGCAAAGGAGACATACACTCCTATTGTAGACGCAAAGGGATGGAATCGGTGGGGGGTAGAGTGCATTAGGGAAACAGGCTGTGAGACAGGGATTGGCAGAGAAATGGAGAAACAGAGAAAGAGAGAGAGAGAGAGAGAGAGAGAGAGAGAGGGAGAGAGAGAGAGAGAGAGGGAGAGGGAGAGGGAGAGAGAGAGAGAGAGAGAGAGAGGGGAGAGGGAGAGAGAGAGTGATAGAGAGAGAGAGAGAGAGAGAGAGAGAGAGAGATACAGCAAGAAGGGAAAGGAAGAAAGAACCCTCTCTGTTGTATATACAACACAATACAATTCCAATCCCATTAGCGGATTAGCGGGATTGAGAACAACCCTCTTGTCATTTACATCCGTAATACACCCCAATCCGCCATCACCGAGAATCCTGCACTGACTTATTCCTCGCTAAACAATCTGATATTCCTCAGAATCTCGGCTCTTGAATATGCAGCTTTAGTTTGTTTGACTCCTCTAATGACACAACAGACAACAATCGAAAGACAATTAAATGCAGAATATGTGAATGGGCTTTAAGCAGCCAAAACCAACAGTTATATAAACCCTGGAACAAATGAACAACATAAACAAACAAGTCACTATACAGGGTGTCATAACTTTAAGGGTTTATTCTGCACCTCATTTGTAGTTCAGGGACGCAAAAATGAGCGCCCTATCTCAACATGTAGCAGAGTTATTCAAACTTTTGTCTATTTTCAAAACTATTGGGTTTTCTTATGAAAAACTGTGTTTTCCGGGTTTCTGGTCTATGTATCGTCAATGACGACCACATTTTTAGAATCTACATTAAATTTCCAATAAGAAACACCAGTTATTGAAATGTTTTCATTTAAATTAGGAATTACACTAAGAGCCATATAGATGTGAACTATTGTTGTTAGGGTTTTCTTAACTCCTTCAATATTTTCTTGATCAGCTATTTGTAGATTTAGCGGTTTGCCTCCGCCTCAAAAGTTGCCTTATTTAATAAGCTTTAAAATGGTACCCTGTTGTTTTAAAAACAAAAATTATTTAAGTCTATTTTTTTCTGATTTCTAAGTCAAAACCAATACATTTGCTTTAGTGTGAAGAAGCTAATCTGAAAACATTATTTAATTTCACGGGAATATGGTGATGTCCCATCCTTCCAACATTAGGTATACACACTTTTTGCTCTGATTAAGGATTAGGCGACACGTTGGAAAGAGTGAAAGATGACAGAAGAACATATTTGAAATAATCACAATTATTGTTAACATAATAAATACATCTATATATATAAAAATCACGTGTCTGTCTGTTATCTGTTTGTTTTTTCCTTATACAAATCCACACCGTTTGACCGATTTTGACAAAACTTGGCTCCCAGGTAGGTCTTGATACGGGAAATCTCCTAGGCTAGGTCAAAAAAATCTACCAGCTGTCTGTCTGTATGTTTGTGCCTTATACAAATCCAAACTCGGTACCGTCTCCACACCGTTCGTCCGATTTTGACTAAACTCGGTACACATGTAGATCTTAATCTGAGGAGTGTCGTAGGCTAAGTCAAAAACTTCTACCAGCTGTCTGTCTGTATGTTTGTCCCTTATACAAATCCTCACCGTTCGTCCGATTTTGACTAAACTCGGTACACATGTAGATCTTAATCTGGGGATTGTAGTAGGCTAAGTCAAAAACGTCTTATAGCTGTCTGTCTGTATGTTTGTCCCTTATACAAATCCACACCGTTCGTCCGATTTTGACGAAACTCGGTACACAGGTAGATCCTAATCTGGAGAGTGCCGTAAGCAAGGTCAAAAACCTCTACCAGCTGTCTGTCTGTACGTTTGTTCTTTATACAAATCCACACCGTTACACAGATTGTGATCAAACTGGGCACACAGGTTGGTCTTGATCAGGAGATTGCCATAGGCCAGGTCAAAAACGTCTACCAGCTGTTTTCTGTATATTTTTTTTTTATTATTAAAAATCCACACCGTTAGACCGATTTTTACCAAACTTGGCATACATGTATGTCTTGATACGGGGGGGAGGTGCTATAGGTTACGTCAAAGTCGTCTAGGACTCACAGTTGGGAGGTCACGGGTTCGAAACAGTTACAGATTCGTGTTATTAGATTTTAATAATACTTATTTGGTTTTTAATTTATTTAGGCTTTTCTATATGCAAAAAGCAGGTGTAGCATGGCACGCCGGGTAACAGCTAGTATGTTATATTTTTATGCTTTCAGGGTCTTGTTTTATGAAATTTCTATTTTTAAGAGTAGTAAATAGTTTTTTCATTTAAATCTTTTTTTTCGCTTTATATTTGCAGAAGAGAGTTTTTTCAATACAATTTATAATGATTATAATGAATAACCCATTTACTTATAAGCAACAACTTATAAGCAGAAATTGTAGTGTCTAATTTTACTTAATAGAATAGAATTAAAAATAGAAATTTAATATAACAAGACCCTAAAAGTATAAAAATATAAGATCTGTACTTTTTGTGTTAAAATAATAACAATAATTGTAATTTGATTTTGATTTGATGAACTTATCTGCTTGATACTTATAACTTGACTTACTTACTCAGAATCGGGAGGTAGTAAATAGAAAACACATTACACTCTCCCTAACAAAAAATACTATTTGTCATTCTCTAAATAATCTACGAGTATATTCTTAACTCAATACGAATTCTAATCAAGCAATAGGCTGAATAGAGAACTGATATGTATACCACCGAGTGATCCCACCACGTTAATATATTTATTGTCTCCAGCTATTATCATTTATTTTCTCTGCGTCAAAAATTGTTAGGTAACATTGTAAACAAGAACGTCATCTAAGTTAACAATGTAAACATTTAAATCACCATCGACCTGTAAAACTGTATCGATCATACGTTAAGCTCTATCATCTATCTACGTAAAATTCTATCATGTGTATAGCTCTATCATCTATCTATGTAAAATTCTATCATATGTAAAGCTCTATCATCTATCTATGTAAAATTCTATCCTACATAAAGCTCTATCATCTATCTATGTAAAATTCTATCCTATACAAAGCTCTATCATCTATCTATGTAAAATTCTATCTTATATAAAGCTCTATCATCTATCTATGTAAAATTCTATCATATGTAAAGCTCTCTCATCTATCTATGTAAAATTATATCCTATATAAAGCTCTATCACCTATCTATGTAAAATTCTATCCTATGTAAATCTGTCATCTATCTATGTAAAATTTTATCCTATTGAAAGATGAATCATCAATTTCGGTAAACGTCTACCCTAAGTAAATATGCTAAACCTTCCAATTCCTATAGAATACAAACAATGCAGTCCAAAATCCTTCGAAAAATATCCAATCTCCTTACTATGTCTCGAACCAAACTCTCCACAATATCCCCTTTATCCAATCCCTGGCCAAATCAGTCTATCAGAAGTTCCATTCCAATCTCCCTGACCATCCAAATCCTTTGATAAGCTCTCTATCCTCCTTCCATAACCCACAAAACCCTCCTAGAAGGCTGAAGCGGCGGTGGCCTAGAGACAATTTGTTTTAACAAACTGCCATCTGCAATGCTCAAAATGTATTGTTCTAGTGGGTTATGTAATTGTACATATTCCCACATCATGCCTTACATTGTTAATTTTTCAAAACCAGCAAAATTACTGGAAATCTGTATATCATATTGTTGTGATTATCAATAAAGGAAATAAAAAAAAAAGTAAATATGTATCATCTATATCTGTAAAATTCAATCATATGTAAAGCTCTAGCAGCTATCTATGAGAGAGAGAGAGGGGGGGGGGAGAATGAAAGAGAGAGACAGAGAGTGAGAGAGGGAGGGGGAGATTGAAAAAATAAAAACATGGTGGTTCCAGAAATTTAATTTATTTATTAAAGCGACAAAACACTTTCTGTTATACGCGATGAATACGCTTCATCGTCACAGCTCTAGGGCGGACATTCTTATACGATTTCCTAAGCCGAAAGAACTCTTTCATCGTTTGGTCGTGTTTTGGCTTACCATAGTTTATTACATGAAGTTTCATATCCATTTTTATAACTAAACCCTTCCTCTCCCGTTTTAAGCAATTTCTAAACCGATGTTCATTAAAAATACCTATATTAACCTACCTCGGGTCTTACCTTGTACCTAAGGTGATGCGGGTTCGATTCCCACCTACGGCAGGAAGAGGTTTTTTATGCACGGGCCAGTTAAAAAAATCCAGTGCTGCACAATGGATGTTTAGTAAGGAAGGAAAACTAAATATAGCCCGATGCTCATGGCCTGTAGGTCGATGCGCTGTTAAAAAACAAATTGAACCCACTATGCGCTTGAAAACGAGAAAGATCCCTATAAAGTGAGAGATGTTCCAGAAATTGTTCCTTGTGTTCCAGCAAAGGACACAGGAACAACCCCCCACTCCGTCAGCAAGTTGCTGGTGTCTCTCTCTCTCTCTCTCTCTCTCTCTCTCTCTCTCTCTCCTTTATGTTGTGGATAATAGCTAGTTCCTGTGGGAAGCCAGAAGCTAGGGTCAAGTCTTTGAGAGAAACACAACTCTTAAGATTATTATTTTCCAAGTTTTGGGTTTGTTTTCAACTCTCCTTTCAAAGTGAAAGAATGTATTTCTGCTTATTTTTCTCTCAGAAATAAAAATTCTCTTATAAAATAGAATAAAATCCGTTTGAGGATCTACTAAATATACTTCTCAGCGAAACACATTTTAGTGTATTCCTAGTCAAATAAAAAAAAAAAAAAATGTTAATTTATTTTGCGTGCTTCATGCCGAAGATGATAAGGTAAATCTTCTAAGAAACGAGTAATATATTGTAAATTTCCTTATTTGAATAAAGCATTTATTTATATCGAATTTATTTTTATTTTATTTTCTTCAAGAGCTCCGCAACAAGGATGATCTGCTCAAAGAAAATTAATAATAAAAATGTTAATTTATTTTGCGTGCTTCATGCCGAAGATGATAAGGTAAATCTTCTAAGAAACGAGTAATATATTGTAAATTTCCTTATTTGAATAAAGCATTTATTTATATCGAATTTATTTTTATTTTATTTTCTTCAAGAGCTCCGCAACAAGGATGTTCTGCTCAAAGAAAATTAATAATAAAAATGTTAATTTATTTTGCGTGCTTCATGCCGAAGATGATAAGGTAAATCTTCTAAGAAACGAGTAATATATTGTAAATTTCCTTATTTGAATAAAGCATTTATTTATATCGAATTTATTTTTATTTTATTTTCTTCAAGAGCTCCGCAACAAGGATGTTCTGCTCAAAGAAAATTAATAATAAAAAATAAAAATAATAAGGAAATACTTTCAAATTAAATTCATAAATAACATTAATTGTTCATATTCATAAAAATATATACAAAACAAAATAAGTACCAAATAATAAGTAATAAAATAATGGTATAATTGAAATCATAATAAAAATTTATAAAATAATAAGTAAGATCTAACCTATAGAAAAATATAAACGTAAAAAGTAGACAAATTGCTCTAAAATTATTTTGAGATTTTGGCTTTGATTGTAATTGTGTGTTACTTGTAATATAGCTATATTTCGTTGTATGTATTCGTGGTCTTTAAGTATGTCAGTATGGTATCAATTTATGGGTTCTTATCTGATAACAGCTCGCTAAGGTCATGAGCTTTAATATATCAAATTAAAATATTATTAAAAGTAAAATTATTAAAAATATTTCAATTTTAAATTACAATGATAATGAACTAATGGGATAAAAATGTGGTTTTATTAACCTGCCTTCGAGGCCTTAATATGAAATCGTTTAATCCTGTACTTTGTACTTATGTTAACATAGTGTCTTTGTACTGGCTACAATCAGCGAGTTCACACATGTTGTATGGTATTGTTAAATCTTTCCGTCTTATCCAGTCTTTTAGAATGTTATTTATTTTCAGGTCAGTATTAAAAATTTCATACGATGGTCTGTTTTGTCTTGTCATAAAGTACTTGTGAGTAACTCTTGAATGGCCAATTCTAAGTCGAGCTAATACAACTTCCACTCATCTATTGGCTCGATAACTGATGGCAAATCTTTGACGGTATGTTTCATAGTCCGTAGTTTTTTGTCCGTAAGTATCGTCCAAGAGTGTTCCCAGTATTGCAAAATAATTAGAATTAGTAATTCTGTTTGTCTAATGTGGAAATGGCCATCTGTCTATTTGTGCCTGACCTACAGCGATTTTAGCGTGTGTGTCTGCGTGTTTGTGTAGAGTGTGCATTGTCTTCAGTATTTTTCAGAGTAAAGTAATGAGAAGTGTATTTGTCATACAAAAGAACAACAAAATGAACAAAGTCAAGAATCAAGAATTGACACAATCTTATAATTAAAACCTGTAAACGCTGGTCAAGTTTGTTAACCAGCTGAATCCGTCCACCGGAAGATGGTTTTTGGAGCGAAATTCGCACGAGAAAATCGTTACGCTTACGTTTTCGAGTTCATATGCTTGCAGGTACTCGTTTTATAGGTTTCTTAACGTAAAAAAAAAACATTTTTAATGCGATATCTGTAACCGTTTTCGAGATACATTGAAACACCTACTACTCCAAACTAATTTTCAGTTTGGGTATTCAGAGATGATTAATTGAGTTGAAACTTGTTCCAGAAGTTTGATATGCATCTAGTCCATGATAGATAAATTTTGGTTCCGTTTGGAATTAGGGAAGTACTAGAAATAAAATATTTCATTAACAGGCATGAAAAGTTTATGGATTTTCGTATATTTTCTAAAATATCTCGAAACGACTAGGAAATCGTGCTAAGTAGAATGTGACCATTCGAAAGAATACTAAATTCTCTACAAAAAAGGTTCTGATGTAATTTTCGATGGGGCAATGTCAATCCGAGAAATAAGTGCTTAAAACTTCAAAATTGTTAGTTCTGTTCTTTTCAACGGGGTTTTGTCACTGTTTGCCTAACGTTTTAATTTGTTATTGTTTTACCACTTTCCTCCGAAGGAAAGTAGCTATTGAGGTTGCACTAATGACGGAAGTTTTGAAAAATGTCTTCAAATCTTTATCGATCCTACCTAGCAGACACCGAAAATGACCCCTGTTAAAATTTATATATATATATATAACGATAGCGGCCAGAGTTTTTGTTTTTTCGTCACGAAATTTGGTATATAGCATTCAATTAGCAAACGATTGAACGAGTTCGTTAACCACCAAATCTGTCCACCGGCCAGCTTTAATATTTGTTATATTTCAACGAAACGTGGTATTTGTAGTGGTAATCTAGAGAGAAAAGTGAGATGTAAAAAAAAACTTCAAGATTTACTCCAAAAATTCTACAGTAAATTAACAATCAACAAACGTCCCTAAAAATCCCAAACATGGAGAATACAAAAGTATGAACTTAATAAACCGGTTTACCTTTAAATATTCGAGAAAACCTTTCTCCTGTCCCTCATTATTATTAATGAAGTCACTAAAACTTTCTGGGGTATTTTATGAAAACTTCTACGAATATTTCCGAATAATTGACTCCCAAATGAGCTGGAAGTAGAAACTATCCAGATTATCAGCAAGTGGTTTTATTCAAATTAAACTCTTTTTACCGTCGCTACTTTTAGCATTTTTTGTTTGTTTTTTATTAATAATGTAATGTGTCCAACAACATGAATTATTGCCTCATTTTAACATTTTCCAGAGGTAGCTATTGAGGTTTCACTTATGAAAGAAATTTTGAAAAACTTTTTCCAATTTTCTTTGATATTAATTAATGAATATATATATATATATATATATATATATATATATATATATATATATATATATATATATATATATCCCTTAATAGTTTAGTAGTATTTGTATTAATATAGTATTATTAGTGCTAGTATGTAGTAAAGTTGATGGTCCTAATTTAATATAGTAAAATTGCTAGTATATATTTACAAAAAAAAAAAAATAGAAAATTATAATAAAAAATAAATAAATTTAAAAAATAAATATACAAAAAAAAAGAAGAAAAAAGAAATATGAAAGAATTATGAATGATTAAACATGTTAAAAGTAATGAAAACACAAATTTAAAAATATATATTTTTTGGTGTGTTTTTATTTCTTTTTTTTTACAGATTTCAGGCAGAGTTCTAATTTCTGTTCAATCACAAATTTTTTCCAAAGCAACATTGCCTGAAATGCAGTATTAGGAACACAACACTCTCTTAAACTCACAATACTGTTCATCCTTAGCCCTCTTTAACTCCCAAAACAACTCAACCTGCTCCTATATATCTGTGTGTGTGTGTGTGTGTGTGTGTATATATATATATATGTACATAAATAGTTGTTATTTATTTGGATGCTTGGGGTCGGGAAAGCAGTAACTTTTAATAAATTCTCAATAAATTGCATATAATAACAATGCAAATTCAGCTCTACATATTTGTTTTTGTTTTTTTAATTCTGGGTCATCAACTATTGGGCTATTAACGCCGGGCTATCTTCAGGTTACCACCCTTTTATAATCCCAACAGCCACTAGGTCGGTCACCCATTCAGGTACTGTCCACGCCCGACTTTGCTTAACTTCGATGATCTACGGGAACCGGTGTATTCAACCTGATTATGTCCGTTGGCCTCTCCATATTTAACACCATTTTAGTAGTATTTTTTGGAGGCAAAATCTCACTAAACTACTAATGCGACCTAATTGTAATAAGGCAAACCTTCCCATACAATGGCTACGTCATGAGTGACATTATTATCAATCAGCTGTGCAGAATCGTTGGAGTACAAAAAATAAAATCATCAAGAAGAAGATTGGCCTTTTAAATTAAATCCAATAAAAGATATTTAGTCCTATAAATTTGTCCTATAATTAGTCCTATTTATTGTCCTAATTTTATCTCTGTTCTTTAATAACTGTTTTTTCTTACTATGATTTTTTTTCTTTTATTTTCCGCTTTGTGTAGTTTCTTTTTCCCTAATTTCTACATTTGTAAAATCGTAAACAAGTTTCTATTGCATGTAATAGAATGGATTTAGTTAATGGATTAATTTTCCTGATTTCTTTTACTATTAGATAATACTGTATTTTTAAAATTTTGAAAAATGCTGTCTAGCTATTGTCCGTGGTTTAAAAATAAGATCATTTTGGTTATTTTATTTGCCATTATATTTCGTTTTTTGTCCTTATCCAGGCTCACTTTCCATAAGATATGGGAAAACAAATGAATTTTTTGTTTGCACTCAGAAACGCAACACTGGCGTTGAAATATATCATTAAAAGGCTCAGCGGTTATTGTTAAATATTTCTATCATTCAAATTGAGTGTTTCTTTGTGCTTTTTTTTTTCATTAAAAGATGTTTTTTATTTTTAATTGCCTATATCGTATCGTGGAGCCCCGACCATTTGGCTTGTTTTCCTGTTCCCTGGAAAGCCCCGACTGCTCCAATTTAATCAATCCTAGCGAGTAACAAGATCTCAGTGACCTTTTTATATCTGACGAGGAAAATTTAGAGCTGTCCGATACAGGAACGGGAGTAAAAAAAAAAAAAGAAGAATTTCGTAGAAGGATGGTTACACGGGAGGAAGGTTAGGGTAGAGAATGTGTGAGGCTCGCTCGAGCAATGTAGCAATTGATTAAAAACAAATCGAGGGTTGGCGAGCCTGGCAGGCTAAACGACAGCTTTCATTCGGGCTTTGATGTTGGTAGCCTTGACTGGACGCCCCCCCCTTCCTTCAAATAGAGTTAAAGTCTGGGACGGGTCGGAAAAAAAAATTCTCTCGGTAGTTTGTGGAGTGACTAAAGGCTGGCAGAATTTGATTTTGTTTCAGCTGGACGTATATTAGATTTTTTCAATCTTTTTTTTTTTTTTTTTTCATTTTGTTAATCAGGAATTTCAAGGCTCGCTTGACGATATTATATTTTTAATGGCACAGGAATGCCAACCCGAGTCTTTGAACACATCTGAATTTTCTCTTTCTTTAGAATTAAAAGATTATCCCCCAAAAAAACATAAATGTGAAATAGAGGCCAAGTTCCTCCCCCCTCCCCCAAGAAACACTCCCCTCCCCAAAAAGCGAGAAATATCCACTCCAAAAAAGTAGTATGAGTTGGTGTATTAAGTGTACCATATTTTAAACCAAAAATATTTGCCAATACAAGAGATGATACAAGAAAGAAATGTCCAAGTTCATTACTTAGAAGACCTATTAGTTACTTACTAAGAACAGTAAAGACACTTCAACTGACCTTTAAAAACAACAATAAAAATACTTATATCCATATACTAAAATTTAACTTTCCTCAACCAGTTATATTCTTAAACTTGGCAATATTTAATTTTCTAAAGATAATTTCGGCACAAATAAGACATCTTTACTGTGGGAAGTGTCTTTACTGTTCTTAGTAAGTAACTAATAGGTCTTCTAAGTAATGAACTTAGACATTTGTTTCTTGTATCATCTGTTGTATTGGCAAATATTTTTGGTTGAAAATATGGTACACTCAATACACCAACTCATACTACTTTTTTGGAGAGGATATTTCTCGCTTTTTGGGGAGGGGAGTGTTTCTTGGGGGGGGGAGGAACTTGGCCTTTATTTCACATTTATGTTTTTTTGGGGGATCTCATTACTTTTTTCTAAGTATTAATTAAAATTTAGTTGCCGCATACCTACTGGCTTTTGTACTTCGTATAAAACCAGGGTCTTTGGATTCTGTATAAAGTTCTCCTTACTGTTTGATATTTGATACCAATAAGTAGCATACCTATCTACATCTAATCACTAGACTAGAAAAATTAGAAGCTCTTCCAGATGACAGTATTCTAGAGAACAAATTGATTGCTCTCTTAACCTTATCACGAGGATAAATATCACAATAGGGAAAGTGTAGAAGGCCTTCAAGAAAATGATAAGAACAAAGACGATTCGTTTTGCGTTTGTGATCCTAAACTTTGTAATTTAGATGACTCGACTTTGAAAAACTTAGTATGCAGTTAACCCATACGACTTTATTTACAACATTTAAGAAAGAAGTCACACCTGTTGTTGTTAAGATGCGTCGAAATGTTTCTTAAAACATCAAATATAGGTTCCCCTTGCCAAGACGATTCATTTGATACCCCACATGATGGGTTTCAGAAGGAATGATAGCTTTCCGATGGAACAAAAAGTCCGTCACGCAGGAGCTGCATAACTAAGCACTTTCCTCAGAATTTGGGTAGTGTAGATTGCTTTCCAGAACAATTTGCTTAAAATATCCTACATAAATAAAATAAAAACATGAATAGTTCTCTTTTAAATTTGTAATGAGTAACTGATCAATTAATAATTTGCTTCCAGAGTTATGTTTACACATGGTACCTATTACACTACGTAATAAATACAAAAAACCTCATATTATCGTATTTTGATCTAACGCAGGAACAGGATACAGTCACTCTAGTGGTAGAAAGCGCTCCTTGCGGCGGCTTTGTGAACCTACGTCTGACGGGCTTTTCTATTGAAATATATTACAAATTAAACCCCCGCTTTCAGATTGACCGATTCAGCTCATTTTTACAACACTTCTTTCTCATGAGTTACCCACGACGTATACCGCGTTTCGTTACAATACAGCAGAAATTTCGACCGGTATGAGTATATTAAGAATTTGGGTCAAGAGTAAACCCCCCCTTCTAATGAACCGATTTAGTTTATTTTTACAACACATATTTATCTGTAGATTACCACTACGAATACCGAGTTTCGTCGAAATATACCAAAAATCACGGCTGGTAGTGGCGAATTGGTATTGTGGGTCCAGAGTAAACCCCCCTCCTAATGAACCGATTTAGTTTATTTTTACAACAGTTATTTACCTGTGAATTACCATTACGAATACCGAGTTTCATCGAAATATACCAAAAATCACGGCTGGTAGTGGCGAATTGGTTTTGTGGGTCCGGAGTAAACCCCCCCTTCTAATGAACCGATTTAGTTCATTTTTATATCTTACTTTTCTCTCTATATTACCACAACTAATACCAAGTTTCGTTGAAATATAACAAATATTACGGCTGACATAGTCAAATTAGTGTTTTGGGTTCGGGTAAACCCCCCCTTCCGGTGGACCAACTTTGGTGGTTAACGAACTCGTTCAATCGTTTGCTAATTGAATGCTATATACGAAGTTTCGTGACGAAAAAACAAAAACTCTGGCCGCTATCGTGTTAACAGACACATATATATATATGCATATATATATATATATATATATATATATATATATATATATAAATTTTAACGGGGGTCATTTTCGGTGTCTACTAGGTAGGATCGATAATGATTTGAAGAAATTTTTCAAAAATTCCGTCATGAGTCCAACCTCAATAGCTACTTTCCTTCGGAGGAAAGTGCTAAAAGTACAAAACGTCATAGGTAATATGACACTCCTGTATCTGTGTGCCAAGTTTGGTCAAAATAGGCCAAACCGTGTGGAATTGTATAAGGAACAAACATACCGACAGACAGCTGAGAGACGATTTTGACCTAGCCTATGACACTCCCCGGATCAAGGCCGCCCTTTCTGTCAAGTTTTGTCAAAATCGGTCAAACGGTGTGGATTTGTATAATGAACAAACAGACAGACAGACAGCTGATTGACGATTTTTACCTAGTCTATACCACTTCCCGGATCAAGAACAACCTGTTTGCCAAGTTTTGTCAAAATCGGCCAAACGGTGTGTATTTGTATATGGAACAAACAGACTGACAGACAGCTGATAGACAATTTAACCTAGCCTATGATTCTTCCCATATAAGACCCACCTGTGTCCCAAGTTTGGTCAAAATCGATCAAAAGGTTCGGATTTGTATAAGGAACAAACATACAGACAGACATCTGGTATACGATTTTGACCAAGCCTACATGCGTCTAAATGTTTCTTGAAACATCAAATATAGGTTCTTCATACCGAGACAATTCATTTGATACCCCACATTTCGGACGGAATGATGGGTTTTCGAAGAAAGTACAAAACTGGCACCCCCCGCCCCGGAAGCGGAGTCAAACACAACTTTTCAGGATTTTTCGATTTTTTTTCCTTTAATAACACCCTCATATCTATCATCCTGCAAAATTTCAGCTCTCTTGCATCATGGGAAGTGCCTAATAATTTTGATGAGTCAGTGAGTCCTATAAATCCCGATTTTCGATCGCTTATATATCAGAAACTATTCGATATAGAATTATGAAAATTTCCAGTTTTACTCACATCTAGTAGTATAATACCTGTGTAAAAATTCATAACTTTATCTTTACCTGGTTGAATGTTATGAGGGGGTAAAAATCAGCTCTAAGACCTCCTGTAATATACACACAGTATGCTTAGGCCGGAACTTGGCCTGGCGCACTACCGTGCGCCTAGATTTTATACGGGAGAAATATTCAAATTAAATGAAAGAGTTCAATAAAATGTGTCTTGAAGCAGATTCATAAATTAAATTTATTCATCTGGGTAAATGAAACGGCAGACATTTACAGTTTTCAATATTTATTACACGCATTAAGAGCGCTTTCGATGCATTGGTCCATTCTCAGTGAATGTAGACACAGCAAAACAAATAATCTAAAATCTAATATACATTTTTTACGTGGATAAAAAAAGAGTTTTTATTAAAATTGCACCTCGCGGGAGCTTCGTCTACTGAGCATATTCCTCAGGCAACCAGTAAAATTAATTTAAAAAAAAAAAAACTTTTTATTCTTTTTTATGTTATTTTTATAACCAGCTGATTTAATTAATATTTATTATAATTTGTATTTTATTTTATTGCAGTTTTTCATCTTTTTGTTGTTACGTTTCAAAAGTATCTATCTACCAATTATTGTGTGTTAGTGTCGAATGTTCGAATGTTCTGTTCTATTAACCCATCAAAAAGAGAGAAGGTTTTTGTTAGATCAATTAACGAAAATTCAATTTTACTTAATGACTGTTGCTATATTTTCTCTTTTTTTTTAATTTTCTTGTATAGATGTGTATGTGTTAGATATTTTATAAATTCTACAAGATTCTGGCTATCATCGAGAAGTAAGTAGGACAAATTTTAGAGTAATTTAAAATTTATCCTGAGCCTACATTTTGTTAGCATATGCTTCATTGAGCCTGTATTGCAGTATGTACATGTAGGTCTGTCCTGTCTTGACATAATGTAGGAGTGAGTCAGTCGTGAATGGCCAATCCTGTGACGGCATAATATGACTTCTTCCCGTCTATTTGATCTTTTACTGGATGACCATTCGTGTACAGTGTGCTTGATTTCACGAAGCTTATTTTCAGTCGTGTTGTACCAGGATTCTTGCCATTTATCAGTTACATGTCTCTTAAATACGGCCTGTAGATCCTGGTATGTCAAGTAACGTACGTACGGTGCTGGTCGTCGAGTTGCTAGTTTATCCTGTTCTTCTACAGCATTACTTTGATGTTTTTTGTACATTGTAAACTTTTTTTTTGTGATATATATATATATATATATATATATATTTTTTTTTTTTACGGCGCATCGACAAATCCTGGCCATTAGCGCCAGCATCCAGGGTGCAGCCAGGAATCTTCTCAGCGAGCCCTGAGTTTTTGTGATATATTACCTATTTCAAAAATGTCGCATGCTATGGGATGTGTACAGTAGTGTCCTGTAGGGATTGTTAAGAACTGAGTGAGTCAGTGCATATCACAATGTTATTATGTTCTGCGTCTGGTAGGCTGTTCAGTCCCAGTTTTATGGATTCCAGTTCGGCTGAATAAGTGCTCGTTTCATCTGGAAATTGTCTTGAATATTAGTTTTCAATAATAACAGCAGCTATGCCTGTTCCCTGAAGAGTTTTTGACGCGTCAGTGGAAGCAAAAAGGGATTCAAATTTTTAACGCCCATTTATCACTAACTCAGATTTTTAGGACAGTTTTTTTTCAGGATAGCACTCTTTTCTAGCCAGAAAAGCTGAGGAATTTTATTTTTTCAAAAGAAAGGCCACGAACCCCCTTGGGAATCGAACCCACGACCTTAGGCACAGAGTGCTCAAGCATTAGCACTCACGGATCTAGGATTCAACCGGCCCAATTTAGCTGGATCTTAAATATGTGTATTCCAGTAATAATATGTATTACAAAACTATTTTCACAAAAAGAAAAGAGTCACATTTAATGTTGTGTGACCCATTTACTCACGGTATAACATTCTTTTGCAGGAGTGAGCCACGACAAGTCATACCAGATGTTCCGGGTTGGAAGACGAGCTTCCGCCGATGTGAAGGAGTTCGCGGAGACAG
This sequence comes from Gonocerus acuteangulatus, assembly GCA_946811695.1. Taxonomy (NCBI): domain Eukaryota; kingdom Metazoa; phylum Arthropoda; class Insecta; order Hemiptera; family Coreidae; genus Gonocerus; species Gonocerus acuteangulatus. The sequence continues at coordinate 29,800,472 of OX328128.1, forward strand.
GAAGATGGGAACCACCTGCAGGAGGTTTGGACCAGTTTTCAGGACCTGCTGTATCCTCGGGTCAGGGCAGAACGGAGGCTCTATTCTTTGTAGATGGAAACCACTCAAGGGTAACGCTCTTTTATATATATTTGACGATTCAATAATTTGGTCATACATCTTTGAATTAAGAAAGATTTCGAAATACTCAACGTATATTAACACGAAGTGAGGAAGTGATAGAACTGTAATGCTAATAATATACAGAATAGGGGTCTCCCGTAGTCTAGTGGCTAGCGCGCTGGATTCATAAGCGGGAGATGGTGGGTTCGATTCCCACCTCCGGCTGGAATTTTCTCATCTCAAGGCTCGCTGGGAAAATTCCTCGCTGCGCCCTGGATGTCGGCGCTAATGACCTAGAAGTAGATGCGCCGTAAAAAAAAAAAAAAAAAAAAAAAAAAAAAAAAAAAAAAAAAAAAAAAATATACAGAATATATACCAAGTCGCTGCTGCACTATAGAAGTGTTGCATAGACTAAAAAAGCGGGGAGCTTTGAAAGAGGAAAAAGGAAGAACAAACAGGAGAGCGATGAAATCAAACACAGAGTGGACCAGCTGGCAAACCAGAGACCATAGCAACGATTTCAACTCAGTTGGTATAGAAACTTTTTAAGCTCTCTCTTCGCTACTCTCAGAAAATACCCTTCTGGGCACAAATTGAGCCCAGGACGTAGCAGAGGGGCTTCAGACACGGCAGTATAACAGGCAGAGATCCGTAGGACCCAATTCAGAGCAAATTGGACCCAGCCCAGTAGAGTAGCTAGTTCAATATGCGGCTCTCCATTAGAACACGTGGTTTACACAATCGTCCCAGCCTAGGCTTCGTCTCTGCTCCGTCTGGCCTGGGCTCAATTTGCGCCGGGCTTGCTCTTCTGCAGAGCCCATTGTACTGAAAATCCTTTTCAAAATACAGGTATAAGAATCCCTAAAAAAGCTTTATCTTTAGATCATGCAAGCCTCTTTACAGAGAGTGGAGAGCCACTATTAGAGTACAGACATATGATAAACTATTTAAGGTTTACTTTAACAATGAAATATCTAAATATTTCATGCATCCCACAATACCTAAAAAAATATCAAAGAAACCTATCTAGACAACGGCATCCCCAAGCTACTTATTTATAAATATTTGCTTCGGCAGTGCCAAAACAAATATTGAAATAAACTTTAAAAATTGGAAATTCCTTTAATAAAGCAAAGAGGAAATACTAAAGTAAATAAATAAAATCAAAATGGCCCCGGAGAGTAGACAGAAGATAAATAAAATCAGCTGATTAATGGAAAGGTTCTTCGGCAGTAAGGTTATAGAGGGCGATAAAATTCCAAAGAGGTCGGTAAGAGAGTTAAGCTTCACTAAAGGGGACTCGAGTTAACGGCCGGTGACATAGTTAGTGGCCCGGATAAACTACCTCCAACTTCCAATTACAGCAAAATCTTTAACATTCTACTCAAATCCTTTCAATATATTCTTTTTTTACCACATTTATTTCCTTCTTACTGCTTTAAGTTAATTGAAAAATAAATAAAGAAAAGGCAGTATCTATACGATACAATTGACGCTAGGAAATAAATTTGTTCTGTTAGGGAATTTATATATCTTCTTTTCTCTTTGTTTTGGGGGACATTTCAACCACATTGGGTTATTGTTGCCCATAAATAAACGCTGACAGGGAGAGAGGAAACAGAACATAACCGAAGCCCAGTGAGTACAGTGGACCGAGGCCAGGAGCCAAGGGACCAATCGAACCCACAAGTCCCGGAAAACCAGAAGCCCCCCCCCCATATTTTAAATCAAAGTTATATATTAACCAACATCAGGAGATAACATTAATATATTTATATAGGTTAGATTAAGGTGGATTTAAGAAACGTTTTATGAGGAAATCATTAGGGAGGAAACCGCCGAAAGTAGCGGCTAGAATATTTCATGTGCATGTATGTATTTATGTATGTATGTATGTATATTTATATTTATATTTATATATATATATATATATATATATATATATATATATATATATATGACAATTAAAATAAATCAATACTGTCACAAAAAAAAGGAACACTTTATTTATTTTTGTCGAACTGACAAGTCACCCAATTCTATCAATAGAGTTGCCGTTGGTATGGGGAGGGGGGCATGACCGATGACATTGGAGCCGATGTGTTGCCACTGTCCGTTATCGACAGATGAACAAAATTGGAACTGGTCAATTAGAATGTTAATTGGTCAGAAAAGAAAACATCTTATTCTTTTAATTAGATCTTAGCCCTTATCCGGAGCTCAAATAAAGACTTTACTCTTCTTTATGTCTGGTTCGACTTTATTTAGACAATAAATTAGCTCTTTGTAAGTAATTGCTTCCTCCTTGTACTCTCTTCCATTGAGTTTCTCAAACGATTTTTCAGCACATTCCGAAGGATCGTAGCTATTGAGGATGAACTCATTAGAGAATTATTAAATCTCCATCAATCCTATCCACTAGGGGCCGAAAAAATCCTCCACGCGGGAGATGCATAACTAAGCACACTCTTCATCATGGTGGTTAGTTTAGGCCAGATTGCTGAAGAATGTAGACTAATCGATGTGCCGTTTGTTAATCGATATCAATGCAAAATGAAAATAAATAATTTTGGTTTTTATATCTGTAAACATAATTTTCAAAACAAATAATTGGCAATGATGTTACAAAAAAGTATCCGCTGGCGTTCGCGCATGCACAGTAGCCATGTACGAAAAAGAAGACTGTATGTTATTCAGTACATAACATAGGTTTGTCAGGTGGACCTAAAGCATATTTATGTTCCAGAATTTGAGCAGAAGGCTCTAAACGAAATTATTTTTATTTTTTTACTAGTCTATGAGTATGACTAAATAGAAAGGATCCTTTCTATATATATGATTTAGGTGGACAAGATATCTATATATTTGCAGTGCAAAGAAGTTAGAATAAAGTGCTTTATGGACAGATTTCGCTGGGCAATGAGCTCTTTCAATCGATTTTCATGGAAATGCTTTATACCAAGTTTCCTGGAAGAAAAAATACAAAATTTGTAGCCCATATCATATTACTAAACAAACTTAAATTTTAGTAGGGGTAATTTTCGGTATTCACTGGGTAGATTTTTTCATGGTACTGTACAGTCATGCAAAGGGTGCTTAAATCACACTTTTATGAGTTTTAAAAATAATAACTCAAGGCCGGGTCTCCCCGCCCCCGCCGAGATTATACTATTTGTATGGGTTTCCCCATGGTCTAGCGGCTAACACCTTGGATTCTCATGTGTTGTTCGAGTCCCTCCTGCAGCAGGAATTATTCCCATGTCAGGGAGGGCCCATTGAGGAAATAGCCTATAGCACCATAGATGTTTAGGAATGCTAGTAGATAGATAGGCTTTTAATTTTAATTTTCTCAATTGGCCCTGAAATGAGAAATATGCAGGCAGGATTCCAACCCCCATCTCCCCCCACATGAAAATCCAAGGCCCTAGCCACTAGACCATGGAGAGACCCATGAAAATAGCATAATGGTGATTAATTATGCTTATTAATGCAAAAATTAAAAGTTCTGTAAATTTTCATTTACTATTTACTATGACCTGAGTGTGGTTTCTACCGCTAACATTATCAAAGAGCAAATTGCTATGTGTGCAAGCTCGCAATAAATAAATAAATTATTAATGTATGAATATTTCATGATCTTCCTTCTGTTATATAATAAGTCAAACAATTTTAATAAGTATAGTGTCTAAATGAATGATTTATTGATGTATTTATAATTCCTTTTGATGCAGGTATCTGTCATGTCACGCATCATCCCCTCACCGGACTGGTTTGTTGGGCTCGACTCGTTCCAGTTGTGTGTCGATGGAAACTGGCTAGATACAATTACAATTGAGGTAAGGGCATATATCTGTAACTACGCAATGGAATTTGCCTCGGTAATTCTCACAGTATGAGCACTCTCAAACTAATATGCACTCTGGGACATTCAATTTTTATAATTTAATCCTGTAAAAAATCAATACAGGTATCTTGGAAATCACATTAAAATTCGCATAAACAAAGCACTCTGAATTAAATAAAAGGTCTAATGCGTACTGATGGGCTGCCTGAGATAATGACATTTTAAATTATTGAACAATATATAATAATATGATGATGCTGTTGGCTTAAAAAATATATATTATTTACAAAATACTATATATAATTAATAATATAATAAAATTGTGTGAATATGACTTGTCCACTCAACAAAATATGAAGATTCTTACACGGATTTAATTTTCACTCTCAAAATTTCAGATTTGTTGACCTTAATATGAAATTTAAAAACTATAATAAACCTTAAAACAACTAAATATAAGATGCCTGATAATGAACCTAAATAGGTTTGAAACGTCACAAATATAAGTTAATGTTTTAAACAATTTTTAGGAGCAAATCCTGCCAGTTACTTTAAGAATCCATTGATGCTTCCCCCTCCACACGCAACTTAAATGTAAATAATAATTTCGGTAAAACTGAAGGAGAGCGTCCTCAGCTACGATTTCCTTCAAAGTTTGCACTATAACGTATTTTGATGCACTAAACACGAATCCGTTGGGAAAAAAAAAAAAAAAAAAAAAAAAAAAAAAAAAAAAAAAAAAAAAAAAAAAACCCCGCTCTCGACTAGGAAAGAAGTTATTAAGCACTAAAGTTCACTGTTATGGAGGTTATAAAAGACGGGGTAAACAGCTTATATGTAAACATGCGCGTGCGCAATAGTCCTTAATGACGAAGTGTAATTGAAATTTAGAATCACCTGTGGTAGCTGACTTGGTCGTAAACTGTCGCTTTTGGGCATACATGCTATGCGTTTCCGCTCGCACAAGAAAACATCAAAACCCCTATTCAATCCAACTCGCAGAAATGAAAAGAATTCTATGCCCAAAAGTCGTCCAAAGCATTCTTCCCTAACCTTCATAACAGTGAACTTTTTTTTTAAATAACTTCTTTCCTAGTTGAGAGCGTTTTTTTTTTTTTTTTTTTTTTCAACGGATTCGTGTTTAGTGCATCAAAATACGTTATAGTGCAAACTTTGAAGAAAATCGTAGCTGAGGACGCTCTCCTTCAGATTTACCATAATTTCTTAGTATCTAGTTCTTCCTTGTCATTCTAGTAGTCCAGCCGTGTTCTATGCACTCACTGTATCAGTGATTCATCCCCTCCTCCACTCTCTGGGTTTTCAGTTATCTATACAGTAGTTGTTCTAGTAGCGGTGTTCTATTGTGCTTTCATCTTTGAAAATGAGAAAAAAACAAGAACAAAACTTTCGCTTGAAGATAAAATAAAAATCCTGAAAGAAGTTTATGACAGCCCCAACGAAACAAAAATAGACATAGCTATACTGTTGAAATTACCTTCGTCAACCCTTGCTTCAGGAATCAAGGAGAATTTTGTGATATGAAACTTGAAAATATAATAATGTAGAACGTTAGCTAACAAAAAAATATGTACAAACAATAAAATTGACACTTTTTATGAAGAATTTACTTTATTTTATAATAGCCACGAAACCTACCACACACCTATACGAAATATTCACTTATACGAAACATTTTTCGTTCCCATAGACATTCGTATAAAAGAGACTCCAGCGTATTTATTTTTGATTAAATGAATTTCAAAAATTAAAAAAAAATATTTGTTTTCTATCAATGTCACGCAACAATACTACAAATAGTATTTTTGTTTTTTAATTCTTTGGAAATTCTGAATATTGAGCTGCTGAACAAGTTTAACAATAATAATAAAGATTTCTTTAAGTAAATAATCTAAGAGGTTAGGACTGCCAGTAAAATACATTGATGAGAGAACTGTGGGTTAGTGCTTTCGATGTACGTAATTATCAGCCACTGTTTGATGGTAGCACTGCCTGACCACCCCGATGCCAGTGATGACGGTCTCCAGATTTTAAAATAATTAACGGTATTCGTGAAACGTAATATACAGATGTATAATATACAGAAGGATATACACTGTCAGTGAGTTAACTTTATTTTATTTTTTAAATGTCCACTCAATAGGCAACGATCTGGAAACAGATCCTCCTGTTTTATACACGAGTGCCGTGCCAACTAGATTACCAGGCTTTGTATCACAATATGGCAAGTACGGTCATCTAATAGAGCCAATGCCAGTTACACTGCATAGTGTCTTGTTCATTTGAAGCCAGACAATTTTATTGTCATATAAGGCTCTAGATTAGGTACTCCTACTTGGATTTAAATTCATTAAACAGTTGTATTATACACTAGATGGTATACACCTTTATTGACTTAAATAGAAAATATGTTGTACTAGCTCTTACCTGGCATGCCATGCTCCACCTACTGTCTCCATCTAGAAAATCAAAAATAAATGAGTAAACAAAAAAGTAATATCAAAATCTAATGACACAAATCTGTAACTGTTAGGCTATTTACACAGTTTCGAGCGTTTGACCTCCGAACTGTGATTCCTAGACTATTTTGATCTAGCCTAACACTCCCAAGATCATGACTTACCTGTGTGCCATGTTTGGTCAAAATCGGTCAAACGGCGTGGATTTATGTAAGGAACAAACAGACAGCTGGTTGACATTTGACTTAGTCTATAACACTCCCTGGATCAAGAACTACCTATGTGCCAAGTTTGGTCAAAATCGGTCAAACGCACAGTGGTCAAAAATAGCCAAACAGCGCTGAAAACTTGATTTTTTGAAGTATTTTCTCCGAACCCATTTGCCTTAAATAAATGTTAAATACCTCGTGAGAGTGCCATTTCTTGAGTTTTAGGCCCCCACCGTTGATTGCAGGACGGTGGTTAATCATTGAAGTACTAGAAACGAAGAAAATTTTCCAAATCCTCATGTACCAAAATCGTTCCTTTAACTTTACTTTTTCAGGCCGATAAGGTTGACTCATGTTTTTCTTGTTTTATGGGATGTTCGAAGGGCAAAATATTTATTTTTGTATTTTTCTAATCGCTTTCATGGACGGGGATACTGAAAAAGTAAAAAAATTACACATATCAAATTTCGATTTGTCATATAGCTTTTGCGTCTCTCTGGGTCTCCCTAATTTCGGGCTTAAATATTCCATGGGCATGTATAGAAAGACCTCCTAGTTAAAATATTGTAATTTCAGGTTTCTAAATCAACAGTATCAAATGTTATTAAGCTTTGAGCGCTTTTGACCACTGTGAAACGGTGTGGATTTGTATAATGAACATACAGACAGACACGTGGTTTGTATGTATATATATATAGTTTTAGGCACAGTTTTCTCTTTCTCTTCTTTTGTTTTATTATTATTTGTTTATTAGCCCTTTAGATACCGTGAGCTAATATAGTAGCTCGGTGAGAGGTGGGCTCCCCGGACCATGAGCTTTCAAGATCAGGAAAGAAGGAAATTCAGAAGGAAGGAATTCAGTCATGCAGAGTTAAATGATAAACTAAAATCAGTAAACTGTTGACGAAAGTGATGCAAGAGAGTCAACAGTTCATATAAAGATATTAACTAATATACAGGGTGTCCCGTAAATGTCTAGTCATATTGTGAGAGGTGATAGAGGACCTTTAGGGGAACAAAAAATGTTCAATGAATATTTTCCGAATTCTCGCCCATAAGGGAGAAAACGTCGTTTTATTGTTTTATTCAGACAAACATGGTTTTTAGAAGAATAATCGTTGTAGCTCCGTCCCAGGTGGTTCTACTAGAAAGGAAGTGAAATCAATCGGAAGCTGAGTAAATTTACTATAAGACTAGTTGGGAGTAAACGTAAAAATGAATAAATGTAACTATGTATATCTTACCAAAAGAAAGCTATTCTAAATTTCCTGACATTTTCTTGATATTTCTTTCCAGCGTTACTCCTCAATGGGCAAGATCTGAGATTTCCGGGTTTCAGAAAAACTTCCTCATTTAACCAGTTTTCCATTCATGTATCACAACCCTGTGTTACTGAAGTATGTGAACGGTTTAAGAAAAAAAGTTTAAAAAAAAAAATGTATCTGTGAAAAGAAAATTATATTTTTTTCTTCAGTTTATTCAAAAAGCTGAAGAGAAATATTTCTTTTTATAAATGTTTACATAAATATTAAGTAAATATTTACTTAAAACAAACAAAAAAAAAATACTTCCAGGAATATAAAAAAAATTCCTAAAACAGTAAATAAATAAAATACACATTTATAAAAAGAAATATTTCTCTTCAGCTTTTTGAATAAACTGAAGAAAAAAATATAATTTTCTTTTCACAGATCCATGTTTTTTTTTTAAACTTTTGTTCTTAAATCGCTCAAATACTTCAATAACACAGGGTTGTGATACATGAATGGAAAACTGGTTAAATGAGGAAGTTTTTCTGAAACCCGGAAATCTCAGATCTTGCCCATTGAGGAGTAACGCTGAAAAGAAATATCAATAAAATGTCAGGAAATTTAGAATAGCTTTCTTTTGGTAAGATATACATACTTACATTCTTTCATTTTTACGTTTACTCCTAACTAGTCTTATAGTAAATTTATTCAGCTTTCGACTGATTTCACTTCCTTTCTAGTAGAACCACCTGGGACGGAGCTACAACGACTATTCTTCTAAAAACCACGTTTGTCTGAATAAAACAATAAAACGACGTTTTCTCCCTTATGGGCGAGGATTCGGAAAATCGTCATAGAACATTTTTTGTTCCCCTAAGGGTCCTCTATCACCTCTCACAATATGACTAGATATTTACGGGACACCCTGTATAAATAATAGAAATATATCTTTTGAAATTATTTTTATTGAGATATATTAGTTTTTATTTCAGGCTTACTTCCTTAAAAACTATACTACTTAAAAATGATTTATATGTTTCTAATAATCAGGTGGATCCTCTGGACGCTGGTACAGACAACGGCTTTACGTTCACCGCTCCGAACTGGACGACCGAACCACAAGGCGTGATATATCGCATCACCAATAGGTTCCCTGCACATCCAGCGGGCTCCTTCTATTATCCATATATCAAACGGCTTCCACCTATTGCGACCTTCCAGTTTATTAAGGTAATATAACAATCAAAAGCGCTCAGAACAGATGGAAAACAAGACAATTGACTTACTAGCAAAATCACCTTCAAAGGGCATGATATTAAACTTATTTCTTGCAGTTAACTTATAGAGCAGACCATAAAGACCTAACGAAAAAACGAATTAATACAAAATTTGGACACTATAATGAACTAAAAACCAAGAAAGGCAGGATGACTAAGGAAAAGTCATTCTTTCCACGATAGTTTTTATTCTATAGGTTAGGATAAAGATTTACTGGACGATCAACTACAGTTATTTCACCCATGAGCTTTTGGGGGTAGAGCTTTGAATGCTGCCGGCATAATTGTAGTGGTTGTGATTTCTTATTTTTTATATTCTAAAATTTTTAAATTTCAAACTATTATGCATTCTACCAGGGTAATGTTGATAATTTTTGGGCCGCGCATAAATAATTCAGTACATATTTTGCATTAATAGGTTTTTTTTTGTTTTTTTTACGGTGCACCAACTTCTGGGCCATTAGCGCTGACATCCCTTGTTCAGCGAGGAATTTTCTCAACGAGCCGTGAGAAAATTCCTACTGCCAGTGGGACTCGAACCCACCATCGAATCTAAGGCTTTAGCCTCTAGACCACGGGAGGAGACCCCTACATTTATAGTCATTCATATTACTACTTATATTGGTCTTTTTTTTCTTTTTATTATTTTATTTTATTTGTTATTTTTTCCCCCTTTTTTTATACTTGAGAGCTTGCTGTTTACTACAAACACTATATTGATATAAACTCTTAAATATATCTACACATATATACTTCCTCACAAATATATACATAATCAAGCCTTATATGTGCTTCCTATTTACATAAATTAAATAATAAATTAATAAATTTGATATTTTGATAATAAACACTTATATTTATTCAAATATTACTTATTGTTCAAAATATCCACGAATTAAAATCCCCTTCAATGCTACCTCATTATTATTTACAATATACAATTTCCTCTAGAAATAATTATTAATTTTTATTTACAGTTATGTATTTAGTGTTAAGTTAATCTGCTATTTTATTATAGAGGTTGGTCTACATTTCTACTATTTGGTCTGATGAGTAATGTTGTATTGCTGATGTATTATAGTTAATAAGGAAAAATCATTCAGAATAATGAATAATGAATGAATCTGTTATTTCATTCTGAATAAGGAGTTATTTCATTCGTTATTCCGACAATTCAATGAACTTTTTTTTTTTTTATTCATTATTGAATAAAAACAGAATTCGGCAAAAAGTTAATTGCATAGCTTGGAAGTGACAGATCAATCCAGAAGTGGCTCAGAGATGGGTGCAGTGACCCAGAAGTAATTACGAGAGACTGGAAAGACCCATAAAGTGATCCGGAAGTGATCCAGATTCACCAGGAATGAATATAGTGACCCTAAAGTAGTTATAAGAGTCCAGAAGTAACTGGAAACGGCACAGATCCGGAAATATTAGAGTGTTCTATCCCTGGACCAATCTCACCCCCAACAGGTCTATATATAACCATTAAATTAGAAGTTTATTTTTCCGATTAATTATATTTTCTCACAACTAAACACCATCCTCAGAGCTCAGAAGCACATTATTGAAATATGCTAACGAGATCTGCGAATAGCATTTAAGGGCAGAAATCGCTCAACAAAATAAACTCTTGATGCGAAAAAGACTTTCTTCATTACACTCTTTAATCATAATTTCCTTTTTATATATATTTTAGATGAGAGAGTACGAAACTAGTGAAGTATTCCACCACGGACAAGACGATAAGAGGTACGAAGTGATCCATTCCGATCAAGAAAACAAGATAAATATAATGGATGGTAATGAAGACATCCAAGCAGAAATAGAGGAGGAAACTAAGGAACAAGAAAAGCTTCTACAGGAACACACAACTACAGCCCAAAGTAATTACATGTAAGTAGAATATTTTACCTTTATTTTATACTAGCAGTTACCCAGTGTGCCATGCTACACCTACTTTCTGCCTATGACTCTCCCCGTATCAAGATCTACCTGTATACCCAGTTACGTCAAAATCGGTCAAACGGTGTGAATTTGTTTATATCTGTCTAGTAATTCGTGAAACAGCCAACAGAGGCGAGCACCACAGCAATTCATAAAACAGACGAAAGAGGCCAGCCACAGCCACAGCCTGCGAGTAGATAGCTCTTATCAAAGAAAGGCCAGCGCTCCTTAGTTAGACAGTTACTGTTGATATAAAATTGAAATAAACTGCATTACATGATTATATAATGATGTAAAGTCATCAATGAGTTTGAGTTATTCTAATTATCAAGAACATCAACAAATAAATTTGAGATATTATTCAAAATGGCCGTCAGAATCTGAATGGTTCAGTTTAGCCAATTTTTCTTGAGCAAAACTTTTAACCTCTTGACCAGATTTTGAAATTTGACTATTTTGACCTAGCCTAGGAGATTTCCCGTACCAAGACTTACCTGTGTGCCAAGTTTGGTCAAAATCGGTCAAACGGCGTAGGTTTGTATAAGGAACAAACAGTCAAACAGATAAGCGGACAAACAGACAGTGACGTCATTTTTATATATATAGATAATAAAAGTATTTTAGCACAATCTGATAGGACATGGCTTTTGATGTTACACTCATGAGAGAATTGTTGACAAATTTCTTCAAATTTTCTATCTAAATACCAAAAATTCAAAACTTAATTGGTAATTTTTTAGTAGTAGTATGTTTTGTTTTTTTTGGGCAAATGACTATAAGGTTATTACACCATTCAATAATTTTCATATATTCAGGTGATTTTTTTTAATACACTTAAATTCATAAATTATAATTTGAATACTTCTGTATTTATCTATTTTATGTGATTTTCTTATTCATTAGTTTTTGTGTGAATAATCACATTTTTTTTTAAATATTTACACTTTTTCCAGTGAAATTATTTCTACTTACAGGTAAATTTGTGAATGAAATTGTATTTTATTGAGGCCCGGTACCCGTGAGTGCTAAAGTGTCATTTTTGAGCAAAAATTATTCATAATAATGAATAAAGAATAATTGCTTTTATTCATTATTCACTGAATGAAGTTTATATTTTATTTACAAATTATTTGAATAATCAATCAGAATAAACATATTTTATTGAATAAAAAAAAAAAAAAAAAAAAAAAATCAGTCCCGTAACAGGCCACAAGGGCCCTGAGGGGCAGATACTGTAGAGGTATCTGATTCTTGACCTAAGGCACACTAGGGAGATAGTGTGGTCAATACTATGCTCCGGCCACCTGATTTTCCCCTTGGCTGCTTCGACTGCTAGTCATTAGCACCCAAGGTACCCATTATTAATTAAATTAATTAAAGGCTGGGTGAGCCTAGGGGCGATCTGGGGCCCCAAATCCAACCCTCGAACGGCAGCACTAGAAGAAAAAATCTTTAGTGCGCGCTCGGGTTTTGAACCTGGTCCTCCAGTTCATTATTCGAGTGCTCTACCACTGAGCCAACCTCGCCCCCTATTTTATTGAATAATGAATGATTTATTATGATGTCCGGAAATATGTATATATACAGTGACTCACAAAACCGTTGCAATGATAGCTCTTGCTTGCAAAATTTGAATACCTCGCTGTTAGAAATGTGTGTTGGGTAATGAAACAAATATATATGGATTCAACACATACTTAATTATTAGAAATTACCATAATATTAATTTTATTAAGGTATAAATATAAATTCTGAAAAACATTGCAAATTAAGCTGATTGCAACACTTTCGTGAGTGAATAAAAACTATTATAAAACCTTATAATCTAGTACTTTTTATTCCATCCCTTGGCTTTAATTATGACCTGAATTCTATTTAGTACACTTCTCACAAGATTATTCGAAAATTATGACGGGATATCGTTCCATATCAATTAGTTTCGCTTAAATAATTCTTTAATCGATTATGATAATTGTTGGTGCTTGGCCAAATTTTGTTTTATACGGAACGAAAAGTACTCAATAATATCTATCTTTTGAGACCGAGGGGCCAATCTAATAAGTTAATTGAATGATTTTCAAACCATTCTACTTATTTTTGCGATGTACTTTAGGTCATTATCCTGTTAAAAATTAATATCTTCATTTTGGAATTTAAAACTTGGCATTCGAAATGACTTGAAAATACTTAAATATTCCTCAGGGATCATTTTCCTTCCTATTCTGGCAATCCATCCAACATTTTGGTCCTTTATACACCCCAGACCATTTGACTGTCACCAGCAAATTTATGAGTAGACTGGAATTCCCGTTAGTAATGGAAGACCCAGTTTTTTTTTCCAAGGCCAGCATTGTGCATCAGCCCCAAAACGGTTCATTATTGTTTTGTTTGACCTCACAACTCTTCTCCAGTCAGCAGTTGTCCGATGTTCATGATTACCACAAAATTGCAGTTGTAGTTGCCTGTGTTTTTTTTTTTTTTTTTTTTTTTATGCAATGGCCTTTTCTCCTTGACCCTTGCCGCAATTCCCTGTCTTATTAGTGTTCTTGGAATAGTTTCAGAATTAGTGTGAAGCCCCATGTCTGTTTTAAGTCTCTATTGGCCTTGTAAAGGAGTGTCGATCTCGCCCATCCTAATCAGTCACTCGCTGTTTATGAAATTTTTCTTGGTTGATCTCCAACATGTTTAGAACAATAAAGAATATTTTTTATAACATATCTACTTACTGTAAAAACATTCAAATCAACTAGAGCAGCAATTTGTCTCATCGGAAGGCCTTCAATGACCAAAAGCTCAATAGTGTTGTTTATGTCAGAAAAAATTGAGTTCATCCTCATTTTTTTTAAATTATCTGGCTTAAATGTTATTTTCTAAGTCCGTTCTGCTCGATAGTAACTATTATAAATGGTTAATTTGACACTCTAAATCTTTAACTTCACTCCAGTACATCCGCCACAAAACTGTTGCAATGACCTAACAGCGGGAATTGTATCCCTGAGAGTGCTAACAATGACTAATCCCCTCAAGATCCTTCTAGAATTATACCTCCTAGTCCCAACTAAATTGTTTCGACCCGCAGGAGTAAATATTATACTGGTTTCATTTTTTTTGCTATAATATAACTTATCTTTCATATCATTGCAACGGTTTTGTGAGTCACTGTATATATAAAAAAAAAAAAAAAAAAAAAAAATCAGTCCCGTAACAGGCCATGAGGGGCTGATACTATAGAGGTATCTGATTCCTGACCATACTGCACACTAGGGAGATAGTGTGGTCAGTACTGTGCTCCGGCCGCCTGATTTTTCCCTTGGCTGCTTCGACTGGTAGAGTCATTAGCACCCAAGGTACCCATTATTAAATTAATTAAAGGCTGGGTCGGCCTAGGGACGGTCAGGGAGGCCGAATTCAACCAATGAACGAAGACACTAGAAGAAAAAATCTTTAGTGCTTGCTCGGGATTTGAACTCAGGCCTCCAGCTTATTAGTCCAGTGCTCTACCTCTGAGCTAACCTCGCCCCCACTGTATCTATATATCTATATATATATATATATATATATATATATATATATATATATATATATATATATATATATGCATTTGAGGTGGATTTAGTCAGTAGACCAACTGGATATAAAGAATAACGAATGATGAATAATGAATAATTCTGTGAATAGTTTATGATGTACCATGTGAATAAGATAATCCAGTGAATTAATCATCATTGACTAAAAATTTATTTGAATAATAATTCGATTAATAATTTATTCGAATAATGCCCAACACTGTAAGGCAAATGCACTCCGCGCCTAAGGTCGTGGGTTTGATTTCCACCAGGGGTGGTGGCTTTTCCTCTGAAAAAAGACAAGGCATCAGCCCTATCCTGGCTATAAAAGGGTGGTAAACTATAGATAAACCGTCCTAAAATTTGTTGTCAATAATAAATAGACGTTAAAATTCAAATAAATAAAATTAAGGAAGACCTTCCACAGGTAGGGTCACGTCCATACTGATACTGATCAGAATGGATGTGCCTTATGCCAAACACTGTCTAAACGTTGTAAGTTTTGTTCTATATTGAAAGAAAACTATCTATATTCATCAGAAATTAAGGATAGCAACACCTTATTCGAGTAAGTAAAATTTTTCTATTCAGAGGGGGTGTTTACTCTTAACCAAAATTATTAATGTGCCACTAGCGGACATAATTTTTGAGAGAGACAGTTTAAAACTCTATACACAAGGCCTGAAAGTATTGATTAGATGGGTATTATGAATATAAGTAAATCCAGTCCCTAAGGAGAAGGAGTGCAACTCCCAATTCCTGTGCTCTTGCATCAATAATTTTTGTTTTCTTGTAACAAAACTCTCCTATCAACATTCTGAGTTAATATAAGAGATATGCAGTGAGAAAGTAAGCGTAATCAGACATTTTGGAGTGGGTGTTTACCTGCAATCTCCCTCTTCAGCCCAAAAACATTAGTGTGAGGCAAGCAGCTATAATCTAGTTTCCTTGCAACAAATTCACCTGTAAGACATTTGAAACTAATGAGAAATAGATAAAAGCTAAACTTTCTTTCTTTATGAGCATTATTCAAAAAGTTTTAACATTATTGTCCCTTGGCTATATAATAGAGGCGGCCGGATTTTTTAATTTTTTTTCTTCTTGGAATGACTAATGGAATTAAGAGGAAATTAATGCTACCAAAATTAAATTCTGAATTTCAAAATTTAATGTCAAAATTATTAATTTTATAGACAAAAAATCATTAACGTCCGCTGTCCCTGAACACATTTATTTCACTTTACTATTTTTTTTGGGAGGGAAGATTATATTTTTTGCTCATGTGTTGTTTCATTTTAAAATAATGATATTTAAGGTGACTTCATATAATTTTAAATAAATAAAAAAAAATTCTAACTTCATCCTAGTGTCTTTAAAGTTGTCCCTCAGTTTTGAAATTATTACCGTCCGCCTTTTTGAATTAACGAGAAAACCTATCAGGATGGAGCAAATTGTTTCCAAATATATGTTGGAGCGGCTCTCTCAAACTGATTTTTGTTGTCCAGAAGGTATGTAAGAGAAATTTCGTACATATCAGTTTTTTCGATGTGTTTTATCTGGTAAGTCACGATTGGAGTATTTTGCTGGTCATTACCGTCTCCCATTTTATTATTCAAAACATCAATGAAACATTTTTTTTTTCGTCTAACAATTAAATAGTCCTTCATAAACTACGTATTTTACAACATTTTTTATTAATATAATTATTTCAGAAAAAAAATTATAAATATTTTTGTAACAATTATCATTACCGTCCACATCATTTCCGTCCTACTCTACATTGGATAGTAATCAGAGTTGGGCATAATTTGATTTAGAAATAAAAATGAGAATTTATTTATACCTCATTTATTTGTAAATACGAATATAAATAAATTCATATTCATAAGTGTAAATACGAATTTATTTGTAGTCACATATATCATGTATATAAATACATATAAAATTGTATTCATAAATTTTCCTGTAAATAATATTTAATTTACAGGAAAAATTCAAAACATACACAAAAATTGGGAATATGCCCAAAAAATCAAGTGATTAGAAAAACATTCACACTTAAATATACGAATACAAATTTATTCACATTACAATTTGTGAATAAAAATGTATTCACAAAAACATTCATAAAATAAATTACGCAGTTGTGCGTATAAACGATAAGGTGATATTAGGAAGATTATTGAAGGTAGTATTAGGCTGGATATTGAAGGTAGTATTAGGAAGGATATCGAAGATGGTATTTGGAAGGGTATAGAAGGTAATATTAGGAAGGGTATTAAACGTGGTATTATGAAGGATATAGAAGGTGGTATAAGGAAGGATATTGAAAGTGTTATAAGAAAGAGTATAGAAGGTGGTATTAGGAAGGATATTGAAGAAGGTATTAGGAAGGGTATAGAAGGTGGTATTAGAAAATATATTGAAGGTGGTATTAAGAAGGGTATAGAAGGTGGTATTAGAAAATATATTGAAGGTGGTATTAAGAAGGGTATAGAAGGTGGAATAAGAAAGGTTATAGAAGGTGGTATTAGGAAACATATTGAAGGTGGTATTATGTCACTTCAGAAATGCTTCCAGAAATCATTCCAGAAAGGCCTGCAGCTGATGTGGCTCCAGAAGGGACTCGGTTTAATGACGACATGAATTGACGATATTTGGAATTGCGAGCATGGTTTTTAAATATTCAGAAAACACTTGATATATTCATTATTTTTCATAGGATTAATTTAAATTTAAAAAAATTAGTTAAATATTTACATCAAGTATACTATTGTTTTTCTTTTTTCCTGTTTGTTTGGTTGGTTGATTGTTCGGAAAACTAATGATTTCCAATTTGAATGTACCTTTTTATCAAGTAATCGTATGTAAAGAAAATACCTACTACAAAGTAAAACAATTCAAGTGATAAATTGTGGGACAAACCTGGGTTCTAGTCTAAATCTATTCAGTTATTCAACTAAAACATATTATACTAATAAAATGTAGAATAGAAAAACAGACATTTAGTTCCATTTTTTTTTTAAATACAAGTGTTAAAAGATACAAAAATGATTTGAAGAGCATTGCCATCCAATTACATATCACTACCGTCCGGGACGCCATTTTGAAAATGGCCATATTTCGAAAAAGTTGTGGGTGCATGACCAACTATCGACAAAAATTGACCATCACATATATGTTCAATTGGTACAAAAAAAGTTGATTAATTTTTGATTTCTGTAAAATTTGAGAACCAAAAAGTAAAATCTATCTGAATAATGCTTTTATATAGAAGTGGCTGCCTGTGGAGTGAACTTTTATTTTAGTAAAATCTGTTTTCATTCATTTTGAAAAGGGTTCAGGAAATAAAATTGTTAAAAAAAAGTGTTAAAATAATTTAAAATTACTTTATAAGGTTCTTTGTTTACTGATACTCATTGTTAAATAAAAACATTCAGTTAAAATTATAAAGAAAAGGCGAAACCGTCCAGAAGCGAGTATCCACTTACTGTTATTTTAACTGGCATTTGTATGAAAGAAACTTAGTTATTTCTCAAAATATGTATGACTAATAATTATTTCTAATGTTGAATCTAAAGACAAAATATTTATTTTTCTTTTTAATTCAAAGAAATATAAAAAACGTTTATTTATTTACTTACTTTTTAAATTTCACATCAAAGCACCCATACAATCAGTGATGTTATCAGTACTTTAATCAAAATATTTTTGTCGACATGCGAATTTATACATACTTATTTATAAGTATTGCTGCATTCATATTATTTTATTAGTGTTTTGTAAGTTATTGCTGAAATGTATCACGTAAATTCTTTAAATATTCAACATTTAAATTCAATATTTCAAAGGGCGTAGGTTGGCAATCAACTTTTACGCATGCGTAAATCGTCATAATCATCCTGCTCTGAGCTAGGTTCAAAGTTGTTGATCTGTTGTGTTGGATAGGACATTAGTTCATGTGATCAGTGCTTGCAGCTTGCAGAAACTGTTTTATGTTTTTTGCTTTCCGATTATAATGGCTACAGAATTGTCGAAAATTATGCTACCGGATGCGTCGAGGCCGAAGGGAAATGAGAAGAGAAGCGGTCTCAGTCCGACCAGGTACTCTCGACTTCATGAGAAACAAGATCTTGCAAATCTAAACGATCGCCTCGCTTGTTATATTGATCGGGTTAGAAACCTTGAAAGCGAAAATAAAATACTTTCAAGCGAGCTTTCGACTCAGCAGGAGTTGTTAACCCGAGAGGTGTCGAGTGTTAAATCTATTTATGAGAGTGAATTGACAGAAACAAGGAAACTTCTTGATGAGCTTTCTCGTGAAAAAGCCAAACTGCAAATTGACACCCGGAGGCTTTTCACTGACAACGAAGAATTAAATGTTGACTTACAAAAGAAAATTGAAGAAATTAATCAGCTCCAATTGTCATTGAGTAAAGCAGAAAACAGAGTAACTGATTTATCTCAGGTTTGCAAAATTCTCACTGCTGACAAGAAGAAAGTCACTGATGAAAACAAAGTTTTGCTAGAAGAAAAAGCAAAACTGATGGAACAACTCAATGAAACAAAAAAGCTATTGGATGAAGAAATTTTGCGTAGGGTGGATGCAGAGAATGCATTACTAACTGCCAAAGAAGAATATACTTTCAATGAGCAGCTGCTTGAAAATCAACTTTTTGAGACGAAAAGGAAAGTTGAAATAGAGTTAACAGAATTTGATGGGAAGTTGAACCAGGAATACGAAGAACGATTGTATCACGGTTTACAAGAAATAAGAGAGCAATATGAAATAGATTTGGAAAATAATAAAGAAGAAATCAAGAAGCTCTATGAAGAGAAAATAAAAACAATTAATGGTCAATTAAATCGCACAAGCCATGTTTATTCAATGGCCATTGAAGAAGTCAGAATCATGCAAGCTAAAGTTGATGACCTAAACAAGAAAATTTGTTTACTAGAAAATGAGAAAAATGCTGCACAAAATAAATCATTGGATTTGGAGAAAAAGTTTGAACAAGCGAGGAATGAATTTATGGAAGAATATAGAAGTCATGAACTGGAGTTGAATAAATTGCGAGAGGCAATGGCACAGCAGATGCAGGAATATCAAGACTTGATGGACATAAAGATAACGCTCGATTTAGAAATATCAGCTTATCGAAAATTACTCGAAGGGGAAGAAACTAGACTTAATATAACACCAGTAGATTCCCCTGGTCGTTCTAGAGGTTCTCGTAAGATTCTGAAGGGGAAGAGAAGACATGCTGCATCGTTTGAAGAAATAGAAGAAGTAGATTCTTCAAACTATTCTTTTTCATCGTCTACTAAATGTGAAATTACTATATCAGAGGTTTCAAATGAAGGAGGATTCATAAAACTCTTCAACAAATCTGATAACAAAGTTCAAATGGGATATTGGCAGTTGTGTCAGAAAACACCTTTGAAAGATGTTGTTTATAAATTTAACCGAAATTTTACCCTTGTTCCTGGCGGTACTGTCACCATTTGGTCGGAAGGGGCGATTGAAATAAATTCTAAATCTCCAGACAATATTGTAATGAAGGGTAAGAAGTGGCTTCAAGCAGACGAAATGAAAATCGTTCTTCTGAACCAGAACGAAGAGGAGGTCGCCACGGCTGACAATACTAAATTCAAATCTTCGACCAGGGTGCTCTCTAGACGATTTGAAGGCTCGTTCTTCGGAAGTCAAACACATGCTGACCTCAACAACACAAGTGTTCAAGGCGAAGAAAGATGCAGCATTATGTGAAGTCATAGAAATCCTCAGGCAGAGCAAGCTAGCTAATACATTTTACCAATTTTAGTTTGACTGACCTGTCAGGAAAATATTTTCATAATTCTATTTATTTATTAAGTTCTCTATAATTGTTTAATTTGATTCTGCGTTCTACTGTTCAGGTCCACATAATTCGTGTTTTTTCTGTTATTTTTATTTATATAACTAGAATTATTTAATTAACGAGGCTTTATTGCATTGATCATTCTTTTTTCATTCTAACTGTTCTAGATGTTAATTTTTCAAAGCTTATATATGTGACAATTCCTGATGTCATGAGTGAGAAAGTTAATACAACAATTCTGGAAAGGATAATGTAACCAATGGTATATTTTTAAAGATAATAACAAATAAAGCATATATATATTTGGTTTTTAATTAATTTTTTCTTATATCCTTAAACTGCCTTACGTCACATTTCTGGAGATTATTGAGGTTGCATTGATACCACAATAGTGGCTGCATTTTTTTCTTTTTAACATGAAGGAATTTAGCTTTTATCTATTGAGGTTGCACTTAGGAAAGTTTTTTTTATGTATTTCTTCAGACATCCCCCCCCCCCACAAAGTCTGTACTTTATTCACACCTCTTCAAAGGCTTTTCTCGTGAAGTACCCCTCTTGTCATTTAATCTTGCTGGTGTCAGTAGTATTATACCCGCCTCCTGTGAGATTATATGAGGACAGGGCTTCCTAACAAGGAAAGCTCCTTGAAGAGGTGCGCATGAAACATGTTCGGGAAAAAGTATAATTATAAAAATATAAAGTAGTGAAAAAAAAATATATATATATATATATATATATATATATATATATATATATATAATCATCATCAAATTCAAACATCTTTGAATCACTTAATGCTGTGTGAGGAGGAAATATTTACAGCCCTCTTTGTGTTATAGTCTTCCAACAGTTGCCTCTTTTGTTCCATTGACTCCCTTTTCGTGAAACTCCATCTCCATTTTTTCTTTCCATTTAGTTCTGGGTCAGCCTTTTTCCCCGCTTTACCTCTAGTTTGGCTCTACTTTTTGCTTGCAATTCTTCTAGATTCCATTCGTAGTTATTTTGTTCCGGCCGGATAGCCATCTCAGTTCAGTTTTCTCTATTATCACACTGGCAGCTGTAATGTTGAGGTTCGATCTATTTATGATGTATTTGATTCCGTTTATGATAAATCTCATTCCTGACATTTGAATTTGTTCTACTTTCTTAAAGTCCATGATTCCGAAGTGTTCATCAGAGTGGAAAGAAACAAATAGAACAATTCATTTAATTATTTTATTATTGTAATAAAATACCAAAGTTATGCCCATATGGTGCATTTAGGAATAAATGGCAACACCTCAGGGCTGGAGATTTATGAAAAATTAAAATTAAAAAATGTTTTTCTTTTTTTGGTAGAAGGTTAATGAATAAACGTCCAAATTAACCGTCAATTTATTAAAATGGCTCAACACTTCCGCATCCTCGGAAGCCTCCTCAGGAGCCTAAAAACTAAGTGCCTAAAAAAATGGCAGTAAAAATATTTCCTAATAGCTCTGAAATTATGAAGAATTGTTTAAAAATTTATTTATGATTCCAACCGAGCTTACATTCCTTCTGAATGTTTTAATATTTTATTCATCTTTCTTATTCTGAACAAGAAACCCTTCAATGAGGTCACAGAGCTCTTGTGAGAAAAAAAAAATTGCTTACTCATGCTGTTACAATGAAACTGCTGATTTCAACCCTCCGAGTGAGTCATCCAAGCTGATGAAGTGACTCATAGAAGGAAACTTTTGCTTGGCCTATTGTATAAAGAAAAGTTTATTTAAAATGGGATTATGTTACAAGCCCTCAATGTAGTATGTAAAACAAATACCAGAAAAATGATTACAGTAATAAGCAAAAATCATAATTTATTTATTTATCAGAGCTTCAGAATAAAAGTTACTAGCTCTTAAAATAAGAACTTAAAATATGTAAATAGTTCAATGTTTTATTAATAATGATTATAATCTTGAAAACAGATTGTACATAAAAAATATTGTAGTACAGAATGCAAAGCCATGGGATAAAAAAAAACGAATTAAAAAATTATAATGAAAAATTTAAATGGATTAGTACAGTTCTTGTTGATATTTTTATTTATTATATGTAATTGTGTGAAATATATGAATGCATAAATAAATAGGGTAGATTTCTAATTTTTGTTTAGGTATACATTATAAATATATGTACTTTCCCTGAATAGTCAGTTTGTCAAACTAGTTTTTGTAGAGTAGTTCCAGCAAGTTGTCTGGTAAGTCAGAGTTTAGCCCCCTTATATACGCCCTTGCTGGTACCTATAACATTAACAATCTATACACTATAATAAAACAAAAATATCACTATTGTTAGTTCCCCAATCAGCTAAAAAATTCGTATCACCTACGATGAAATTTATTTGTCTAAAACATTCTCAACTTGATTTTTTTTTTTTTTAATTTATAGCTTAAGAATAATGGTATCTTTTATTTTCCCCCTAATAGAAACAAAAAATGAGGTCTACCTCCCCCCCCCACCACAAAAAAAATTTAATGTCCACACTCTGTAGAATACTGAAAAAGTGGAAACTTGAAGAAATCTTAAATGGAATCTTGAAGTAACTGGCAAGAGATGCTCCCCAAAATTGTTTAACTTACTATTTGCAACGTCTTGAGCCTCATTCATCATCAAAAAAATAAAATTCATTATCAATTTTAACAATGTTCCGAATAATGCTGTTAATTTATATACCAGCATTATTTGGAATATTGTTAAAAAATCAGGTAAAATAATTTTCCTGAAAGAATCTACAAACAAAAATATTAACCCCCCCCCCCCCCCCCCACTTAGAGCAACTCCTACCAGTTACTTCAAGAATTCATTGATCCTTTCCCACTCTCACTTCATCTTACTTAATTGGAATATTGAGAGATGATTCAAATTGTCTGAATAATTCTTGGAAATATTTGGAGGACATAAAGCTCTATACTTCTGTATAAATTTAATGCTACTAATGACTTCTGTAGAAAAAATTAATAATTATTTCTGAATATTTATTTATTTTTCAAATGAAATTTTTAAGTATTCAAGCGCAAAATATTTTTTAGAATGCCAGTGCCAACAGAGAAATCACCGAAAACCCTTGGACCTGGGATAATAGAGAAAGGTAACACTGATGCTCTCTTGAACAGCATTGTCGAGACTTACCACAGCCAGGAGGGAAGATATTACAAACCAAATCACAAGAAATCAAGTGAGTAATTTGTTTCGTAAAGTTTTCTAAGAATTTAAGTATTATTTATTTAATTATATGCTGGAGGACCTGAGTTCAAATCCCGAGCAAACACTTAAGATTTTTATCTTCTAGTCTTTTCGTTAATGGGTTGGATTCGGCCTCCCTGACCGTCCCTAGGCCAACCCAGCCTTTAATTCATTTATTAATGGCTACCTTAGTGCTAATGACCCTAGCAGTCAAAGCAGCAAAGGGGAAAATCAGGCTGCTGGAGCATAGTATTGACCTCACTATCTCCCTAGTGTGCTGTATGGTCATGAATCAGATACCTCTACAGTATCTGCCCCTCAGGGCTCTTGTGGGACTGATTTTTTTTTTAAATTTAATTATGATATTTATCATAATTGAAGGTTTTATTGCAGAAAGGTCCAGTTTTGAGGAAACCAAAAATTCAAATATTATGTTATCTAAGAATACTGTTGTTGCTCATTTTCAATTATGGTTTTTACATATTTGAACAGTATTTTCATTCAAAAAATATCCAGATGACAGTCATACGTAAATAAATCTTGGAGCTATCTCGTTCTAACCCCAAAATATGGAATATGAAGAATGAAGAAATATCTTTGTCTCAGGAAAAGTTTTAATGGTAAATACAATGTATTTAGGTACCTACAAGTTAATAGGAATGGATTCTATTTACTAAACGACAAGTAAGCTCCCCCACCACCATTCTACTACACAGTTGTCCCTTGTCGTGTAAACAGCCCAACAAGTGTAAAGTGACAAGTTAGTTACTGGACGAAGTGTACTGAAAGCACTTGTCTACTGCACAGTTATCCCTTGTCACATCGTGTAAACAGCCCGACAAGTGTTATAACAAGTTAGTTACTAGACGGGCCATACTGAACGCACTTGTCTACTACATGTGAACGATTACTTGCCACTTAGCCAGCTTAATGAGAGTGGCAAGTATGGACGGACCGTACTGAATGCACTTGTCCACCAATGTGTTAACAGGTACTAGACTAGCATTAATGACCAGTTCTAAGCTCACATAAACTAGGCATAACAGAGTGTTAAAGATTCAGGATGCCCCGAGCAGGAACCATTTCAAATCCACCCTTCTTTTTGTGTTGCCCTGTATTTTCATTGGTACAGGTATCATTCTTCTGATATAATCTTTACCTGACCACACCACATAGAATACAACCAGTTTCTAGTCTCCAAAGTTGAGCAACACCATGCGTGGTTAGTAATGGATGATTGATTGCTAGAGAACACAACGTTCCATTTCTTTTTTTAATTAATTGTCAAAAGATTGGAAATTATACTGTGAGTGTAGCAACCCAATATATTTGAGCAGCTATCTTCAGCACTAAAATCTGCCTAGGGGTGGGAGGAAGACCAAGATTACATTTAGGTGACGATGGCTAAACGTCCAATAAAGATTTTTGCCTGAAGATCTGACATTTGTTTTTTTCTCCTAGCCGAATCCCAACCATCCCTTGACTTTGCATCACATCAACAACTAACTATCTTTATCTCACTATTTTTGATTTATTTCAGGAGTGAGCCGAGATTGCAAGGTAAGTGATTGGAGTGAATGGGGTAACTGCTCATCGTCCTGTGGCGTCGGAGAGATGATTCGAACTCGAACAGTAATCCACACAGCAAGGAGAGGAGGCTCCCCTTGTCCTCCGCTCACTCAGGCACGCTGGTGTGGATCACTCAATGCTGCCAACTGCAGTCAGTCATCGATGGATCCCTGGTAGCCTTCGATTCAAGCATGATTCTCACTTTAATAACATCCCTCCCTTTGTACATAAACCAGCAAAAATTCATTTCATCTTCTCTGTTTTCTATAGTTTCTTTACTGTTTTAATTTTGTAGCACTGAATAAAACAAAAACTTTTCTCAAGAAAAAACATAAATATAAATCCTAGTTTCTCCCAAGAGAATTTGAGGCAGAAGTAATGTTATCTTCATAAGTCTCTTTGAATTTTATATATGTTTATAAACAAAGAATATAATATTTGTGTGTGTGAATGTAATATATTTTTGTATTGTGTAATTTATGGTTGTTCATGAAATTCATAAATGATATTTAATATCTTTGCTTCATTAACAGGTTTATATTGCATTATTACTTGTAAAATTAAATTAGAAAATAAGTATGTTTCGTATATTAATGCAAAAGCAAAATAAGAATCTCAATAATCAAATGCAGAATAGGTGATTTAGCATTTGAAAAATATGCTCATTTGTATATATTACCAAAGATGTCCAAAGTAAAAAAATATAGTCAATTGTGATGTATGAATAATACTAAGAAGTTATTTTGAATTTTTTGTAGAATAGAACGCCCACTCAACAGAAATACTTGTACTATTATTGCTGTTAGAATGTGTTAGTTTATAGCTTGTCAATGTATTTTTTATTATTTAAAAAGAGAACATTGTATTGAATAAATTGAAATAAAGCTTGGCCATAACAGATAAATAATTTATTATTACTGAAATAGAGATGTTGTACATAACCTATAAGGAAAATGTCAAACGATGCTCCTGGCTGTACATTCTTATTCATTCACGTCCTTGGTAAGAGATCATGCATATTATATGGTTAACAGCGCAGAAAAACTGCAATAGCTCAAATATTCGGTTAATGAGGGGGTTATGAAACAAAAGGCTCGGAATGAAATATTCAGTAAGTGAATGATCATAAAACAAGAGGCTTTGTACAAAATATTACTTGAATGAGTGTCCATGATACGCAAAGCTTTGTACAGAATATTAAGTGAATGAATGATCATGAACCAAAAGGCTTTGTAGCAAATATTCAGTGAATGAATGGTCATGAAACACAAAGCTTTATACAGAGCATTAAGTGAATGAATGATCGCCTAACAAGAGGCTTTGCACAAAATATTAAGTAAATGAATGATCAGCAAACAAGAGGCTTTGTACAAAATATTATTTGAATGAATGGCCACCTGATAAGTCGCTTTTTGTACAAAATATTAAGAGAGTGAATGATCAAACATGTGGCTTTGTATGAAGTAAGACATTTTCTGCATAACTGGCCATTGCCAGTTGCACCTAGCAGAACAAATGTTAATTTAAAGGTGCAAGCGAATGTGTGAACACGCATATCCCACTAGATAATAAGCATGACCTGGACTTGTGAATATTGAGCTTTGCCAGACCTGTCTTCATCCACAATAGCTTAGCATTTAGGTTTGTCATAATGAATACATTTTTCATTGCGAAAATTTCAGGGCTCCGTTGATAAATATTTTTTTATTCCTCAGCACAAAGGACTTGTGAGTCTAGGCCCCATCGTCAGTCCTACGACAACATATTAACACGTTCTCTGTCTTGTGAATCACATGTGGTTCAAAAAACAGGGCACTGGGACATATCACTACGCTGGTAAACCACACGTAGCTTACGTGGTATGTACAATTTCTATTGACGTATATTCCCTGAATTTGCTAGGTCATGCACAGTTTTAAGCTTGGACTTTATAGGACGGTCGTAAAAGAAATAGCTTGACATACAAGGGGTTAAATGCTTTCCTGACACCACAGAAAACACTTTTTTAATAAAAATTCATTTGACTTCCCGGGTTGTTTTCATGTTTCATACAGGGCACGTTTTAATGAAAATCCTGAGTAATTGAAAGCACTACTTTTAAAGTGTTGGAGCCAATACTTTTGAGGCAGCTCTAATGGAGTACAGTTCTTTTAAATATTGAAAAGCAAACATCTCATTTCCCCAGCACTTTACTTCAAAAGAAAAAATCAATTCACACATTTCTTGATGCAAGAAATTGTTATGTGCATTCCACAACACTTTCTGGATAGCTCATTTAAAAACATTTTTAATCAATGTATTAGATGAAAGCGACAATATTTTTACTAATTATAAAGGAACAATTTAAACTTACTTCCATAACAAATAATAATTCAAAACTACTACACTGTAGATATAGGAGCAAACATTTAGCTTTTAAAGAAAATGTTCCAAACACCTACTTTTTGCATCCTTAATTGTTTTAGTGGAAGTTCCTAATATTTTTCCGATGGAAATTTTTCATTTTATGTTCTCTTTTGTGCTCCTTAAACTTTCTTAAAATAAGATAATTTTGAATTGTGAAAAATTTGCCAAGTTCCACCTCTCTAGAAACTTTCTTCAAGGTTCGTATGATTCTGTTCCTTGACAAGTAATTTAAACTTAAGGATTGTCTAGGTCTACTGGCACAAGGGCTTCCCTCCGAGTTGAAGAGAGAGGAGGGCATGTGATGAAAAAAAGAGTAAGTTGGGGAGATTGGAAAAAAGTAAAGGGGAGGAGAGAGATGAATGAATTATAATTATATACACAATTAATTTTGCTTTCTAATTGTTTATAGACAAACATTTCTTTACATCAGTTTAAGCTTTTTCATTGGCTGCATAAGCTAAACAAATATAGCCTTCTATGTTGGATATAAATATATATTTTAAATATTAGCTTTTGTCTTTAAGAAATACAGTAGTGCACTGCACGTTCCAAACCCGCAAATGTTGTCTACAGTGAAGCTCGGCCCATCCGATGTTTATGTGATGGGCCTCATTTTTCAAGGTGGGAATTTTTTGAGAGTTATATATCAGGATCATTTAGTCGTTACTTTCTCAAAATGTGCATGGGGCCTTCGAGAAATTTCCGAAGGTCTTGTGCCTTTTATTGTCAGAAACTTGATGAAAATGTTGGTTCAAGTTGATGTACGTGCATGTATTGCTCGTGTGTGGTCAAACTGTAAGCGATCGTTGTGTCACAACAATGTGCCCAACAACCTTGCGAGTCCCGTATGCTGTACCATTTACTTAACAAAATTAAGGACTTCGACAACATATGCCGATTGAAATTTGATCATTGAAGGAAATAATTGGCTAAAAAATGTTGAGGAAATCTAAATTGTATTCTCATAGAAATGATAAAGCTCTCTTTTTCCCAAAAAAAATATCTGCTATTCAGAGCGGTTTGTAATGATTTTACCCTCAATATATATTTTTAATCTAATTCAGGTATCCCCAAGTTGTTTTATGCATACCAAACCATATCAGTTAAATGCTGGTAAAAAAAGGTTTCTTTAAATTCTTCAATACCATTTATTTATTACGCTTTGTTTGGTAAGTGTAAAGAAAATATCTGCTATATTCATCAGGAGTGCTTCATGTGTGAAGTTAATTATAACATTGACAATCTCTGGTGTTATGTATTTCCCTTACATTTTTGAATTTAAATATTTATAGCTCTTTATATTAGATATATGTTTAATTGTTCTTAGATTAAACTATTTACTGGAATATTAAAGTTAATTTTGTACCACAGATGTATTATTTGGTAGTATGTTAGGTCTATAATGTAAGACATTAGAAATTGTAGAAAAACTGGATGAAAATAAACGTAAAATTTTGTTTATCTATGTTTTTTATATTAACCCTCCAATACCTCTTATCGCCTAAAGGGGACATACCAGGTCATTCAAAAAGTCCTGTCGTTTTTTGGGGAGAAATTATAAATAAATAAATATTTTCAAATACTCACCTTTATTCATCAAAATATCCACCGTTACAGTCGGTAACCTTCTCCCAACGAGATGGTAAAGCCCAAATTCCTTCCTTAAAAAACTGTTGATTTTTACTGCAAAAATAAGTGGTCAGTTCGTGAATTAGGTTGTCACGGTCTTGAAAACATTTCTGTCTCAGATTGTTGTCGAGATCTCTGAATAGGTGATAATCAGTGGGTGACAGGTCAGGGGAATATGGTGGGTGAGGCAAAACTTCCCAGCCTATTTCTGTCAATTTTTCAAATTTCTGTTAATTTTTCAAATTTCTGTCAAAAATTGACAGAAATAGGCTGGGAAGTTTTGCCTCACCCACCATATTCCCCTGACCTGTCACCCACTGATTATCACCTATTCAGAGATCTCGACAACAATCTGAGACAGAAATGTTTTCAAGACCGTGACAACCTAATTCAGGAACTGACCACTTATTTTTGCAGTAAAAATCAACAGTTTTTTAAGGAAGGAATTTGGGCTTTACCATCTCGTTGGGAGAAGGTTACCGACTGTAACGGTGGATATTTTGATGAATAAAGGTGATTATTTGAAAATATTTATTTATTTATAATTTCCCCCAAAAAAACGACAGGACTTTTTGAATGACCTGGTACATTAGCCATTTAATAGAGACATAAATAAACCTTTTAAGTAGAATTTATGCTGCTAGACTTATTGTATAGTGTGATTTACTAATCAATTTCGTAAAGAATAAACCACTTTTTGTGAGTTCTTGAAGTTTACTTTCTTCCATAAAGACCAAATTGAGGTAAATACTAGCATAATTATTATTTTTTCTTGTGGTAATATATATGCTTGTTGTGTGTAAATAAATGTTTTTAGTAAATAAAATTTAAACAGGAGTGTAAATATTGGGTGTCACCTGTAGGTGAAAAGAGGCCTATCGTATACAACGGGAGTCAGCTAACCCTGGCAGCAGATAAAACATTACTTTTTGATGCGTTTGATTGTTGATGGATTCAAACCCTATCAAGGAGCAAAAACTGAATGAATGAAAAAATCATTTATTCTGGAACTTTGAATAACAAGTAAATACATAAGGTCGAATAAATAAAATAAACAAATAAATACAGCTATTTGTAAAGAAGAAGCAAAACAGAAAAAATGAATTCAAATATTATTAACAAAACTTTAAATAATAAAATAAAACAAACGTACATATGTACATAAATGATAATAATAAAAAGAAGATAGTGATTACGAAGGGTTTATAGAATACAGTAGCAAGAAGAGGATGAGAGAGAGTGGAGCAATAATGAAACAATATTCGGAGGGGGATAAGAATTAAATAGTTCAATATAAAAAATAAATAATTAAATAAATATTTAAAAAATGGGGGCTATAAAAGGAAATTAATACAAAATAAATTCATATGCAAGAGAAGGAAAAAAACACACAAAAGAAAAAATGTATAATAACCATAAACAAGAAAAACAAGTGTGGACTTAATTAAACGGGAGAAAACAACAACAAAAATACATAACTAATCTGTTCTTGCCTGGTGGTCTTAAGAAGTGTCTTCCTGGGAGGATAGGAGAAAAGCAAAGAGACGGGATTTAAATACAGGTAAGGAAGGAGAGTGTCGAATCGAAAGAGGGAAAGAGTTCCAGAAGGAGCAGGCTCGGGAGATTAAGGAACGGTTGAAGGAAGCTGTTTTATAAGTGGGAGGATTGAGATCGGAGGGACGGGAACCGGTACCACGGGAATGGACGAAGGATTTAAACTGAAGGAGATCGTAGATGTAGGAAGAGAATTTGGAAGAAATAGTTTTGCAAAGGAAGGAATCTAGGAAGTGTTGTCGTCGATTAGATGGGAATAGCCACTTCAACTGGGAATACCGGTCAGAAATATGAGCATCCCTGGGGGTAACGAGCATAAATCTGAGAAAACTCATCATTAATCATTAAAGACGATCTTCAAGCTCCCCAGTGAGCCCTCCATATACTAGGCAACCTTAGTCAAGCTGACATGTCAGAGTAGGGAGGAAGTGACGGGAACGGTTAAAGAGTTTAAAAGATGTTAAAGAGTTTAACTGCACCTCTTCTATCACAAGGCAAAGTTGAGCTAGGGGCTGCGATCGTCCTTCATTTAGCCTCACAATTACCAGATGACTGTGGTCCTTACAATTTTATTACAGGATTTCCATTGTTGGATATTTTTATTTTATTTTATTATTTTTTGTGCATTGGCTGCGAGGCCATTAGCACACCTTGTTGGATATGTCTACAAAAAATTTTAGATGCAGCGAGACCATCAGAGAGAACAGGAATGGAAGCTATCTTGTCATTTCATCTAATTTTTCACTGAAAAAAGGAGAGGATTGCTTTTGTGGAAAAAAGAGTTAAACAATTACTGTAGACTGACCTCAGGTCATAGTAACGTACAACGCATATACGTGAGGGGAGTTGACAGAATTTATGTTCATTCAATATGGACATCCTTGAAGGCCAAGAACTGGTTTCATCTCCTTTTCCTCTTGGATTAGATGCAGCATGTGCTGGGAATCCATGACATACTGCAAATTTCGTAGAATCATTATGCAGGATTACCTTTTTGAAGTGCATAATGGCTTCCCAAAGAATTCACCAGCTGGTAACCTACAAAGAAAGAAAAATGAATTGAAGAAGGGTAGTCCAGAAAAACATCAGCTTATCAGCTGCAAATAAAGGCGTTGCAAGGAGTGCATGGAATGTACAAAAATAATGAGCAAACCCTGGAACTTTCCACTACACATTCGCTAATGTTTTTTTTTTTTTTTTTTTTTTTTTTAGGGCAGGGGAAACATCTTTCATCAGACAAAGTGGGCTATGCCACAACAGTGTGAGATTCCTACTCACTAAAAAACCACCTCCCTTTTCACCTCAACCACACTACGGAACCGCCCTCAGGCACTTCGTAGGGGGAGTGTTGGCCTTATGCCTTATTGGACTACATATTTAAGCCACAGTCTGGCCTTTTCTCTGCCATTCCAATATACGGAGCTTCTTGCCGATGAAAGCAGCGTATTCCGCTACATCCTTCCAGTTCTCAACTTTAGCTAGGATTAGGCTGACTAGGTTTTCTGGTTTCAGTGTCACTCCTAGTTTTCTTTCTAATTCGGCCTTTTCTATGGAAAATCTTGGGCATTCGAAGTATACATGATGCGCTGTTTCGTCTACCGGGGCACATGTAGGGCATGAAGCCTCATTGTCTAGATAAAAGTGACATTGATATGGCCTGAAGCAACCATGCCCGGTGAGCAATTGTGTCAGATAATAATCAACCTCTCCATGATTCCAGTCTGACCATGTCTTGATGTTGGGTATTAGTCTGTGTGTCCATCTTCCCTATGTTGACCTATCCCAATGTTTTTGCCAGCTCTCCATTGTCACGTTCTTCTCCTCTTTTGCAATTGTCTTCCAGTGAGCATCTGGATCTATCTTCCTCCGGTAGTTCCTCTGCCAAGAGATCAATTGGAGGCATGTCTGCTAAAACACACACTGCGTCATACGATACAGTACGGAAAGCTCGAACGACACGTAAAGCACTTTGACGATAAACACTTTTGCAAGAGCGGGCGTATGCCTTTACTTCCATTGCGCTCGACCAAACGGGAGCTGCATACAGCAAGGTAGAGCTAGTAATTGTTGCCAGCAGTCTTCTTCGATTCGTACCTGGTCCACCGATGTTTGGCATTATCCGACCCAGGGCCTCTGTTGCACGTGCTGCTTTAGAACTGATTACTTTCAGATGTTCAGCAAACCGTAATCTTGCATCGATCTGTACGCCGAGGTATCTGATGGATGACTTAGAAGGGATGTCGATTTCTCCGACTGTTAGGGCTATGATCTCTATGACTTTCCGGCTTGTAATTAATAGTGCCTCAGTGTTATGATCTGCAAGCTGGAGACCTATAGTTGAAAGCCACTGGCGAATGGTTGTGACAGCCTTATTCCCATCATAGATAATTTCTTCCAGGAGCTCTCCACAAACTACTATAGCTAAATCATCCGCAAAACCCACCATATTCGTTCCCTCTGGCATAGGAAGTCTTAGTACCCTGTTGTACATTACGTTCCACAGCAAAGGGCCTAAAACCGAACCCTGAGGAACGCCGCCTGTAATTCTATATGATTTTAAGCCATCATCTGTTTCGTATCTCAGGAATCGTTCAGAGAAGTAGTTACAGATAATCCTCAAGAGGTATTGTGGGACTCCCTTTTTTTTCAATTTGTTCATGATTGAATCCCATTGTACTTGCTGAGTTGAAGGCATTCTTTACATCTAAGGTTATTATAGCACAATACCTTTTGCTCCCTCTCCTCCACCTCTTACCTGCAATGGCTTCTCGGGCAGTTTGTACTACAAGGTCGATAGCATCAATAGTCGATCTGCCTTTTCGGAACCCATACTGATTCTCTGCCATACTAGTTTCGCTTACTCTGTTGTACACAATCCTCTCCAGAACTTTTCCTGCTGTGTCCAGGAGGCAAACTGGTCTGTAAGATGCAGGTTCTTCTGGTGGGCCCTTGCACTTTGGTAAAAGAACAAGATTTTGATTCTTCCAGAGAGAGGGAAAAATGCCTTCGCGGAGACAACAATTATAGGCCTCGAGGAAAAGATCTGGCCTAGATTTAACAGCCTCTTAACTAATGGTCGATAAAAAAAACCTTTTAACTAATGGTCCATAAAAAAAAAATGAATGAAACTATTGACTTGTATTATAATACTGATTATGTGCTGTAGTTTCATAAATATATTTTTTTCTTAATTTCACAATGTAGCATAGGTAAAGAAAAGGTTTCTATTGATTCAATTATAATTATGTGCTAAAATAACGTATATTTTAAGCAAAATAAATTTCTACAATCACCTATAGGTGAGATCCCTCTAAAATTGTCTCAAAAATATTTTGTTATGCTATATGGGCTATAAGAAGCAAGAAATGTATATCAGGATACCAAAAGTAGCTACCTGGACCCTTATAAGCATTGGAGGGTTAATTTTCAAATTCATTTTTGTTTAAATTTGAACAAACTATTATCCTTACTAAAATTAGTCTTCCTATTTATTTAATATAGTCACATGATCAAAAAATAATCAATATGAAATCCAGATCATTTTTATAATTTGATTTATATATTGGGTGAAAATGATTTATATATTGCTCAGACAGCTAACAATATTATATACATTAACACATTGACTTTCAAAGGTAAGATGTGCAAGACTATAAAATTTAAAAAAAAAAAATGAAATTTCCTCCTCAAACTGAATAATATCAGGTTTGCAAGCGCATGGTCTGGGGATTGTGGTTTATGGGGGAATAATGGAAAATCATACAGATGATTGGATTGAGATTGGCTTATAGCCGAAACGTTACCTCAACAAAAATGTAATATAAAATACACAATAATTGAAGACTTGAATTGAAGACTTTCAAAGGTAAGATAACTAATAATTTTTGCTATTCCCTAAGATGTGACATCTTATTAATTGTGCTGAGCTCCGAGCTCTTAGGAGATTGTTGCTTTATTACCTAGGATACAAATTCCTGCCTTCGTCTTTGGCCACCAACTCTTTCAACGTCAGAATCCTCAAAAATACTGTGGCAGTCACATGTACTGTGACAGCAAGAACCAGCTAGAACAGACAAATAAATATACAAATTTGGACCATTGTTATTTTCCTGATCTATAGGCTCTGATACATGAAATTTTCTAGTCAGCACTTCCGGATTGCAATATAAGGTCAACCTCATAAGCGGGTTTTCGGGGAGTGAGGGAGGAAACGCGCTAAAACTTAATTATTTGGAATACCTACTTTAGTTTATAGATCTGAAAGTTAGCGCCTCTAGAGTATTTGCTGAGAGCTAAAATTATCCGCTAGAGCGCTCTGTGTGAAAAAATGTATAGCCCTCCCCCTTGGAGCCAGATTGTGGTGAACTGTTGCATTATACATAAAAATCACCAGTCATAAACTCTTGTATGAAATTCATGAGGTATAAATCAACAACTGTTGTTAAAAATAACAATTTAACTACTAAATGTTTTAGCGTACGCCAGATATTTCAAGCTTTTAAACACAACCAGCAGCTGCTCTTCCCCCAAAGATTCCCAAACGTAAATAATATAAAATGACTTTTTACAACCCTCAAATGGGTTTTGTTTATTATAATTAATTTTATTTCACTTAGTAGACTAAAAATGAAAAAAATAATTTAAATATTGTTAAGTTTTAATTTTAACCTGAAAAGGTTAATATATCAACTACTTAAGTAAAACACATTTAACTCATTAGTTAGTAAAATCTAATTCCCACATTAAAAAGAAAGACTTTTCGTTTATTACTTCCCAGAAACGTATTTTTAAGCATTTTATGATTGAGCTGACCTGGTAGATCCTAGTGGCAACACTGGAGCAGAGGCCTTTTGGAGAAACACCTTGTTTATAGAACCACGTGTTGGTAATTCTCTTCGCAATAACAGTTAATGATATTATTTCTATTATCGTTTTAATTCATATTTAATTGTTATTTCTTTAGGTATCAAACATGACCATCGACGATGAATCGTAAGTAATCTCAACTTGCTTGATATAACCTGGAAGTAATTTTTCTGTTCCGAGTGGTAATTATCACACTTTAATTTCTACAGTGGGCCTTCTGGCGATTCTGTTGATATCAACACTGCACTTAAAGAAGTTCTGAAGGGAGTTGTAAGGAATGGAGTTATCGTTCATGGGCTCAGGGAGTCTGCTAAAGCTCTTGACAAGTGAGTTTGTTCATCACCTTATAATCTCAATTTCCTGATCCTTTCTGCATAAGTTTCTACAATTTTAATTGATTTAGTTTTATTTTGAAAGGAACACTTCACTAAAAGGGATTACTGAGAATTTCCACTAGTTTTAGACATAACATTGAAAATACCATTATTACTGGGGGTTTTGTTCACTATCATATTGTATAGGCTTATTTCCAAAGTATTTACAGAATGTGTTTTTACAATTCCAAAAGATACTGTTCCCCATAGTGAAGTTATAAGACCATATGTGAGATTGTTGAAAATGCTAATAAACTAACTTCAAACGGTGCTTTTACTAATGTGCAATAAAACACGTCTAGTTTAAAGAAGTGAAGGGTGAGCTTTACTTTTTTGTTTAAATAGATGATGATGGTTCTGAGTACATTTCTTTTAATATATGGCAATGCCTTTTGGAATCTAATTAAATTTTCCTTAAATCATTTTAACTTTCGACTTCATTAATGCATCCTAATTCCTTAATCGTGCCTTGTTTAGAAGTAACCTCATATTTAATAAGTATCTATATAAAGTTACTAATCGAGCAAGGATAAGCAATCAATTGAAAACAAAAAGTTAGAAAAAATAACCAGAACAATGTCGCACTTTTTTATTCTTACTCCTAGGAATCATTTATTGACGTATAAAAAGTTCATATTTAAGAAATGTATATATACCATGTATGGTTCAATATGTATTCCAAATTTACCAAAATGTAATTTTAACTGAATTGTCGCAGTTTAAATAATTGTACTGTTGCTTGAGAACCTCTGAATGAAACCTGGAAGACACAAACAAGACAAATATCTTTCAGAAGCTATGTTTATTTATGAGAGCTCCACTTGTAAATTAAATATAACTTCACGTTTAATGTAAATTGTTACATTCTGTACTTATTTTCAGTTTTTTTTTTCTTCTTTTTTTAACGGTGTTTCCACACCTAGGCCATTAGCGCCGAATTTTAAGTTATTATTTTTGAATTCAACTCCTAGTATTGACATGTAATAATACAATTTTTTCTCAACAATATATTGTTAAACAAGAACATTACTTGAAATTTTAGATAAGTTGGGTTTTTATTATGTGTTAATTTTGTTATTGAATTATGAATTAATTTAAGCTAAATGTAGTGTGATAACTATACTTAATAAGCTTTT
Source organism: Gonocerus acuteangulatus (assembly GCA_946811695.1). NCBI lineage: Eukaryota > Metazoa > Arthropoda > Insecta > Hemiptera > Coreidae > Gonocerus > Gonocerus acuteangulatus. Next base: position 29,837,743 of record OX328128.1, read on the forward strand.
TATTATAATATATTTCTTAAATTAAAGAAATAAGTAATACATGTGATTGTTTCTAGGAGGCAAGCTCTCCTCTGTGTCCTTGCTGAGAACTGCGATGAGCCAATGTACAAGAAACTAGTACAGGCTCTCTGCTCTGAGCACCAGATCCCTCTAGTTAAAGTCGATTCCAACAAGAAGCTCGGAGAGTGGTCTGGACTCTGCAAAATAGACAAGACTGGCAACCCAAGGAAGGTTGTTGGCTGCTCGTGTGTAGTCATCAAGGTAAACATTTGCTCCAGTTAGTTAATTCTTAGTATGTATGTGTATAATCACACACCATGATTGCTCAAAATTAGTTCTCCGATTATCCTAACACTCCTACATAAGTAATCTCTTAAAATGTAACTATGTATTTCAATGAAATTATATCATGCTATATTATTTCACAGTTTATGAGTTCTTATTAAATGGTCAGTACCATTGTATGAAATTCAGTATTCGTCTTGGATTATTAAAGAGAAATACAGGGTGTCTATAAAAGAACTCCGGGGTTTTAAGACAAAATATTTTAATAAAGTAAAAAACGTACATACATGTTTTATACATGATTAGAAAGCTTACATTTTCAAGATTTTTTAACAACTTAGTAAAGTTCAATGTGAGCTCCGTTAGTGGCACGGCACACGTCGAAACGGTATTCTACCTCTTCCCATGTCCTGGCGAGCATGTCTGGGGGAACGGACGCCACGCAATTCACTATTCGTTCCCTGAGATGGATAACATCTCGAATTTTCTCTGCATACACAAGATTCTTGATATGCCCCCAGAAGAAAAAGTCCAACGGAGTCATATCAGGGCTCCTTGGTGGCCATGGAATAGGTCCTTCCCTTCCAATCCACCTGTTACCGAAACGAGCGTCCAGTGACTCACGCACACGCAAACTGAAGTGTGGCGGCGCCCCATCTTGTTGGAAGTAAACTAAACCTTTCTCCGCCTCAATGTCATGCAACTGAGGATAAACATAGTCAACGCTCCGCAGCGCTGCCAACTGTTGAGAGAAACATTCCCAATTGGTATGAGTAAAACTCTTTGAGCTGCTTGTTTCAAAGGAATTGATCAAATTTTGCTATCTTTTATAGTTTAAAAAATATTATTTTTTTAAACCCCGGAGTTCTTTTATAGACACCCTGTATGTGTTGATTCAATAAAATAAATCGGTCCATTAGAGGTGGGACGGGTTACTCAAGACCTAAATTACTAATTTTCCTGTATCAGCCGTTACTTTTACTTAATTGCCTCGGAATCAGGCTGACCACCGACCAACGAGGAATATGTGTTGTGTTCTAAACCAACATCGGATCTGTTCATGTTGGATTTAGCCGCCTCAGGCAATGGTTGGTAAGGCTCCCACCAGAGGTGCTGAATCCAGTTTCTGCACTGTTATCATTGTGAGTTTATCTTTTTTAGATGAGGAATTAATTATTCATCAAGATTGAAAATGTGAAGTTCTTGTGAGTTTATTAATTAGTCACATGCCGTCTCCATATGGTTAAACAAATTATTCGAGATTGCAGATTATACAATTACAATGCACCATCTGAGGAATGTGCTTAGTTATACAGCTCCTTCATGACTAAGCATATATATATATATATATTGTTATAATAAAATATAAAGAATTAATTAAAAATATTTTTAATTTAAAGAATTGCGCCATGTTGGGTCGACAAAATGTATAATATTTAAATTTAAAAATATGATAATATTTAATTTTAAAAACTCTTTATCTCAGGGGTCGGGTTCGAGTCCAGTAAAGTAAAACAAAGATAATTTTAAATAATAAAAAAAAAACTCATGGATAAGCTACATCCAGGCATACGGTTAAACAAGCATTACCTGATATAAAGCTAGCTTGGTATTAACTGCATAGGACAGGATCTTCTTTACAACTGTATCTTCATTAACAGATTGAGCCTAGGCTTCATGAAAACTGATGACCATATGAGACTAGCTGTGCACTGAACTAGAGCTGCATTAGGAATGGATCTAACTTTTTAACTGCACTCAACTGTATGTGACTGTATCTTCTTTTCAACTGCACTACGTATGAGACTGGAGCTTCTTTTCAACTGAACTGCTTTTAACAGACTGACATGTATGTGACTGTTTCTTCCATTACAACTCAACAGACTGAACATATGAGACTGTATCTTCCATTCCACTAAACCGCTTGTAACAGATGGACATGTATGTGACTGTTTCTTCCATTACAACTAAACAGACTGAACTGCTTTCAATAGACTGACTAACTTTCATGGCGGGAGCATCCACCGGTATCCAATGCTACCTGTATAGACTGCTAGACAAATATAACCAATAATATTTGTTTATCCCAGTGAATTTAACATATCAATGAGCTTTTAGAATTTTCTGTGTTAATTTTAAAACTTTTAAATATGTAATGTAAAATATTACAATATATATATATATATATATATATATATATATATATATATATACATATATATAGTGTATGTTTTTTTTAACGATGCATCGACAAATCTTGGCCATTAGCGCCGGCCTCCAGGGTGCAGCCAGGAATTTTCTCGGCGAGCCCTGAGATGAAAAAATTTCTGGCGCCGGTGGGGATCGAACCCACCATCTCCCGCTTATGAATCTGGCGCGCTAGCCACTGGACCACAGGAGACCCCTATATAGTGTATGTATATAAATTTTCAAAACGGTCATTTCTGGTATTTGGTGGGTAAGACATTTTTTCAGAAATGTACTAAAAATACTAGTTGTTAAAATTATGAGTGCTGCAGGTCCTACATGCTTCATACTTTTATCAATAGGTTCACAATTAGTTTTGATTCAGAATATGACTGACTAATATTTTCTTCTTGCAATAAACTAAGGTAACTATTTCTTTAATTCTAATATCTTACTGTGTATTTTGTTTCAGGAATGGGGTGATGACACACCTCACCTCGACGTCCTCAAGGACTACATGACAGAGACGATGTGAATATTTAATACATTTTTTAATATATAAATAAGTTTTAAAGAGATTTTATTTATTCTCCTTTCACCCATTTCCATAAGTTATAATCACAATATTAAGTTATTCTTTCTTTAACCAGTGAATTTTTGTGAGAGTTAAGAAGAATTAGATAACGTATTGGTGGCTGCAGAATGATGTTCTTATGCTAAAAGCACTTTTCTGCAGTACTCCATCTGATGCCAAGGATGACATTTTGTATCCTCTGATATTCCTAACTGCATTATTAGTGTAATAGCTAAGTGGGTCTTCCCATGGTTCAGTGGTTAATGCAATGGATTCTCATGCTGGAGATACAGGTTCGAGGCTAGCCTGACACAGGTTATGTTTCTTATTTTCAGGGCACGTTAAAGGAATTCCCTACTGCACCATGGAAGGGTGGCAACCTTAATAAAACTGACCCATTTAAAAATTAGGAATAACTTTAGACTAAAAATCCAGTTTAAAGAAACACATATCAAAAATTGCAATCCAAGGCTCACAAATATTGTAGCTTTGTCACATTTTTTCTAGATACAAGTAATAATATTTTTTTTTTTTTTTAAATTGTTAGGGTTTGGCCGTGGTATCTTAATAATACCACATTTTTTATAGGAAAATGGGTTTTATACTTTGCCGACGTTACGGCTTGAAATTCAAGCCTTCATCAGGGCGATGATAAGACGGAGAACTACGCCACATGGATGTGTAATCATCATCCCTGAGGCATAGTTCTCCGTCTTATCATCGCACTGATGGAGGTTTGAATTTCAAGCCATTACATCGGGAAACAATACAACTCATTTTCCTATAAAAAATGTCCGTCACGCAGGAGCTGCATAACTAAGCACTTTCCTCAGAATTTGGGTAGTGTAGACTGCTTTCCAGAACAATTTGCTTAAAATATCCTACATAAATAAAATAAAAACGTGAATAGTTCTCATTTTGTAATGAGTAACTGATCAACTACGTAATAAATACAAAAATCCTCATATTATCGTATTTTGATCTAACGCAGGAACAGGATACAGTCACTCTAGTGGTAGAAAGCGCTCCTTGCGGCGGCTTTGTGAACCTACGTCTGCCGGCTTTTCTATTCAAATATATTACAAATTAAACCCCCGCTTTCCGATTGACCGATTCAGCTCATTTTTACAACACTTCTTTCTCATGAGTTACCCACGACGTATACCGCGTTTCGTTACAATACAGCAGAAATTACGACCGGTATGAGTATATTAGGAATTTGGGTCCGGAGTAAACCCCCCCTTCTAATGAACCGATTTAGTTTATTTTTACAACACATATTTACCTGTGGATTAGCACTACGAATACCGAGTTTCGTCGAAACATACCAAAAATCACGGCTGGTAGTGGCGAATTGGTATTGTGGGTCCGGAGTAAACCCCCCCTTCTAATGAACCGATTTAGTTCATTTTTGTATCTCACTTTTCTCTCTATATTACCACTACGAATACCAAGTTTCGTTGAAATATAACAAATATTACGGCTGACATAGTCAAATAAGTGTTTTGGGTTCGGGGTAAACCCCCCCTTCCGGTGGACCGACTTTAGTGGTTAACGAACTCGTTCAATCGTTTGCTAATTGAATGCTATATACCAAGTTTCGTGACGAAAAAACAAAAACTCTGGCCGCTATCGTGTTAACAGACACACATATATATATATATATATATATATATATATATATATATATATGCATATATATATATATATATATATATATATAGATATATATATATATATATAAATTTTAACGGGGGTCATTTTCGGTGTCTACTAGGTAGGATCGATAAAGATTTGAAGAAATTTTTCAAAAATTCCGTCATGAGTCCAACCTCAATAGCTACTTTCCTTCGGAGGAAAGTGCTAATAAAATGTAGTTTCAGATACACGACCAAACCCTGACAAATTCTACTTTCACATCACTAACAGTTGAGGATCTCCTCATATGATAACTACTTTTGGGAGATAAAACCTGGATTAGCATATTGGAATTTTGTGATAAAAATTAGTTTTAAAGATAGCAGAAAGGATTTACTTTTTCCACTATACTGGCTTGATTAGCGCCATATCCTGGTACTTCTATCCATTCTTTGATATCTTTCATATTAAGAATTATGTGAAATTTATGCTTTTAGCGTACTGAAAAAAATAAAAATTGGAACAAAACGTGCTATAGCCACTCGTTTTGAGCATTTTCACATCTGTGTCCCAAAGTTAGCCCAACGGGTATTTTATTCTTTTTCAGACCACTTTCTGCTCTCTGCCAGCATACACTCTGGTCCAATTCCAGTTAATTAAGAGTTATCCATGATCTTAATAAATATTTTTCTTGAACGGGAATTTCTAATAAGTCCTAACATACTCTAAATTGCTCTTTATAATAGTTACTACCTATTATTCTGCATGCCATGTTACACCTATTTAGAAACCAAATTAGTACATTAAAATCTAATAACGAAAATCTTTAACTGTTCGGGTTCACTGTTTCGAACTCATGGCCTGCGAACTGTGAGTCCTAGACATTTTTGACCTAACCTATGACACTCCCCGGTCCAAGAACGACCTTTTTGGTCAAACGGTGTGGTTTTGTATAAGGGACAAACAGCTGATTTATATTTATATTTATATATATATATATATATATATATATATATATATATATATATATATATATATATACATACACACACACACTTACTGACAGGCTCTACAGTCCGAGGTGGACCTTGGCCTCCTTCACAATCTTCGTCCATTCATCCCTATTCTTCCCCTCCAATTCACCACTCCCATCCACTTCAGATCCTCTTCGTCACTTTTCCAGCCTTTCCTCGGTCTTCCTCTTCTCCTTTTTCCAGGAAAATCCTCCCTGGGTATCCTTTTCGTGGCTGTATCATCGGGCAGTCTTTCCACGTGTCCTAGCCAGCTAATTCTCCTAGCCTTAATAAAGCGTACTATGTCCTCTTTTTTTTTTATATATAATATATATAAATATAATATAATATATATATTATATATAATAATATATAATATATTATATATATAATTTAATATATATATTGCATATATATATATATATATATATATATATATATATATATATATATATATATATATTGTGGTAATATTTATATATATAATCACAAATGATATATCTATTTTTTGATAGAAAGTAGATTTTTGTTAAGTTTGGGCTTAAAAAGGTGTTATGGCAAATTATAATTTCCCTTCATGGAAATAATTAAAATCATGGAAGTCTTAACATTTCAGGACCGATGGCTTGGAAAAAATGTTTATCAAGGGCCCAAGTTTTCCTTTTGTATAGTTATTTCGGGAAACATATAAAAAAAAAATGCATGAAGAAACTTTTAAGTGATATACTTTCAGTGGATTAATTACAATTTAGTTAGGTCTCAAATACACGACTGCTGGGCCCGCTTGGGGAATTTTTCTGGCGTATTTAGTATCATACGATACCAGACCCACAAACCTAACTGCGAATAATGTAATGAGGTCCCAAATCAAATACAAAGGGTATAGGACAAGGAACGGAGTAGCGGGATCGAAAGAAAGGCAACCTATCTGCTGATGCACAGACCACCACGCTGGGCCCGCAGAACACATCTTTTGCTAGTCCCGAACGTCTTAATTAACTGAAGTGAGTATTTTAAGATTGCTTTTTCGTTCCACTCCCTCGTAACGTTTTTGGGTTGTTAGGTCAGAGCTAAAGCATGTTCCATGCTAAAACTGGATGAACAATATAAAATAATTGTGCAATTCTCAGGAATCTCCTGGACATAGAGATTAATAAAGACTGCATCTTCATCATATATGTCTGTCTGTTTTAAAATGTGCAATATGAATTTATTACTCAATTAATAATCATGAAAATACAGTATTTTGTCCCCAAATTAATTAAATTTTATTTTTATTTTAATGGCCATTTATTTTCAACAATGAATATTAGGACGGGTTATCTATAGGTTACCACCCGTTTCTAGCCATGATGAGGGTGATGTTGAACCCACGACCCAAATTAATTATAACCAAACAAAACTTGTTAAAATACTTGATATATATGTTGTAGGAAGTAAATAAATAAGTACTAATTCCATTTTTTGTGAACATGAAATATTAAATATTTATTTATTTACACAGACTTTGCTTAAGATTTTCTTTATTTTTTTTTTTATATGAAATTTTACACAAGTAGTTAGTTAAATAAGTCTTTTAAATACATTTTTTATTTAGTTACAATAATGTTATTCGACATGAAAGGTACATTTGTTTGGAATTGGTTAATATTAGCATCTACTAAATTTTGTACCATTTCTTTTCTTTGTGTGTTTACTTAAAATTAATAAGTAGATTCAAAGAGAGTTAAAAAAAAAAAAAAAAAAAAAAAAATACTTTTCTAAAAATCATTTAAAACAAATTACAAATATTAATTAGTTAATATTCAACATTAGCTGATGAACGCACATGTAAATGCATTAGTCAGTTATGGAGGGGATTAAAACTAGGTGTGTTGGTGACGGAAATGATGATCTGAAGACAGCTTCCTTGTCCAAGCCTGCAGTTCAAGAAGGGATGGGTCTGGTTCTTCATCGAAATCCTCTTCTCCGCCATAAAGTTCGCTGTAGTAGTCACCTCCATAGATTGATCCTCCTATCAATAAATAACATTTAGTGTTCAAAATGCTGTCAAAGGATTTATAACGGAAAAGGTAAAATTATATCAAGGAAGATGTACAGTGTTGTGAGATCCTTCTTCCAATGTGCAAAATGGAATTTCCTTTAATCATACAAAATGAGATAGGTCAAAGAAATTTTTTTGAACACACCAAATAAACACAGATCTTTGTGTCAAAATACAGGGTTCTCACTGAGTTTTGTAAATGGAATTCCCTGACCTCCCAGATAGGGATAATTTATATTAATCGAGGGATTCGGTGTTAAGGTGTACATAATAGAAGAAATCTGTATAATTACGTGACTTAATAAACATGCACTAACTTAATATGGTAGTTTACAGGAGTTAAAATATATATATATGCAAAATAAAAAGATCGAGTTGAGCATGCTATCTAAATTTGCGATTCATAATGGCAAGATTATGAAGTGAATATTTTCAAATCTAACAGATATACAAATATGATTTATATTAATCAGAATAATATAAACATTGACAAAGGGGAGTTTTTATTTATTTATTGACTACATGGGCGTATATAGGAAATAATTTCTGGGGGACTGGGTACGTTTGGGGGGTATGGAATACTAACAATCTAGAACTTGGTGTAGCTAGCCATCTAAAACGCTATTACACAAATAATTTTTTTCTGAACTAAGTGATCTTATTTGTTTTATTTTTCAGGTTTTTATGACACATTTTTACCGTTAAAATCTAAATTTCAGGGGGGGAGGATACAACTCCCGCCCTATATATGCCCAAGATAGATTATTACCATATGTGATAAAGATACCAGTACGTCAGTTAATACTGGAAATTTAAGCCAATAGATCTCTAGTTAAGAGCCTTAAAACATAGCAAAGACAATGTTTTAAAGATTCTTCATCCCAGCCTCCCAGATGTTGCGTTACACAGACCAAAATATTCCAAATAAGACTGTGAGAGGAAGAGAAGAAGAATTGGAAAAAATATATGCATGCAATGTTTCCCTTTGTTTTCTGTTCCTGCCTTAAAAAAATGAAATGTTGTGTTTTTCCCTGACTTTTTTTCTTAAGTGAATTCCCTGACATTTCCCTGTCGGTGGAAACCCTGAAAATAATTTCTTTGACCGATCTCATTTTGCAAGGATATTCCATTTTGTATATTGGAAGAAGGAACTCACTTTAATGTACATCCCCAGAAAGTAGTTTCTTGGTATGTGAATTTTGGGCTTACTAATTATGAATATAGATTAGAAGTCAGATGTAATTTTCTCAATTCTACGGGTACTAGTCAACTTTTTTTTTTATTCCTTTGTATTTACTTTGAGATGGTTTCGGCTTGGCATTTCAGGTAGAGAAAAGTAGCCTCCACAAAACGGAACAGTTCTCCCTCTCCTCCATAGCCCTGAAGAAGGCTTACATGTCAAGCCGAAATGTTGGCATAAGTATAACTCATTCTAGTTATAAAATATAGTTTTATTAACACATGACCGAACCCCGATGAACACCTTTCTCAATCTCAACAATTGACTATCTTTTCCCAATTATACAAAAGTTCTTATGATGAAGTTCTCTAAAATAAAATTCCTGATTTAAATGTCTATTAATAACTATATAGTCAATAGTCTAAGAAAGAGGTCAACCTCCCATTACAAGGGCCATGTAATAACTTAAGATCAACATGGCCTCATATCATATTATCATTGAATTAAGCACAACTTTTGATATCAGGACCATGGAAGAGAATGGGTGAATCACAATATCCAGATGTTGGTAAATAACCCCTGAAATTGGACATTGAGTTTTTCATAGATGATGGTGCTATTCACTTTAACCGTGATTTCAGCAATATCATGTATTCCTCTTTGAGAAATATATAACCTTGAAAATAATAACCTGGCTCAGAGTTCTCTTCGGAATCGGTTTCTTCCTCTGAGAGCATTGCTAGAATCCCTTCGCTGTCTTCTCTCTCGCTGGTACCTCGTGATAGTGCGTTCAACGTTTCAGCTAGCCTGTCGAAGGAATTACGCACTTTCTCTGCATCTTCTCCACGAGCGACCTTCCCAGCATATTCCTCCTTCAGTTTCTCTGGCTCAGGGTGTATAAGAGTAGATTAGGCAAATACACAAAGAATTAATACAACACATATTCAAATAGATAAGTACTATGATGAATACTGATAAAAATAGCAAAATTGAATTGATAGTAATGTAAGTGTTCAATTAATTAGCACATTTCTTCCCTCCCCGTTGGGAAGAACACCAGTTTATGGCATTGACCCTATTATCGTATCATAGGGTCAATACTATAAACTAAAATCATATTAGTATTTGTCTATGTACATATACTATTTGATATACCCGGTATTTGAAGAAAATTTGAGAAAACAGAAAAGTTGTACTCTCTGACTGACTTATTGGATAAAAGCATTATTCGCTAACACTAAATGAACAAATTTTTAATTTTCACGCTCTGGCCAAATTATTAGTACTGCAAGAAACAGAAATAAATAACCCACTTTCTCTGTTTCTTGTCTTATGCGAACATCCGTCTGTTCTTGAAGTAAATAGCAAGAGTTGCTACTCAAAATTGGCAGGAGTTATCAATTGGAGAAAATTGTGAAGTACTGGAAAAAAAAAACATTTTGTTCTGGGGGTATTCGGACCCTTAATTGAATAAATAAATAAACGTCTAAGGGTGCGTTTACACTAGGATAGTTATTGCAGGATATTTATATCAGAGAGAAATTCTGACTAGTGTAAACCATGTAGAATTTATGTCAGACATAAATTTTACATGGTTTTCATTAGTCACAATTTCTCTCTGATATAACTATCCTAGTGTAAACCCACCCTAACTCTATTTGCAAGAAAACCCCTAACACTATTTACAAAAACTATAACTATAAGAGGAAATTATAGGACTATGTACTGGAGGGAGGGATACGAATATAAACATTTTGGAAAAACTAAGATATATAAAAAGAGAGAGAGAGATATTATGAAAGAAGAACAAATAAATGCACATAAGGACAAATATAATATCATATCAAAAAACATGTGTGTAAATAAATTAAAAAAAAAGAATGTTTTTAACATATATCGAAATAAATATTCTGTTCTAACTGGTGGTCGATTTTTAGAGAGCGCCTTCCTGGAAGGATAGGACAAAAGCTGAGGCTGAATTTAAAGACAGGCAAGGAAGGGGAGTGTCAAATGGAGAGCAGAAGACAGTTCATAAGAAGGTCGCCCGGGAAATGAAAGTGATCGAAGGAAGATCCTTAAAGTTTCAAATGATTTGGTTTCAATCTATTGAAAAAGTTTATCACTTTTGTATTTTGATTAGGGTGCATCTAGGCGACTAGAAGTTTATCACTTATCTCAGGTTGCTTTTTGAATGATTTCGACTGTAAAATGAGACATGATAAAGTAAAACTACACATCACTAATGAAAGCACCTTTGGCTTAGTGTCAGTTATTCATGAACAATGGACTTGACTGGCTGACAATACATTACCAACCATCAAAACTATTACTGGAGAGTAGACAATCCAGAAAACAGAGGAGAAGAAATAATATTGGCATGACTCATGAAATATTTCTCTTGAGAATATCGCCAATTATGGCCGTACTCACTTCAACTATAGTTAAAGTTTAGATTTTTTCAGAAATTAAAGGCAGTCCGAACTCACCCCACACGTAGGGGTGAATTTGAACACGTTTTAGCAATAAAAAAAAAGAATATTTTTGAGATATTCAAAAAACAAAACACACTGTTTGATTGAGGAAGGTTAAGGGTTCTTACATTTATTTTTCCAGATTTTATAAAAATCCTGTCTTTTGTTATTACGAGAAAACCTCAAAAATGTGTCCGAACTCACTCAAGATGACGGTACAATCTCAATTGAAGAAATCTTGAGAATAACAGTACAGTTCTGTAGACATTTTCAAACTTATATTTCTGATAGTTATTGAATCAATTAACTTTTTAACTAATTCATCAGATCATACGGTATGTTAATATTGAAGGAGTGAAATCTCTAAAGAATTGAAACATTTAACTGATAATAATAATGAGAGGAGTAGTCACTGTGACCACTGTCCTGAAGGTGTGTACATCTCCTGGGTTTGATTCTCACTTAGTAGCGTTTTTCTTTTTAAAAAAAGGAAAGCCAACAGCCCTATCCTGGCTAGTCCATCTTCAGGAATTTGTGTCCTATCAATAAATACTGTCAAATTTAACAAGTCATGATTAAAATAAAATGATTCTTATTAGGAATCATGTCCATAATTACATAGACCTAAACAAAATAATTAAATTCTAATTACCTCACAGCCATATTACAAAACTTTGAAATTTAGATTATTGTTTAGCAATTTAAAAGTTACCTATGAGGTGTAGCAAGGTAGCAGCATCCATGTGTTCTACATCATCCGAGAGATAGGTCTTGGACGTAGGAGTGAAGCCAAGCTGTAGTTTGTCACCGAAGAGAATGTCCACTGGAAGCACTGGCTCTCTGTCTTGCTTTTCCTCTCGTTTCTTCAGCGTTCTCATACCCATTGTGTCTTTCTCTTTAATACGCGTTTGGTCTAAACAAAAAAAAAAAAAAAAATACTAAAACAATATGCACTGTAGTAAAAAATTAAACATGAGCATCTCTTCCAACTCCAACTTCATGCAGCTGCAATGTAGGTAAGAAATGGACAAATTAAAATGTTTAGTGTTTCCTGCTTGAAATTTTATACAAACAACTTTGTGTGGTTTGAAAGGAAGGTCAAGTTTGTTATTTATATTCATGCAGAGACAAATTTTCCTGAATTATTTGGAATCAGGACTTCAATTGCTTTTATATAAATATGATTTTAATTAACTAGTAATCAGATTTTTCATTTTATTGATATTATAAGTCAACAGGTTTACTATTTTCAATTTTATTAACCTTCTTTAACAAGAAGTACAATTGAGATTCCCACTAGGGCTGGTGGCTTTTCTTTTGAAAAAAAAGAAAAGGCATCACTCCTATCCTGGCTAGAAAAGGGTGGTATACTATAGATAACCCGTCCTAAAATTCGTAGTTAATAATAAACGGACGTTAAAATTTAAATAAACAACTGAGAGAGGAATAAAAAATTAATTTATATAAACTGCCATATGAAAATAAAATACAATTGCAAAAATTGAAAATTAGAGACAGTATTACACTGTTTCAAGATGTAACCAAGTTATGAAATCATTCTTAAATTTGTAAAACTTTAAAAAAACTATTTAATTTCACTTAGAGGCCTAATCATGGGGAGAAAAAAAAGTATATTTTATAATCTAACCTAATTGTTTTCTAAAAAGAAAATAAAGATTTGGAAAATCAAATATATCCAGACCTAAAATTATATTATGTTAGAAAATTATATGTATATAACATACCAAGAAGTAACATCAAAGGGAGAGCAAGAGATAAATTCAAAAATGCCATCAACAATAAAACAATCAACTTCATCATAGAGGTCAATGTGGACTAAAATAAATAAATAAAAACAAACAAAAAAGGCCTGTTAAAAAAACTGCTTCTACAAAGGGAGCCAACAGAGAAAAAGCAAGCTTAGATCTTGTCCTATCAGGTGTGACAGGCTCTTAAATCTATTAAAGCCTGTTTTAACCCTAAACAGGGTGGGGGGCTCTTGGAGGCCCCAATTTTTTTATGGATTTACTCCTAATTTCTTCCTTTAAAAATATCTTTTTTTTTTGTGCTTATTACAGATAAAAAGACATCTTTTGAAAAAAAAGTGATAAAATATTTAATCATTATGAGGACTAATTTAATTCCTTGTTAATTTTTCAAGTTTGTGACCTTTTCAACTAAATATTTACTTGAGACACCTCACACACAAGGCACATTTTTGTGATTTTTAGATAACAGTTGATTTTACAAGTTCAAGATGTCCTCTACTTACTGGTCAAGAAAATTATTTTCAAACACAATAGATGATGCTGTTTTTTAATGCTGAATTGGAAAGTTGGTTTCAAAATAAGGCATAAATCAGTGAATTTTAAAACTAAGTAAGACATATCGAAAATAAAAATACCTTCAAACTGGATAATACAACAGATAAACTTCTCAAATTCCACAAAAACATTCTTCTGTGATACAACTTTTAAGACAATTATAAACTTATATAAAATTAAACATATACGGCTTATGTTTTCTGAACAAACTGGTTTCAATGATGTGTCTTGTTTTGATACCAGGCGACTAAAATTTGTAAATTAATTAGATTACTGTTGCTATTTTTTTTTTTATTGTGCAGTAAACTAGTCTTTTAAAAACTGAATGGGAAAAATATTCCAATATTGTGAGAATTAATTTTTCCAAAATGCCTTGATAAATTTATGAGATGTGGTGTATTTTAATTTAAAATACTCATTATAAACAGAATATTTAAATATTTATTTGTAAAGAGATTAACTGAAGTGAATCATTTTGTAATAATGAAAATTTATTTTTAGCAAAGACGATTTTTATAAAAGCTAAAATATCAACCCAAATATATAAGAATCATGGGCTTATATAAAGTAAAAATGTGTCATAAAAACCTTAAAAATAAATCAAATAAGATAACTTCGTTCGTAAAAAATAATATTTTTGGGGCGTAATAGCGTTTTAATTGGGTAATTTTTTTATTTATTGATTATAGGTGCTTCTACTGCCAAGGTCATTAGCACCTTTTAATTGGGTAATAATTCCAAGTTCTAGATTGTTAGTATTCCATACCCCCAAATGCTCACAGCCCCCCCCCAGAAATTATTTTCTATATACGCTCATGCTAAGAATCCAAAAATACGGGAAAGACAACAAATGATAAATATAATTGTGGCAGTAATAGAGGATAACAAAAAAATTTAATAACTAATTTTAATAATGTAGAGGGCTCTTGGAGCCTCCCCTTTTAGCACTTTCCTCCGAAGGAAAGTAGCTATTGAGGTTGGACTCATGACGGAATTTTTGAAAAATTTCTTCAAATCTTTATCGATCCTACCTAGTAGGCACCGAAAATGACCCCCGTTAAAATTTATATAAATCTATATATATATATATATATATATATATATATATATATATATATATATATATATATATATAGTCAAGTCGGTCCACCGGAAGGGGGGTTTACCCCGAACCCAAAACACTAATTTGACCATGTCAGCCGTAATATTTGTTATATTTCAACGAAACTTGGTATTCGTAGTGGTAATATAGAGAGAAAAGTGAGATATAAAAATGAACTAAATCGGTTCATTAGGAGGGGGCGTTTACTCCGGACCCACAATACCAATTCGCCACTACCAGCCGTGATTTTTGATATATTTCGACGAAACTCGGTATTCGTAGTGGTAATCCACAGGTAAATATGTGTTGTAAAAATAAACTAAATCGGTTCATTCGGAGGGGGGGGGGGGTTACTCCGGACCCACAATACCAATTCGCCACTACCAGCCGTGATTTTTTGTATATTTCGACGAAACTCGGTATTCGTAGTGGGAATCTACAGGTAAATATGTGTTGTAAAAATAAACTAAATCGGTTCATTAGAAGGGGGGGGGGGTTTACTCCGGACCCAAATTCCTAATAAGTATTGTAAAAATGAAGTAAATCGGTCTATCGAAAAGGAGGGTTTACTTTAAACTCCGTTTCATTAGACGTAGCCTGCCAGTCGTAGGTTCCCAAAGCCGCTGCGAGGAGCGCTAGCTCCCACTAGGGGGACTGTATCCTTTTCCTGCGTCAGATCAAAAGACGGAAAATGAAGTTTTTGTGTATTTATTAAGCAGTACAGTATCATGTATTAACATAACTCTGGAAGCAAATTATTTACAAAATTAATAATTGAACAGTTCTCATAAGAAATGTAAATGAGCAGAACTATTCACGTTTTTATTTTATTTATTTAGGTTATTTACAACAAATTATTCAGTAATGTAGTCTACACTAAAAAATTTCTGAGGAAAGTGCTTAGTTATGCAGCCCCTGCGTGACGGACTTTTTGTAACTGAGTCAGATATTATTTTTGTTCTCGTTCAACGAAACAAGCAACATAGTAATCAAAAGAATGAATGAGGCCTCGGTCACTCTGGATGTGGTTTATTGCACAGAGGTGAAGGGACAATGTTATCGCAGATCAAACTTGGACTTGGCCAAAATTTAGGTAGTGTTGCATCCTAGGATATGGATAAGTTATTCATCTTAGAGAACCAATTACTAAAGCAGGCTACACACGATTCAGGCAGGCCGCCTGAATAGTCTCAACAGATTTAGTGTAAGTACATTCCTCAACTAACCAACGTGTATAGGAATCTGCCTAGTAATGCAGCTCCTGCGTGACGGCCATTTGTTACCTTTACAGCTAATGCTCAACAAATAGACCAACCACTCCTCATGTGAAGCTCCCTGAACTATGACACAATGATAGGTCCTACACCCACATTTCCTGGCTTGCATAACCTACCACTATCCAAACACTCCCTTCCTTCCTAGGTGTACTAACGGCCTCATTAAATACAGGACAATTAATGGAAAAAGTCCGATTCGAAGGGACTTTTTGTAAGAAAATTTGTTCTATTTTTTGCCGACGTTTCGGCTTGAAATTCAAGCCTTCATCAGGTCAGCAAAACAAGGAGGACAGAGCTAATACTAATTTATATACAGAATACATGAAAGGAAAAAGTCCGACTCACAGGAACTGCGTCATCTTAGCGCGTTTCTGTTAATATCCCTGTCATTAGTAAAGGAATAGAAACAGAAAGGTTCGATCTTCCGTTAAAAATATAAAATAAAGTCTCAAAGAGAAGGAAGCTCAACAGGAAACTGGCGGTATCCTTAAATGGTTCCCATGCCTTCTCAAAGTTCGTTCTTGGAAAACACTATTACTTATACGTTTCTTGCCTTCTTTTACTAAAATACTAATTTTACTGATAAGCGGAATATAAAACGAAACCAACCACTTAAATATTGAGTTTAACAAAGACAAGAACCCGTTAAAAAAACTAACACTTTCGATCTTTTAAGCACTTTTTTCTCCGATTGATATCGCTACAGCCAAAAGTGCTTTATAACCGTTTTTGTAAAAAAATTAGTAAGCTTCCAAATGCCCACCTGCCACTTTTCGAACCGTTTTTGAGATATTTACGAATACATATATACGAAGATCCCGAAACTTTTCATGTCAAAATATTTTTTCGAATACTTCCTCCAAATGTCACCCAAATTTAAACATGCTTTAAAATAATTACAAACATGCAAAAAAAAATAAATATTTCAATTGAATACAAAGATTCTACATACCAAAAACGAAAAAATATTTTTATCCACTTTTCTCAAATGCGGCTACAGATAACACCTTGAAAATTATTTCATTCGTTTTCCTATGCTAGAAAACCTATTCTTGCAAGCATATTAGCTCGAATACGTGGGTCTGTTTGCGAAGACTACATCCAGTTACTTGGGAAGTAGAATTCTATTAATTTTAGCGAGTTGGATTGACTTGAGTTTTGATATCTTCTTGAGCAAGCGGAAACGCATTGCACGTATGCCCATAATTCGAAATAAAATATAAATGTTATAGAACCACCGGACAAAAAAATTGGCGAAACTTCACAATTACCATTGATTTATATAATATTAACCTTTTGTTAATACATATTGCTTTCTGAAATGTATTCTGCTTATTTTCATTTATGCTTTACAAATCTAAAAGTATTGCTTATGGTACGTTTCCATTATGACAAGTCGCTGCAACTTGTTGCACAGTTTTGTTGCAAAGGCTCGGCGACATGTCGCAGGGGCCACTCTCTGCGACATGTTGCAGGGAAAAAGTCGCTGCGACATGTGCTGCGACTTGTTGCAAAGTGTTTCCATTCTGCGACATGTTGCGGCGACATGTCGTGCGACATGTTGCAAGGAGATTTGTAGTAATGGAAACGGAGCTTTACAAATACACGTTATCTAAGGGTTAGTTAGAAACCATATTATATAAATATAGTAGTTACTTTTACTTAAAAAAAGTTACTTTTAGTAGTGATTGCAGTGATTTTCAATACTTTTATTATTATATTAACTTTTGATTACTATATTTATATAATATGGTTTCTAACCTTTCATAACATTTAAAGAACCTGTAAGCTAATCTGTAAGTACCAAAATCACTGTTTAAAATCATGACAGACACGTCAAAGTAACTGGACGTGGCCTTCGCAAAGAGACCCGAAAACGACCATTAGATGTTGGGGTTTACTCCAGAACAAAACACGAGTTTTATTAAAAATATACAATATGCCTATTACTTTTCTGGATTATTTTAAGCTAATTTTTGAGATGTTCTAATTTGCTCAAATACCGCCTGACGGACTTTTTAAAACGTTGTATACTTTTGGGAATCTTGCGGTTACATAATAGTGTCGAAATATTCCCCCGTACTAGATATGTATGTACATATATAGGGGATGCGGGATCCGAGAGCAGATTCCAACATGGCTTCAGTACTGGTGTGGATCTGTCTCTCAATTCTAGTCGTGGGCTGTGTTCGGGGCAGGCTAACCCGAGGTAAGTAAGTCTCCTGCTCACGAATATTTTTTTTAAAAAAGGAGTTTGGAATGCTCGTTCAGGGTTTGACTCGAAAAGAAACTTCGTTTTTTCGTCCTTATCCCTTGTGGAATTTATAAAGCTTAGCTTAAGAAAAGCAAATTTGAAGATTTTCGTTTTAAATACTGAAAAATCTTCGTTCTAACAAACGAACAAATAATAACGAGTAAATAACCATTTTAAAGATATTTAAGAAAATATAGGAAAATCCTAATACTGCTCATGTCTATTAATATATATTTTTTTTCCGAATACTTCGTTTCCACCTAATGTAGCTTTAATTCCATTAAGCTTCGGGAGATAAAGCCATTCATAACAAAATGGAACTCCAGCTATAGAACCTGCTGGAGAGAAGTAGTCCTTACAAGGCTTAGAATTGGACATACACTACTAACTCACTCTTACTTGATGACAAAAAAAGACATACCACTATGTACAGAATGTAATAAGACATTAACAGTAAAACACTTATTAACAGACTGCAGGAAACGTGAAAACATCAACATGCCACATGATATGTACGAACTTTTGACACATGGTAGCCCACACATACACATTTACATTTTTTAAAAAAGATAAACATGTACGAGCAAATTTAGAAAAAACTTATTTTAATATGGTTCACCATTTATTAAATTGTATTTAAACAAAATAGATCGAATTTTAGTTTATTGAAAATAATTTATTAAATTTACCACCTTTTTGTTTATAATTTTATAGCTGACGTTTTATGTTTTACATATATATATATATATATATATATATATATATATATATATATTCTTTATATATGGCCAAGGTCAAAAGAATAGTACTCCAATTCTCTTTGTACTATTTATTGTTTGTACGCCCTACACGTTTCGTGGCCTTTATGCCACCTCCTGAGGGGCCATTACATCCCTATGTGTGGATAGCTCGCCACCCATACTAAGACTTAGTATGGGTGTCCCCAGAGGTAAAGGACATCATGTCCATTTTTTTTTTATAAAAGTGACTTAACACCTGTTCTTAATGTGGATTTTTTTTATTTATATCACGGTAATGGGAACTATATCCTTTTCTCACAAATAACAAAGATTAGAAAGCGAAAAATAAAATTATGTCCTGTTTTCCCTCCATCGTGGGAGTTTATCTAAAGTACGAGTGCCATCCTTTTGGATACTGCACGTATTTTGATTACGTACATAGATGTATTTTAATTTAATATTTAACACAATATTGAATAATAATAAAAAAGAAAAACTAACAAAAAAAAACAAAAACAAAAACAAAGAAAAAAAACAAGTAAAGAAAACAAATAAAGAAATATACACATATGTAATAAGTTACATATGTGTACAATCAGATGATTTCATTGAATGTTGCAAGGTCCAAATTTTTAATAAATGCATCAAATTCCTTAAAATATGTAAGTAGTAAGTCAGGTTTGTGAGTGGGCCAAGTTCTGTCCTGTAAGGTTATGTCCTTAATGAGTTTTGTCCTGGGTCCGTCCAGTAATGTACAGTCGAACAGGAGGTGGTCATAAGTCTGTTCAGTTGTATTGTCGCATTTACATGTGTTATTTCTGATTAGTTTAAATCTGTATAAATAACTTTTCGTCGGTCCATGTCCTAATAAAATTATGTCGTTTTCATTAGAGTAAAAGACACCATGTGAAGGAGTTGGTTTTGTATGACTATGATGAATACTTCAAATTACCTGTCAATGCTAATAGCAATGTGAAAAATTTAATAGTGTGGGTTTATGGAAAATTAGCCCTCCTGAACAAATACAAATATGTGACTAAAAACGTTTCTAGTCGGCACTTCCGGCTTGCGTCATGAGATCAACCTCATAAGCGAGTTTCCTCCCTATGGTGGGAGGGAGGAACCTAAAAAATAAATTTAATTTAATCGATTTGGAGACCCGGCAGCCGTGAGGGTTAAGGCGTGAGCTCTTAACACTCCGTGCCAAAGGTCGTGGGTTCGATTCCCACTAGGGGCGGTGGCTTTTCTTTCGAAAAAAGAAAAGGCATCACCCCTATCCTGGCTAGAAAAGGGTGGTAACCTATAGATAACCCGTCCTAAAATTCGTAGTTAATAATAAATGGACATTACAATTTAAATTAAATAATTTAATCGAATGTCTTCTCCCCCGACAGAGATGGTGCTCACGAAGGAGGTGCTTGAGCCTACTGACTCTCCGAAACCCGAGATCGAGGAGTCAGTCCATGGAGGCAATGATACGGAACGGGACTCAAGAGGTCTTCTAAAGAAGCTCAGCTTCCTCGCTGGACTCAAGACTGGTGGTCTCATCTCAAGTTCTGGTGAGTACTCATAGTCATGCACTTATTAGACCTACTTCCCGTACATAATGTGGAGAAATAACACTTGCTCATCTCATGTTATTAAAAGGAACGTAAAAAGAAAGTTTATGATTTTCTTAAGGCTCGGGTACACAGGAAGCGATCTGTATCGCGGCGGGCAGCGATACAACGATCGTCGCGGTGGTCGGCAAGGGGATATCACATGGGACGCTTTATCTTTGTGTACAATTCTCCGTGCTAAAGGGTCGTGGGTTCGATTTCCACTAGGGTTGGTGGCTTTTCTTTAGAAAAAAGAAAAGGCATCAGCCCTATCCTGGCTAGAAAAGGGCGGTAACCTTTAGATAACCCGTCCTAAAAATCGTAGTTAATAATAAATGGACGTTAAAACTTGATAAATAAAAATAATTTAAATAAAGCATATTCATTCAACTAGCTAGAATAGTATGAACTAGATAGGTCTCATATATTTTTATTTATTAACCCTTTCTTTTCTGACGAATGAAGCGACTCGCAGCGTCCGGTACGCTCGATGCTTTTCCGTCTAACTCCCCCCGTACGCTCGCCAATCTCTCCTCATCTCGACTTCACTACCGTTCGACTGTTTCCTCCCTCTCAGAAAACGAGGTGCATCGTCACTCATATCGAAGGAGGCTATCGATACCAACCGTACTATACAAGATCCAAATTGTGACTGAAAAATATAAACAGCAACAATATGGCTGGGGAGACAAATCTGAGTACGACACTGCAAATAGGCGGCGAGGTGCGCCAGCTTCGACAATTTCGCATAACAATGCCGATTGTAGGACTTTACATTTTTTTTATAGATACTAATAGACTTACACAATGAAAAATTTCAATTATTATACGAAGAAGATTTGATGAAATCGAAAAGTTTGTGAAGAACCGGATGAAGCTCTATACGTAAATGATAAAATCACGAGCAATTATTCGTAGCTCTATTCGTAAATAATAAAATCACTAGCCATTCCGTAGATTTAATGAACCTACGAACCATCCTTAATATCGCTAGGTCCCACTGATTTTATGCGAGTTAATAGAACTAGGCCGGAGAAGCGACAGACGGGGCTAATACCGGCCACGAGTTAACTCGCGTGGAGCGTGAGGGGCACTGACAGTGGAACACGAGTTAACTCGTGTGGAGCGTCTGTGGCACTGCTCTTTAAGAGCAACGAAAGGGTTAGCAACATAATCTCAAAACATATGATTTTCAATGAATAATTTAGTTTACCCCCCCCCCCCCCCCAAACTGATCGCGCGAGAAATCTGTAATTTTTTTACAACTGTATCGCGCGGCAAAGCGATAAAGACTAGCTCGCTGCGACAGATCCTACTTTGACGGGGCTGATGCTGTAATATGCAATACAAGTAAATCGCCTTGGTCAGATATCGTTGCCCGCCGCGATACAAATCGCGTCCTGTGTTCCCGAGCCTTTAAGGTTTAAACGACTTAAGGTTTCCGCAAATTTTAGATTTTTGGTTGTAACACCTTTGATTTCAGGCCTACATTGTTCTCCCATGCTTTAGGCCAGGCCTGTGTTTTTAAACAAAGCTAGTGTATATTTATTATTGAATAACAGGATACTGGTAACGGAGGTCCTTATTAAGTCGCTATAAGTAAACTGGTATCAAAGCAAGCAAGATATGTTCCTCTTTTTTTATATAACGTTTAATTTTTTATTTTATTTTTTTGTATAAACATTGTTCTTTTCTTTCAGGCACACTTGCAGCATCAAATAGCGTTAGGATATTTGGTAAGGTTATGAACACCGCACTGTCCGTGTCTTATGGACATGTTGACGACCTGGACCCCCTGCCTGAGGTACAGCACGACACAGGCGATGAGAAGGAGGAGAGACAAGGGACCACCGGGAAACCCCCCTTGGCCGCATATAGGAAGAACTTCATCAAGAACCACAACGCACAGGTCAGCAGGGTCAACCACAAGTTCCTCAGAAATGATGTAACTGGAAGGAATGCTTGAATTTCATGAATGGAATATGCTAAGAGAAAGAAATTCTGAGGTTTTCTGCCCCTCAGACACCTGTTTGTACCTGTCTGACCCGTATGTATTTTGTGTCAGACACCTGCACAAAAGCTGTCTGTGATAGCAATTGTTATGTTTTATATAAATTTCAAAATGAAAAGTAAAACTATATAAAATTTCTATGAGCATTGTTCCCTCTAGAGATAATGTAATAAGTTTGTAAGAAATTGTAACTGTTATCTTGGGTCAACTAAAAATAGATTAGATCTGTTAGAAGATGAAAATAATAAAGTGAACAAATGAACAAAATAACAGATCTATCATTAGGTAATAATATTAGATTTTCAAAAGAATGACAAATGAACAAACAGTAGAAACTACAGTATTGAGGAAGCACGCAAAAATGTTTCTCTTATCTTCTTCGGTCAACAATGGTAGTATTTTTGTACAACATTGTTGAGTGATTGTTGATCTACCGAATAGAAC
Source organism: Gonocerus acuteangulatus (assembly GCA_946811695.1). NCBI lineage: Eukaryota > Metazoa > Arthropoda > Insecta > Hemiptera > Coreidae > Gonocerus > Gonocerus acuteangulatus. The sequence continues at coordinate 29,860,885 of OX328128.1, forward strand.
TTTATAGTCACATCAATTCAAAACAAAAACAAAAAAAAAAACTGAATACGGATTTTTACCTGGAAACGCGCGATTTATCCACAAAACAAAAATAGGGCACAAAATGACGTAACTTCACCCGCCGAGCAACAAAAAAAAAAAACTAAGGTGTCGGGAACAATAACAAAAGCAGCTAGAAGAAGCGGAAGCTGCCGCATTCTATCCTATTATATTGGATTTCCCTGAGAAGTGGCCCTTATGTATCTACTGGGGGGTTATCTGTGTGTGGGTATATATATATATATATATATATATATACATATATACCCACACACATAAGTATAATAAAGTAAATTTATCTTGTTTGCAAAGAATCATGCTTCAGAGATAAAATCTATTATTTTGTAATCCAACAATTTATTGCAAATATTAATGAATTACTAAAACGTTTTTGTTTTTATTTTTTATCATCAATTGAAAGTAATGGTGTGCCATTTTTTTACAACGTTTTCTGCCTTAGAGTGTAAATATGAATAACTTATGTCCTATTAAACATTTCTCACACTCAAGAAAATTAAAAAAAAAAGTCCAATCGCAAATACTTTTTTGGCCTCGTGTATTTAGGAGAAAAAATATATCACAATATAATATTGATAATAATTATCATGCAGTTCAAAACAGTCATTATTTTTCTATAGTACAGTACATATTTTTAGCTTTTAAGCATATACAATGTAAATTGAACAAGTAAAACTGAGAATTTAATGAAATGAAATGAACCTTTTATTGGTTATAAATTTACAATTTTGTAGCTAGGAATCTACCTCTCTAAATTAAGATCGATCATAAGGCAAAATATATTTACATGTATCAAATAAATAAAAAACATCCTACTGTCTGTTTTTACATTATTTATAATATTAACTGAACCTTACATATTAATTTAGTTAAATTCAGTTATTATTATTAGACATGTTTTATATATCTGTGTGTGTGTGTGTTAAGACGATATATGCTACGCCGCGAAACTAGGTATATAGTATTTCCCTAGCAAAAGATTGAACGAGTTTGTTAACCAGCGGAATCTGTCCATCTGGAGGGGGGGGGGGGCGATCAGGTTTCACGATCTTAGTTGCTAGTAAAAATATGGAAATTCATGTTTGCGTTCTCCATAATTTTCGTAGTTATTCTTTACAAATTCTAAAATTAACGGGGTAAGCCCCCATGGACGTATATAGGTAATAATTTCGGGGGGGGGGGGGGGGGGGGGGGTCTGAGACCATTTCCGGGGTATGAAATTCTAACAATTTAGAACTTGGAATAGTTTTAACCAACTAAAACGCTTTTACACCCAAAATAAAATATTCTTTATGGACTAAGTGATCTTATCCAATTTCAATTTTTTAAGGGTTTTGAGATACATTTTTACCAATCAAATAAAAATTTCGGGGGGGGGGGGGCTGCAGCCCCCTCAGCCCTTTTACGCCACTGCCCTAAACTACATTGAATTTACACGCGATTTGAGCTATACTTCGATCATGACGAAATTCTTGTTTCGAATTTCAGTCGCCATTATTTATAGAAAATGTAACAAAAATTAAATTAAACTTGGAGGAAATACAACATCAATAACTATTGTTTATAATCCATTAACTAGACTTTAGATTATCTTTGTTTACTTGGCAATTACTTGCTAAACAAAATTAATATACAAAACCCGCATGACTTTTACACCAATCCAATACCATTTTTATCCTTTGTTGTTAGAAATTGTTAATTATATTTGTACATTGTACTAAATAATTCGGCACGGGAAAACAGGAAAACTAATTCTATCAACAGGAAACAATGGGGACAACCACCGAAGCCTCAATGATATTTAGCGGGAGGATGTGGCTCCACGTGGTTTGGTTCCCGCCAAATTGGGGCACTCTTATCAACCTTATCAGCGGCATCCGGTATCGATGGGAGGTGCGAGAGAGTAGTACGCATGCGCCATCTTCCCCCTCCCCTTTACCTCAGCGCCACGCTCTCTCGATGTAAACAAACACTTTGGCCCATCCGTTCGGTAAGGGCGGGACTTTTCTTCCTAAATCGTAAGTATGCAATTTTTTTTTATTAAATTTCTTACATCGCAAAAATGAAATAATAATAAATAAATAGCTGTTTTTTTTTTTTACTTTTCCAAAACGAATATTTCAAAAGATGTTATTAGATTTAAGCTTCTTCATGCAACAAATATATATATATATGTGTGTGTGTGTGTGTGTGTGTGTGTGTGTGTGTGTGTGTGTGTGTGTGTGTGCGTGCGTGCGTGCGTGCGTGCGTGCGTGCGTGCGTGCGTGTGTGTGTGTATTTATACATACATATTTTAAAATATTGAATCTTCACCGATCCTTTCTGTTAGATACCGAAAATTATCCCGGTTAAAATGTGTATCGGTGTATATGTGTGTGTGATTTTTTAACACGATAGTGACCACACATTTTTTTTTTCGCTTTGAACTTGGAACACAGCACTTCCATAACAGACAATTGAACAAGTTCATTAACACCTTGGGTGCGATAGAACACAAATGGAATAGTTCTCGCATTGCATACTCTGTTATATACGGACGAGAAAAGTAGTCGCAAATTCTTAATTTAGCGTAATATTTTCTTAAAATGTCATAAAAAGAATAAAATATTTCCCTTCTGTGCGTTTCCTCCCTCCCTTCATACAGACAAATCCCGCCTATAAGGTTGACCTCATGACGCAATCCGGAAATGCAGAGTAGAAAATTTCACTTTCTGAACCCATATACAACCAAAAAACGGGGTTTCAAATTTTTGGAGAGAGCTAAAAAGTCTGACTCGCAGGAACTGCTTTATCTTTGCGCGGTTGCGTTCTTATCTAAAGTGCCATTAGTAAAGTAAACCCTAACTTATCGGTGGGCTTTGATCTTTTGTGAAAAAAAAAAAAAAAGAAGAAATCTCAAAGAGAAATAATATAAGATTTTATGCGCGAAAACTGGATACTAATTGTATCCTAAACATAAATACTCCATTCTCTTTTTCAACATTTGCTCTTCCAAACACTATAAGTTTTACTAAAACACTCATTTTACTGTTAAACAGAGACAAAAACCCGTTGAGAATGTAGCAGCAAGAGACTGAGAGAAAGCATGGTTGCTAGGGACTTGCCTAAAAGAGCAGTATCTAGCAACCAGCTGTTCTAATTAAACTATTTCACACAGTGTACTATAACTTCAGTCTTGTTTCTGCTACTCTCGCGAGTGTGTATATACAAAACAAGCTCAGTTTAAGACATTAAATGGACTGTTCGCCGTAGGCAGCATTAGCAAAACGCGGTAAAAATCCAGTTTCCAGCCCTCCAAACCGATTTCTTTCAAATTTTGCACAATAACGTATTTTGATGCACTAAACACGAATACGATGGAAAAAAACGTCGGATTTAATTAGGAAAGAAGTTATTAAGCACTTAAGTTCACTGTTATGCAGGTTATGAGAGCTATTAATCATAGCGAGTTGGATTGACTGGGGTTTTGTTATCTTCTTGAGCGAGCGGAAACGCGTAGCACGTATGCCCTTAAGCGACAGGCGACGATGCCCTTAAAATTGACAATATTTTCGAATAAATGGTTTCTGAGCATTTCAAATGAGAGTTCTCTGTTTCCCAATGTTACATATCTGCGCATGCGCGTGTTTACAAATACGCTGATGACGCCTAGTTTTATAACCTTCCTAACTTTAGTGCTTAATATTATATTCTATTAATTTTAGCGAGTTGGATTGACTGGGGTTTTGTTATCTTCTTGAGCGAGCGTAGCGAGCGGAAACGCATAGCATGTATGCCTTAAAGTCGTCACAAATTTAGTTGTTTACATTAGCTCCCATAACCTGCATAACAGTGAACTTAAGTGCTTAATAACTTCTTTCCTAGTTAAATCCGACGTTTTTTTTTTATCGTATTCGTGTTTAGTGCATCAAAATACGTTATTGTGCAAAATTTGAAAGAAATCGGTTTGGAGGGCTGGAAACTGCATTTTTACCGCAAAACGCAGCAACCTATGTTTATTTCCAGTTTTTTTTTGTTTATTGTGTTATTAGTTAATTTAATGTCTTAACCTGAGTTTGTTTTGTTTTCTTTTACTTGTTGTGTTATGTTATATTATTGCATGTTCAGAAATTAAATTAACTAATAACACAATAAACAAAAGAAACTGGAAATAAACATGTAGAACGTAAACAGGATATAATTGAACTATAATTGAACGAAAGAAATGAAAATAACATATGCACAAATTCGGGGATTTGCTGTGACTATACAAATATTTAATTGTCCAGAAATTGAGAAGTGTACCTGTAGTTTTATGAGATGGTTCCCTGGATCAAGTGTTCTCTCTGGAGGCTGCTGCGTTTGCTAATGCTGCCTACGGCTCGTAAACTGAGTTTGTTTTGTATATGCACACTCGCGAGAGTAGCAGAAACAAGACTGAGGTTATAGTACACTGTGTGTTATAGTTTAATTAGAACAGCTGGTTGCTAGATACTGCTCTTTTAGGCAAGTCCCTAGCAACCATGCTTTCTGTCAGTCTCTTCCTGCTACAAGAAGAACAAACGTAACTATTTTGAAATGTTAACACTTATTTCTCGGGTTGTCAGAGCCCCATCGAAAATTACATCTGAACTTTTTTTGGAGTGAATTTCGAATGGTCTTATTCTACTTTCCACGCTTTTTTGCCGTTTTTGAGATATTTTAGAAAATATACTTAGATCCGAAAACATTTCATGTCCATTATTAAAATTTGGTTTTCTACTACTTCTTTAACTCCTAAAGCAACCAAAATTTAAATATTTTAGATTAGATGAATGTCGAACATCTGGAAGAAGTTCCAACTGAATCAATCGTTTCTGAATATTAAAACTTTAAAGTAGTGTGGAAAAGTAGGCGTTTCAATGTTTTTCGAAGAAATTAATAAAAGCTTCTGGTTAGCGACAACTTTTCGAAACTCACTACTCTTCCCAAAAAAATCCTGCAGACTGCCGGATCACACAAAGTTGTAAAATGTAATTGGAATTCTAGAGTGAAAAAACATCTAATATATGAAAGTAAAAAAAAAAAAAAAAAAAAAAAAAAAATCAGTCCCGTAACAGGCCACGAGGGCCCTGAGGGGCAGATACTATAGCTAAAGCCCTAGAAGATCAGCTCTATTACGCTGGAACAGCAACATTGCAACCCCAACTTCTAACATACTCAGTAATTTGTTGCTAATTTGTTACACTTCAAATTTGTTGCTCCGGCCGTTTCCGAGAAAACATGGCTGTGCTACCGTAATATTTCGCCAGCACAGCCACATTTTCTCGGAAACGGCTGGAGCGAAAAATTCGTGATTGGTGTCAATCTAGAGCAAGAAATTAGCAACAAATTATGGCACCAGTCTGAATTTCGTCGGACAATTAGTTCAAAAGTTACAGGGGTGGCTGTGCTGGCGTAATATTACGCTAGCACAGCCACGTTTTCTCGGAAACGGCTGGAGCGACAAATTCGTGATTGGTGTCAATCTAGAGCAAGAAATTAGCAACAAATTATGGCACCAGTCTGAATTTCGTCGGACAATTAGTTCAAAAGTTACAGGGGTGGCTGTGCTGGCGTAATATTACGCTAGCACAGCCACGTTTTCTCGGAAACGGCTGGAGCGACAAATTCGTGATTGGTGTCAATCTAGAGCAAGAAATTAGCAACAAATTATGGCACCAGTCTGAATTTCGTCGGACAATTAGTTCAAAAGTTACAGGGGTGGCTGTGCTGGCGTAATATTACGCTAGCACAGCCACGTTTTCTCGGAAACGGCTGGAGCGACAAATTCGTGATTGCTGTCAATCTAGAGCAACAAATTATGGCACCAGTCTGAATTTCGTCGGACAATTAGATCAAAAGTTACGGGGGTGGCTGTGCTGGCGTAATATTACGGTAGCACAGCCACGTTTTCTCGGAAACGGCCGGAGCAACAAATTTGAAAATAGTGTAACAAATTAGCAACAAATTACTGAGTATGTTAGAATTTGGGGTTGCAATTTTGCTGTTCCAGCGTAATAGAGCTTAGAAGATCACTCGCTCAAGATCGACAATATCATACTATTCCAATAATAGACAAAAATATAAGATAGACTATAAGAAAAAAAGAATAAAGAAAATAATAAATGGAATAAAAAAAAAAAAATCAGTCCCGTAACAGGCCTCAAGGGCCCTGAGGGGCAGATACTATAGAGGTATCTGATTCATGACCATATGGCCCACTAGGGAGATAGTGTGGTCAATACTATGCTCCGGCCGCCTGATTTTCCCCTTGGCTGCTTCGACTGCTAGAGTCATTAGCACCCAAGGTACCAATTATTAAATAAATTCAAGGCTGGGTTGGCCTAGGGACGGCCAGGGAGGCAGAATTCAACCCATGAACGAAGACACTAGAAGAAAAAATCTTTAGTGCTTGCTCGGGATTTGAACTCAGGACTCCAGCTTATTAGTACAGTGCTCTACCACTGAGCTAACCTCGCCCCCAAATGAAAGTAATATTATGTTTATTTTCGTGATGTTATAAAAAATAAATGCAAATTATTCTTCATGAAATTTACATGTAATGATTATAGTAAGTCTTACAAAAATTTGAATACAAAAATAGATAAAAACACATGGAAAAATTTAAACGTTCTTACAACTGGCCTTCTTGCAGAACATACTGACGACAACTGGTTCTTGCGATCTCATCATGGTTAGCCCTCATTTCCGCAAATGATTCGTAAATCCTTGTGATCAGGTGATTTATGTCCTAAATGGGTTCTTCGTACACTTGTGACTTAAGCCCAACCCACACATAAAAAAATCAAGTGACGTCAGATGAGGTTTTTCAAATTTATATATATATATATATATATATATATATATATATATATATATATATATATATATATATATATATAAATTTGAAGATGAAATTTTCGTGTCGGATTGCGCCATAAGGTCAACCTCATAAGCGGGTTTCCTCCCTATTTGAGGTGGGATGAACCGCGCTAAAATGTTGCTATCCCAAGTCAGTTGTAGGACTAAGTATTTGATTATTTTTATTTTACTGGATACAATTGCTCATTATTTTGTATTTCTGTTTAGTTATGGTAATTTGTCTACATTATATACCCAGACTCCCTGTCGTTGGGATTGATACTTATAAAGTACAGGAAATTCAGTAATTCTTATTTATTAATTTGCTCCAGATCCTGCTTTGGGGAATTTTCAGTGTTATATCATTCTAATGATTCTTTATTTATATGGAGGCTAAAAGACGGAGAGCATTCATCTGAAAGTCTACGAGCTGGGTATTTTCGAATGGAAAGTGATACAATAGGCCTGTGCATTGGAAATTCAAGGTTTAGAATGTGTTAAGGCTCTTGTGAATGGGTCGGCTTCCTATACTATGCTAACATTAACTCAAACTCACATCCATTTATATTTATAACTAAAGGAGGAGGTTCTTCTTGTCTTTGTGTGGAAGTTATAGCGCGTTTTCTACCTCCTCCATATAGAGCATATGTGGGAATCAACCGGCCCTCTCTATGAATTCATCTGGCCCGCGAGGAATTTTGAAAAAACCAATCACGAAAAAAATATTACACTACATACTCACACTCAATCCCAATGAGGAAGAGAGAGTGAGATGGGGTTTGTCGCTTGCTCCTGCGGAATCAAGTTTAACTTTCGTAGTTTGTAATATTTTCGACTTTCACGATTTAATTATAATGTTGTACCTATTTTTTTCATTACATTTTATTATTTTAATAAACTATATAACAATAACATGGTCATATTATTTCATACCTGATATCTATCGCTTAAAATTATGGACTTTACTTTAAAATCCGATGTTATTTTATTTTGAACCATCTACGCGGCCCGCGAACGTACTTAAACGTTTAGTTAGTTTGTACTAATGTTTGTTTATTGTTTTTTATCAACAAATATATTTGACTAGATATACAACAATAAATTGTTAAACAAAGAACATTTCATTTATTTTGAAGAATTAATTCAATTTGAATAATAATAATATATCTTGTAAGTTAATGTGCTCACCTACATAACTGACAAACGCCAAGATTTCGCTTTAAGAGTTCCAGGTGTTGTAAACCAACGAAAACCTAAAATTCCTGATTGAAATACAAATTCTTCTTTCTTTAATTCTTTTATTTCACATTAAAAAGAATAAGAGAATTACATTAACTTTAATTATCATGTACTTTATTTTAGGAGTTCATAAATAACTTTTACTCTTAAAACTTTTAAATAAAATATTTGTTAACAATTATTTTTTAACTTATAAAAAAATTAACAGTTAAATTTTAACTATTTCAATGAAAAATAACTGTTTCCATCCCTGGTTAAGAGTAGCGGAAGGAAAAAATGAAAGACGAGGTTCTGAATTAATCGTGTATTTTCTATTATTGGCCTTCCACCACATTTAAGTATTAAATTTATGTATTTAAATACTGGGATATTGAACACAAATTAGAACGATTAGTTTCCTTATGGCATTTGGATTAGGATACGTCCATATTTATCGTCAGCAAATGTGAAATGCGTAATCGAGGTCATTAATGAAATAAATCTAGGATAGGCAAACCAGCAATACTGATAAGCAAAGCGGGCTTGCTTTTCAACAGATCCCGGTGTTTCATCAGAAGAGGGTATTTTTCATTTTTTTTCTAAATTATTATATAGCATACCAGAAGATATAATAAGTGAATCAATTTTTGAAAGCCTTAAGAAATCCTATTACCAAAATACGAACTCAAGTATACTTATTTTCTTGTTGGCAATATATTCAAATAGCCTACCAGACTTCATATCAAATTCTAACAAATTAAGTCATTTTAACGAGGCTTCAGACTAATTCATTTATCTGAAACCAGACGATGATACTGTCTTGTAAGTATTTAGAATAGGTGACAAGAACTTAAATTTATTGAATCGCAGCATATTGACTCTGGACGTTTTACTTTTGGGTTATGTTTTTTATCTAAATAAATAAATCATTATTGGCTAGCTACAGACGGCATGGCACAACAAAAAATTACGTTCGCTGGGGGCCATTATCCCTCGCACACCCCTTGCGCTGGTTGCTTTCCCATCTGGCAGTTTCTTTTTTTTTTCTCTTGAATAAATTGCTAATAATAATTGAAATTTGTAAACACAACTGTTCGGTAGATGTCTGAAATTATTTTTCATTTACTAAAATTATGCCTACTTTTTGGTTATTCAATAATTAAAAATTATTATTATTTTAGGGCGTTATCCGTAGGGGGGGGAACCCACTTATACGGTTGACCTCATGATTAACAAGTATTTAAATTTATATATATATATATATATATATATATATATATATATATATACATATATATTGTTTTTTTCAGATTCGATACTTTGAATTTGTATCGATGATATGTGGTAATAGAAAAATCTAGATTTTTTACACTTCCGATCATACTAGACAAATCCTCAGGTCCTTAGGTGTTTATTATCGATGATACATAATAGGTACATCATCCGGTTTATTATTAATATACAAAAGAATTGGAGAATCTGCACATAAACCCCTTAATTTCCTTAATAATTATTAATATTACAAAAGTGACAATACTCAAGATAATACAAAATAGGAAAATCATTTGGATGTCTTTACCAGTCACAAGATTACGGTGTTTACAACCAATTCCTCTAACTAACTCATCTTTTTCAAAAATGTTACTTAGACCCCTTGACTTCTGGGGCCCTCAGATATCTTAGACCCCTTGACTTCTGGGGCCCTCAGATATTATAGACCCCTTGACTTCTGGGGCCCTCAGATATCTTACTAGAAAAGTAGAACCTCCGGAGAATGTTGAATTTTAACGCCAATCCGAACAAACTACGATATAAAAATTTTATGCAAGGTGTCGTGTAAGTGATGCTATACCAGAAGATTTATAATTGGTGTTTCGTGAGGTCACGGAATACTGCTCTCTCTCTATCGACTTGGAAATTCGAACAGTCCAGATAACGAATGCTTAAAAACAGCTATAGGTGGACATTTTTAGAACACAATTTTTGACTTCGTAACATTGTTTGGGCTAGATAGGAGGTTAACTTATCAAAAGTCCTCGCCCGTAGCCTTTTTGCCTACGAATGACAGACTTTCAAGAGCGGTTATTTCGAAAACTAAAGATTTCTTGAAAAACTTTATTGAATAGAACTTGTAGAAAATTGAGTCAGCTTTCATTTGTTATAGAATGGTCATGTCGCTAGGATCCACGGTTTCCGAGATATAAGTGAAAACCTGAAAAATGGGACCTTCTAAACTCCCCTCCTCCCTGCACAAAGGCTACGGGCGAGGACTTTTGATATGTTGACCCCCTAACTAGCCGAAAGAAAGTTATGAAGTCAAAAATTGGGTTCCAAACATTTCCATCTATAACTGTTCGTTGCCTGGTCCATGTAACGAATGCATTTTTCAACAATTTGAGTAAATTGATCATGTCTCCTTAGTGTCTAGTTCGGCAGCATCCCTAAGTCTCTAATACAATATGAGAATTAAAGATACTAGTCAACCAGTGCAAAGCATTCGCTCTCCTTATGGTTGCTTAGGCATGGTTGAGGGTCTGCCTCTGAGACGTCCCCTTGCACTTGACATCATGTGAAGCATGACAGAACTACTTTAAAGTATTCGAAGAATTTAGCGCATGCCAATCCTCCATAAAGTGTTTTGTGGGTCCCGACCCTTATGGTCAGGACAACTCCAAAAATTTAATAGATTACCTGCCTCAGACAATCTACATTACATCGAAACAACGAATATAGAATGCACCAATATAGTAGGTATTATATAATATTAGCTACACATATAGATATTTAAAATGACTACATATATAGTATTAATACATATAATAGCATCCAGAGATTTTGATGGGTGTCGAAGGTGGCCACGTGGGTAGCACCCTTCATACACCCATCATATCTCAGATGGATCCTTAAATCTAAAAAGAAGGCCGACTGAATTAGAAAACTCCAGCTGGTGTAGCAATGGTTACTTAATGGCCAATATTATCGAGAATCTTACAGACATCATTGTGTTTTCATAGTTAAATATTGTGAGCAGAACAAAAATATTATTCTTCCGCGCAAAATTGTGAAGCGTTATTAATATTCTTATGTAAATGAACTAAAAATTTTCGGAACAAACATGATTGTTTAAATTTTCTGTAGAATTTGATGTATATATTCTGCGCTGACAGTCACGGGGAGCGGTTTTCCAGATTCATCGATCAATTGCTTGGAGTTAGTTCCGTGTTCTCTGTGTAGAATGTGCTGTGTTCTTCCCCCACTTATCTCTAAGAAGTCCGACACTTCAAAATGGATCCCAAATCACCTAAAACAACAAAAAATTACGCATTTTGAGATAATAATAAGGAAGGTACAATCCTTATGTGGCGTTTACAGAGTATATCAAACAGTAAAGCATATTTTAAGTGAATGCCAAACATTTTAAAACGTCTTATCTTAGAGCGATGGCATAACTTCTTTCCCTGGGGTCATTTACGGTACTCTCATAACAGCTTCGACGTAATCGGCCTCTCTGACCTTTGCTAAGAAAGCTCTATTACAAACTACTAAAAATTCGTACCATATTTTTATGAAACTGACAATTCTAACGCAAAATTATATAAAATATATTTTATAAAGCATCATAGTTATTTCAAGAAGACCCAAAAACCACCATAAAAAGTTCCCATGTGTTATTGCGACAAAATCTGAATTTACACAAAAATGGGATTTTTTTTTTTCGAAAGGTTTCTTCCAAACCACTCTGTTGAATTAAACCGGTTTAGTAATTTTGCGCTAGAAATTTCCGTTTCATAAATATCCCAAGATTTATTGTGTCGAAATCTGTATTTACTAAAAAAAAAACAATAAATAAATAAATTAAAAAGTTTTAGTACTTAATCAAAACGCAAAATTTTGTGGTCTAAATGTTAGTATTTTTTTTTTTTTTTTTTTTTTTTTTTTTTTTTTTTTCTCGGCGCACCGACATCCAAGGGGCAGCGAGGAATTTTCTCAACGAGCCGTGAGATGAGAAAATTCCTGCCACCGGTGGGAATCGAACCCATCAAATGATAAACTAAGGCGTTAGCCACTAGACCACAAGGAGACCCAAATGTTTGGTAGTATTAAAAGTTTTGCTTAGATGCTTTGTTTTAGAGGAACTTCAGAAAGAAGTTAAAAAGTCTGACCATTTCGAGGTTTTCCCCACATTATGGCTCTACCTTAACACAGCAATAACTATTGCTCAACGATACCTATCATATCAATAATATGATATTATGCCCTAGGGGGAAATATCATATTACTGATATTAGAATAAATAAACCCGTTTTCAGACATCCGCTGATTTTTTCGCAGTAGAGAAAGGGCGAATCTGAGAAATCGACATATTTATTTTATTTTCCGAGTCAGAAATATGTAGGTAACATGATACTTTGCCTTGTTTCCCTGGTTTGCCTTTAGTTCTCTCACACTTTCAAGTTAAAGTGAATAGCAACATCATCTATGAAAAATTCAATGTCCGATTGCAAGGGCAAATCCCGGCTCTGAAACTCCTCTCCTAGCATCTTGTTACCCATAAATCACTTGTATAAATTACAATTAAAACATTGAATTTCAATTGCATCAGGTTTATTAATCAGCATTCTATAGAGAAAACATTCGTATTTGCTCTTCTGAAGCACTTTCAGATCATAGACTTCAAATTTCCCAACATCCGGATTTCGGGATTCGCCCTTTCTCTTCCTGATATTAAGGGAACGGTCTAAGGTGGCGCAGCTTATGCGTGTCGGACGTTTTAGGTCAAAGACCTCAGTTCTTTTCCAAAACGAGTACTGTTAACAAAAAATACCTTAAAAGGATGTAAGTTGAAAATACTGCAGAAAGGTACCTGCACGTGGTATCTGTGACGTCAGAGTTCCCCTAGACAGGCTGGCCTACTTCCTCTACCTCGGTGCATTGTCTATCCTCGCTGTATATTGAATAGGTTCATCATCTCCTACTGCCTGGTCGATACTCCCGGATCTCCATTATTTCCCAGAGGTGTTTAGACAGCTGAACGATTATTTTTTAAGCTCAATTGGCATTTTAAATAGATTACTAAACATTTATTACAAGCCTGGGAGAGTATTTGATTTGCCCAAAAGTTTTGTAAAACTTCAGATAGGCACCTGAAATACGTAGGACTTAGTTTACTTGGTGGGTGACAAGTGTCAAGTACTCGTCCACAAGTCGGCCTTGAAGTAAGCTCATCACTAGCAAGAAATCCGTTGAAGAATGGCGCATCGTCGCCGTGCTTTTAAACATGTTTTTAAACATAAATCAAACGTTCTTTTGTCGACAATTATAGAAGAACTCGAATAAGACTTGGAGAAATGAAAGCGATTTCGGGTAACGCGCTAAAAAAAGTTTTCTGACTTCCTTGTGCAGCTGAAGGGGCGAGGTCAGCTCAGTGGTAGAGCACTGCTGCATATGCTCAGGAGCTCAAATCCCGAGTAAGCACTACAGATTTTTATCTTCTAGTGTCTTCGTTCATGGGTTGGATTCGGCCTCCCTGCCCGTTCCTAGTCCAACACAACCTTTAATTAATTTATTAAGGGTTACCTTGATGCTATTGTCCCTAGCAGTCGAAGCAGCAAAGGGAAAATCAGGCGGCTGGAGCCTATCTCTCTAGTGGGCCGTATGGTCTTGATATCAGATGCCTCTATAGTATCTGCCCCTCAGGGCCCTCGTGGCCTGTGACGGGACTGATTTTTGTATGTTCAACTCCCTAATTGCTAGATCAGGCTGTGCTGAAGGATATGACAAAGATAAATCGGCCTAGGAACGACCTTCCTATCATGCCAAGCCCTTACTGTGAGTCAGCACGGGCTTCCGAAAGTCTGTGCAGTGGAGATGAGTTCGTCGGACACACACTGAGATCAGTTAGCTCATTGGAAATTCTATAAGCGTGCGTCATTAAAAAACCCCTCGGCTGAATAAGCGATTTTGCGGAGGAAGTACTTCCCTTACTCCGTTTCCTTCGTGTTATTTCTAATCGCTGAAGTGCTGGGCGGTTGCTCGAACTGGACTTCGAAGCACATTCTTGCCTCATTGTTTCTGGCTTGTGTGATGTTATGGCTACATTCGGTACGATCGATGTAGATGAAGTTTTTTGAAATGGTCAATGGAAAATGTCGTACGGCTGTATGAAACGCCTATGATTTTCTAGGTTTTTGAAACAACTACAATTGTTTTTCTTTATTTATGCATTATAGGTGCTTCTACTGCTAAGGTTATTAGGTCCATTCGCTTTTAGTGGAAGGACGCAACGATTTGAAAACATGTTCCATTTTGAAGTCCGGTTGAAGTTTAGGAAGTACATACTTTAAATAAAATATTTCATTAAGAGGAATGACAAGTTTGTGGTAAGTGGAAAGTAAGCATTCGAAAGCTTACTGCATTCTCTACGAAAATGGTTCTGATGTAAATTTCGTGGGCGGGGTCTCTATGCGAAGACCACATCCAGTTACTTGTGAAGTATCTGTAGTGATTATAAAAGTGATTCAGCGCACGCGCATAACACATTTGCTTTTTTATTGGCTATTCCTATGGGCAATTCTATTGGTTGTTGCTTGTAGTAAAGTAACCTTTAACACTCAAGTCAATCCAACTCGCAAAAATTAGTAGAATTCTATTAATTTTAGGGAGTTGGATTGACTAAAGTTCTTGAGCGAGCGAAGCGAGCGGAAACGCATACCACGTATGCCCAGAATGCGAAATAAATATAAAATATAAATATGTTATAGAACTACCGGACACAAAAATCGGTGAGGAGGCCCCTAAATTTCACAATTACCATTGATTTTTATAATATTAACCTTTTTATTAATGCATATTGCTTACTGAAATATATTCTACTTATTTTCATTTATGTTTTACAAGCCTGAAAGTATAACGTAGAAATACAAGTTATCTAAGGGTTAGTTAGAAACCCTTAGAGATTGCAGTGATTTTAAACACTTTTCATTACCATATTAACTTTTGATTACTATATTTATATAATATGGTTTCTAACCTTAGATAACCTGTAAAGAAGTAATAGATAACCTGTAAAGAACCTATAAGCTAATCCTTAAGTACCAACATCTCTGTTTAAAATCACGACAGATACTTCAAAGTAACTCGATGTGGTGTTCGCAAAAAGACCCATGGGGCGATGTCCATCGGAGAAATAAGTGCTTGAAACTTAGAAATTGTTAGTTTCGCTCTTTTGAACAGGGTTTAGCTAACGTTTTAATTGTTTGTTGTTGTTTTAAAAATATAATTTAACAGTAAAATGAATATTTTATTAAAACAAGGTTAGAAAATGAGAAACGTTGTTTTAGTGTTTCTAAGGGTGGGTTTACACTTGTTAGTTATTGCAGGATATTTATGTCAGAGAGAAATTGCGACTAATGAAAACCTACGTAATTTGTATGTCTGCAATAAATTCTACCATGAGCAATTTATTGCACACATACATTTTACATGGGTTTTCAATAGTCGCAATTTCTCTCTGATATAAAAAATCAGTCCCGTAACAGGCCACAAGGGCCCAGAGGGGCAGATACTGTAGAGGTATCTGATTCTTGACCATACGGCACACTAGGGAGATAGTGTGGTCAATACTACGCTCCGGCCGCCTGATTTTCCCCTTGACTGCTTCGACTGCTGGAGTCATTAGCACCCAAGGTATCCATTATTAATTAAATTAATTAAAGGCTGGGTGAGCCTAGGGACGATCTGGGACCCCAAATCCAACCCTCGAACGGCAGCACTAGAAGAAAAAAATCTTTAGTGCGCGCTCGGGTTTTGAACCTGGTCCTCCAGTTCATTAGTCGAGTGCTCTACCACTGAGCTAACCTCGCCCCCCTCTGATATAAATATCCTGCAATAACTAGCAAGTTTAAACCCACCCTAACATTGAGAAAGATGACGGAATAATTTCCGCATAGGATACAATCAGTTTACTGTTGTGGCGCTTATATTCCTCAATAGTCATATCATATCAATATATATATATATATCAATAGTCATATTGAAATTATGTGCCAATTGAAATATATAAGATCAAAGAGTCTTCTAACTGAGACATCCATGACCCATGTGGTTGACATATGTCTAAAAATACTAATTAAAAAAAAATAAATAAAAGTCTTATATTACTTCTCTTTGAGATTATGTTTTTCACGAAAAATCAAAACGTTCCAATAAATGCTTCTATTCTTTTACTAATCGCACTGAGGATATGAACGGAACTTATATCAGTCGGATTTTTGTTTAAATTGTAATTATTATGAACTACGAATTTTTTGATGGGTTATATATAGGTTACCACCCAGCCAGGATTGGGCTGATGCCTTTTCTTTTTTCTAACGAACCATCCCATAGTGGGAATCGAACCCTCGACCTTTGGCTCGGAGTCTTAAGTGCTCACGTCTTAACACTCACGGCCACCGGGCCTCCTATTTTTATGTATGCATGAGTTCAAAGGAATAATTCCGGTAAAATAGTGAACAACAAAGGGGAGAGTATATGCCCTTGTGAGACCCCAGATGGAGATGTGTAGGAAGGGCAGGACAATCAAATGCATTCCTGAGGTCAGCCCTTGGGCCCTTCCCATGGGTAGGATGGGGCAGTCATCAAGCCATCATCTACAGGCGGTATCTCTGCTCATTTCATGTCATTTACATTTCTAGTCCTTTTTCGATTCCTCATTGCCTACCATTAGTCTGTCAGGGTTAGACTTTCATCACTAATAGCTCTGAGGAAGAAACGTCTGTAACGCAGGAGCTGCATATCTAAGATCATTCCTGAGTAGGTGGATGCCGTACCCAGTAATCGTAAATATTTCCTTTAAAATAACCTATATATTTTAGAAATAAACTTGAATAGTTTTTAACTTTTATGTTTGTAAATCAATTATTAATTTTCATCCGGAGGAAAATAACAGTGGTTCAAATTTATATATATATATATATATATATATATATATATATATATATATAACATAATATAATATAATATATATATTAGCTGACTATCCGTGCTTCGTCACGGCAGATAAGTAGTTATTTTATTGCGTTAAATAATGTATCATCATAATTAACGCTACTGTACAATTTTGTGCAGTTTATTATAGCAATACTATACTATATACATACTATACTATATGTTATTCATCAATTGATAAGTAATCAAAGTATAATGTTTCTTGACACAGGGCGCTACGGACCAGCGTCAATAGACAGATAATTTAGAGATAATCCGTTATCTATAGGTTACTAGTAACAGGAGTTGTACCAGTACAGGTTAAAATTCGTTGTCAATAATAAATGTTCGTTAAAATTTAAAAATGTTTCTCAAATGGCATTTGGAAACACCCATTATATTTGCGAGCATTACCAAGAAGTGTTCTGACTGGGGAGGCTCATGGGTGGCTATGCATGGGTTCAGGATATTATTACCTCGGATGGCCCATCACCAGGTATAGAGTAAACTCTATAGGGGAAAAAATCGCAGTTTATTTCGAGTAATTCAAGGCCCGCCATCATAGTTGAAATGAAGCTCAAATAGATATAATATTTAAAAATAAGTACAGTACGGTAACAGCTGACCTGTTATCTTCCTTGCAACGCACGCTGCCTAGGCGTGTCCGCTTTCTAACCAACAATAAATTCAAACCCCTCTAAAAATACTTAAAAATTTGAGCATCAAAAAATCCTTTCTTAGTGGGTGTCAGTGAGTGGTATTTGACAAATATATATAAACAAATCATGTATTTGTACACGAACATATAAATAATAAAAATATAAGGATTTCTTTCTTTGCAGGAACTTTATATTGGTAAACTATTTTGAACTATTCCACAAAGATGTTACTCGACATACTTGCAGAACCATACTCGACAAATGGCGACTTGATTGGCATACTGTGACTGACAATAAACTAAGGACTATTAAACCGACTATTACAGACTGGACATAGGAGCCCCTGCAGAGTGGGAGATACTTTTCCCAGCAAGACTCTCTCTTGACAGTCAGCTGTCAGCCAGCCTCCTTGGCTCATTTACTACGTAGCCGACTCTCGGCTGGGAATCCGAGGTTCGAATCTACAGTTTTTACATAAATTTTTTTTTCGTATTTTTTTTTCTAAAATGTCTACCACCATGGACAGTGAGCAACAACTCACTTTTCTGGAGTCTACATCAACCCACGATGGAGAAAATTTTACCCTGGGAAGACGTAAACGTCTTCGGAAGAAAACTACCTCAAACCTTTCGCCTAAAGCCAAGCAACAAAGAGGACCAAAAGTTACAGACGATCAAAACCCTTTACAAATTAATAAAACTATCCCTGCAAAAACAAATGAAAATCAGAAGCCGCCCAACATCTATGTGAGAAATATCAAGAATTACAAAAACCTCTATACTCGCCTCAGCCAAGCTGCTGGAGAAAAATCATTCTCCTGTAGAGCTAGATTTAACGATATAGCGATCAGTGCTATCAATAGCGATGCCTACAGAGAAATTATTAAAAAATTGAACGAAATGGAAGCCGACTACCACTGTTATCAATTACCGGAGGAGAAAGCTTACAGAGTGGTAATACGTAATCTTCATTACTCCACACCTCCTGAAGATATAGCAGATGCCCTAAAGGATCTAGGCTACAATGTTAGAAGAATAACAAACGTTCGCCACCCGACAACTAAAGCACAACTGCCACTATTTTTCGTGGATTTAGAAAAATCTGAAAAAAGCAGGGAAATTTTTAAGGAGCGATATCTTCTCTACACAAAGATATCTGTAGAAGAGCCCCGTCGTCGACGAGAACTGATGCAATGTCACAAGTGTCAGGAATATAATCACTCCAAAGGCTATTGCAAGCACGCACCTAAGTGCGTGAAATGTGGCGAACAGCACAAGTCTGAAGATTGCACGAAATCTAAAGACGCACCAGCAACCTGTGCCAACTGTGGAGAGAATCACCCAGCCAATTATAAAGGATGCGATGTCTACAAGGCTCTAAGGACTCTCCGGACTCAACGACAGAGAACGAGCAGCGCTTCCCGGCTCCCACAAGCTTCAACCAGCAAGGATGTCACTCAGCCATCCACGTCAGCTACTTCACCTCGGAGGCCAAATGTCTCGTATGCCTCTCTTCTCTCCTCTAGGCAAAAGAATGTGCTGGTAAGTCCCCAACCCAATCCAATGCCAGTACAAAAACCACCAACCACCTCAACCTCAGCACAAAACCTCACACCTCCTTTCCAAACTTCCCAGAAGAATATCCCATCAGTTTCCTCTCCTAAGCCTATTAATGCTCCTCCTGTTCCTCCAACTCCTACACCCCAAGATCCCTTCAACCTCTTTTCCTCGTTCCTAAATAAGTTGGAAACATTATTAACTCCTCTTATCTCCCTTATGACCTCCCTAATATCCGACATTCTTCCGAAACTTCTTAAATGACTTCCTTTAATCCCAATTCCCTCACCATAATCCTATGGAATGCTAACGGACTTATCTCACGACGACTCGAGCTTGAACTCCTACTTACAGAAAAAAACATCGACATCGCACTGATTACAGAAACACACCTACTTACCACAAACTACTTTTCAATCCCAGGCTATGTGTGCTACAGGGCAGATCATCCCTCCGATTCCCGGCATGGAGCTGCTGTTATGGTGAAAAGTTCGTTGGCTCACTTTTCACATTCCACTTTCTCGACAGATAGCATGCAGGTAAGTTCAATCTCCCTTTCCCTTTCTTCCTACAATATAATTGTTTCTGCGGCGTATTTTTCCCCAAATTTCACCATCTACCCTCCTGAGTTTCTCACTCTATTCCAATCCTTTGGTCCTCGCTTTCTCATAGGGGCTGATTTCAATGCGAAACATCCCAGATGGGGAAGCCGTCTCACCAATCCTCGTGGCAGAATTCTGTATGACATCCTTCAATCCCAAAATTATGACTCCATTTCCTCTGATTCCCCTTCATACTGGCCAACCGATCTCTCTCGCACTCCCGACCTTGTCGATTTCTTCATCACTTCTGGCCTAAGGGGTATATCATACTCAACTCAGTCACTGCTTGAACTCTCATCCGATCACTCAGCCATCTTACTCGTCCTGAATACCTCTCCTCTACCACGCTCCAGCAATCCCACTCTCACACCAGGGCCTATGAACTGGGAGTTGTTTCGTCAACAACTCTCTCAACTCATAGACCTCAACGTTCCTCTGAAAACCTCATCCGACGTGGACGAGGCTGTATTGATGTTCACAAAAGCCATACAAGACAGTGCTCTGAGCTCAAGCAGGCCAAGAACTCGTCTTCCTTTTCACCCTAAGCCTCAACTCCCAGATCACATCCTTAATCTCTTGTCAGCTAAGCGCCAAGCAAGAGCTCGTTGGCAGAGGACTCGTTACCCATCTGACCACACTTCCTTCAATCGACTTACTCGCCTCCTAAAAAAAGCCTTATCCCAATTCCGATCTGAATCCTTCAATGATTACCTCCAATCACTCACCACCGAAGACAACTCTCTCTGGCAAGCCACCCGTAAAATCCTAAAATTCCATTCCGTTCCTCAACCTCTTCAACGCAGTGACGGAACTTGGGCTAGAAGTGATGAAGACAAAGCCGAATTATTCGCTTCCCACCTGGAATCCACTTTTTCCCCTCACCCAGAAACCAGCTCCTCCCAAGACCTAGAAATACACGATTACCTGAATAGCCCTCTTCCACTCTCCCTTCCACCTAAAGCATTCCATCCTGCAGAAGTTAAATACATTATCAGACACATCCCAAGAAAATCTCCCGGTTACGACCTTATAACAGCCCTAATCCTAAAAAATCTACCTCACAAAGCAATTATTTTCCTCACCTACATATTCAATTCAATCCTAAGAACCACCCACTTCCCAAATCCATGGAAGCACTCAATAATAATCCTTATACCGAAACCCCAGAAATCTCCCAAGATTCCATCATCGTATCGTCCTATCAGTTTGCTCCCAATCATGTCCAAAGTGTTTGAAAAACTTCTCCTAAAAAGAATTCTGTCCACGATCCCTCCCAATTCCTTACCTGATCACCAATTTGGTTTTCGTCCTCAGCATTCAACCATCCAACAATGCTTTAGCGTTGTTGACACCATATCCCACGCGCTTGAAAGTAGAAACTACTGCACGAGTGCCTTTCTCGACGTCGCCCAAGCGTTCGATCGTGTTTGGCACCCGGGGTTGTTATACAAAGTAAAGCGCATACTTCCTCACACATATTTCCTAATCCTGCAGTCCTATTTATCTAACCGCTCCTTCCAAGTAAGATCTGGTTCCGCACTGTCTAGTTCCCATCCCATTTCCTCCGGAGTACCACAGGGAAGTATTCTTGGTCCCCTCCTTTACCTTTTGTACACCGCAGACATCCCCACCCATCCCAGCACCCACTTAACCACATATGCTGATGATACGGCCATCTTTTCTTCTTCTCCTGATCCCATAACTGCTTCCTTTCACCTACAAGAACACCTGGAGTCTATCGAGCACTGGTGCAACAAGTGGAAAATTAAGGTGAATCCTCAAAAATGCTGCCACATTACATTCACCCTCAATAAGAGAGCCTGCCCACCAGTCGTCATATTCAGCCACGAACTCCCCATATCCAACGAGGTGCGCTACCTGGGATTATTACTGGACAGTAGACTCACTTGGAACCCTCACACCCGACTAAAAAGACAGGAACTGAACAGGAGATACGGACTCTTACGACGACTACTGGGACCTTCATCAAAACTGACAATACACAACAAACTCATTGTATACAAAACCATAATCCGACCTATTTGGACTTACGGACTTGAACTCTGGGGAACAACTAAAACTTCTAACATACAGAGAATACAGGCATTCCAATCCAAAGTCCTTCGCAAAATTGTCAATGCTCCTTTTTACGTTTCCAATAAAACTCTTCATAATGACCTAAACATCCCTTTCGTTCAAGAACTGGCAAAATCCCGATTCCTAACCTTTCATTCCAAATTGTCCTTCCATCCCAATCCCAGAGCACAAACACTTTCCTCCCAAACCCACCCACAAAACCCGCCTAGAAGGCTCAAGAGACATTGGCCTCGTGACCAGCTAAATGACTAGTGGAGAAAAAAATATATTCCAAAACTAGGAAGTACCAATATTGATTGGCTTCTTCCATAAGTGTTATTATCATTATTATTTGTCATTATTATTATTATTATTATTATTATTTCTTCGTCTTTACTTATTTATTATTTAGTTATTTTCATTTATTTTATTATGGTTACCATTTATTCATATATTTACATTTAAATTATTTTGTTATTTCTTTTTTTTTTTATTTTATTTATTTTTTTTTTTTTTTTTATTTTTTTTTTTATTTTATTTTTATTTTTTTTATTTATTTATTTATTTATTTTTTTTTTTTACTTTGTTGTCAGTTGTATTAATCAACTTTTGTATATATCATTAATCATATTTGTGAGCAAACTTAACCAATGTACTTTAAAATGTACAGATGTTAAATAAACGTATTATTTAAAAAAAAAAAAAAAAAACAGACTGGACATCATCGTACAGGAGCTCACGCCGAGAAGAAGTAGTCCTTGCGAGACTAAGAATCGGCCATACACGCATTACCCACGAGTACCTGATGACAAAAACGGACAAACCCAAATGCACGACTTGTAACACAGATCTTACTGTAAATCATATTCTAACAGACTGTCGGTTACGGCATAACTTGGACATTCCTCATGACCTGACAGACATACTTTCTGAAGGCAGCCATTATATTAACACAATATTGACATATTTAAAAAACACTAACATGTACGACAAAATATAATACATAACCATAAGAATCCATTTCACCTTTTTTTGCAATAATAATGAAATCTAATTCACTCTATTCATTAAATAAACACCTCATTCATTCTAATTTTCTTTAATTATTTTTCTTTATACATATTTCTATTTAATTTTTGTTTCGTTTACTATTTATACCTTATACATACTTATCATTACTATACATCATTGTCTGTAGCAACTACTGTTTTGGAGTGACATCGTTAGGTTCAACACCTGCATCAGCTTAATACAGGAAATTAAATGCTCTTCGCTTTAGATGCGGAGCATCATCATAAATAAATAAATAAATAAATATATATTGGTAAAAAGATTATTAGTTTTTAGTTGTTCCTTCCAATATCATTATATTTTCATAGTTATTTTCAACATTTATACTATCACAATTAAACTTTTATCCTAGATGACCAATTTTTTACTATAAGAACTTCAATCTAGTTGTTAGTATGTTCCTTGGCAACCTGAAATGTTGGACACACTTTGTTTGGAAAGTAACCATGGTGACCGCTGGGAAGTGTTGAATGAGTCTTCTGATTTGACACCCTACTAGCCAGAGGAGGAGGGATTCCAGCTGATCCATTCATCCCCACTACACCTGACTAGCCGATGCAGTCTGAGAGCCTTCTTCTCCGGAGGCTCTTCGTCTCTTTTCGTAACTCTTCGGCTATTGTCGGGCGTCTGTACAATATCCTTGAGCGTGGAGCAAGCATACCGAAATATCCACACCGAATATGCTGAAGCCTGGAATCCTAAACACGAACGGGAAATTCGATATTTTCTACGTATCGATTAAGGTTTAATACAACCTTGTAACCTTTTTTTTTTTATCATTATATTTTTATTGGGGGGGGGGGGGGGGGGAGGTTTAAATGCTTTCTTAACTAATGAAAAACGATATCCAAGAGTTTTTATGAGACGAAAATGTTCCTCTACACTCACTGCCACCGGCCGAGAGTTTTTTATTCGTCAAAAATTCGATTTTTCAAGTTATGTCCCGATAAAAGAAAATATGAAGAAAAAATAAAAATTGGGGAAAAAATAACCTCGAAGTAGATTAAAGTATAAAGTCGTTTTTCTCAAAATTATGTTTTTCAAATCGAGCGATACACTAGCCCCTTCATTTTTCACCCAATATACTTCAAGTTGTTTCCGCTTCTTTAATCGTAATTGTTGATGTAATATTGCACGTTTTAAGTGATTTTAAAGCATTTAAACAGGCTTTTATTTTACATATTTTGTCAAAAATCCATATTTTTACATATTCTGCTAAAAATACATACTTCTGCTACATATTTCGATATTCTTTTTATTTTGCAATAGAAAAAAAAATGGTGAAAGCGAGAAAGAAAATAATGCTCTACCCACTGAGTCTAGATCACAGTGTCTTTTCTAATTCCCTAATGGTCTAGGAGTAGATGCGTTTAAAAAAAAAATAGATTAAAAATTATTGTTTAACAATTATTATTCCTTTAATCTACTCTCTAAAACAAATGTATAGTGGAAGAATCTTGTCGATATCATTTTCTAAATTCGAGATAAAAAATAATGAATTTTCAACCAGTTTTATTTTATTTCTTAGCTCTTAAGGCGCAGTGGACGAAACGCTCGGACACATGTCGACTATTTTTCGATGCAAAATCACCAGAAAAAAATTATGACATCAGATGGGCGTCATTTCTCGTTTGACAATTTAAAAATGCCTGTTGTTTTAAACAATTTTTCAAAATAATGTTCATCTTCAGATATTTTTAACTTCTTTTTTCCCCTTTTACAATGAGTTCCTACTTTTTATGTATGCTTTATTTTTCAATATGTTATAGCCATTTTGTTCTATATATTTTTCAACTTTTGTTTTTCTATTTATAATAACAGAGTTCGTACTTAATATTTATTTATAGTTTTATAGGTACTTGTTAATTAAATATTTTCAATTTTTTATCATATATTTCGTTATAAATAGTCAAATATGTATCCACGTTTTTTGAATTTTATTTTACATGAACATCCGTTCTCTAATGATATCTATCGCTTAAATTGTGAAGACTACTTTAAAATCCGATGTTATTTTATTTCGAAACAACCACGCGGCCTGCGAACGTATTTGCACGCTAAAGTTTGGCCCACAACATGTCAAAGGTTGCTGATATTTGACCTATAGAATTAAAAAATATTGTTTTATGTATTATTCTTAAATTGTTTTTTATTATTTATTTATTTATTGCTGGATCGCAACGGAGGCGACTAGCAAATTATGAGTCTATATGGAAACGTCAGCTTCGAACAAAATGATAATATTAAGAAATAAATTATAATAGATAATGATAATTTAAAGGAAATAAATATAATTTCAGAAAAAGTAGCAAATATATTTAAAAGCCAAAATTATAAAAAAGAAATACAAAAAAAAATAATAATAATAATAATAAATGACCTAGATGTAGATGCGCCGTAAAAAAAAAAAAAAAAAAAAAAAAAAAAAAAAAAAAAAAAAAAAAAAAAAAAAAAATAATAAATAAATAAATAAAAATAAGGAAGTTATAAAAAATGAAAGAGTAAACATTTTCAAGTGTTCATGAAATTTTGTGATATATTTGTGTAGTCTGTAAGTGTTTAAAAATTGGTTTCAAATAATGGCTACCATCGGACAAGAGTTCTGTAAGGTCAGTGGGTATGTTTAATTGTTCTCTTCTTCGACAGTCTGTAAGTATATGTCTTATAGTTAGGAGTTGGTTAAATTGTCTACATGTTGGTGCGTCTTGTTTAGTCATTAGGTGTCCGTGAGTAAGTAGAGAATGGCCAATTCGGAGTCGACTTAGAACTACCTCTTCTCTCCGGTTTCCTCTTCTGCTGGATGGCCACTGTTTGTTTAATCTGTCGTAGTTTATTGTCGTTAGTGTTGTACCATGCTGTCTGCCACTGAATAAGTATTTGGTTGGTGTCGTCAGGTCCTAGTAAGTTGTTTCGCTTGTTGTTATGTTCTGTAAGGTGGTTGCTAATTTAGCTTGAATGTCAACTTCTGTGCTTTATTTAATGTCTACGTGCCCAGTGTTACGTGTTTGTTTAAATTTTGGAATCGAATAATTTCCATTTTAATTCTTAAATTGGAGAAAGTGAAATTGATTCTGAGAGCGCAAGGTAATATTATACCTTCATAATTGCCCCCCCTAAGAGTTGTAGAAGACACGAAATAAACCCCCATTACTGAATAAGCTTTTCTGCTTTTATCGATACAAATAAAATAACGATATACAAATCATTACCTGCTGTGGTGATAAGAAGTCAAAATTGACCACAATTTCCTCATGATTTAGTATCTTTAGTTTTCCTCCATCCCTTCTAAGGCATTCATTGCTGAAGAAGACTGCCAGAGAGCATGCTGAAGTGTTCAAAATATTGATTTTTCCGACAATCTGCTGCGTGTTTCTTATTCGAAACCCAACAACTCCTTGACTTTTTATAAATAAACCAAGACCAACCTGTGAAAGTTGTAATGAGATTTGATAATTAGACATATACTGACAGATTTTAGACTGCGAAGATACTTTTCTGCGTAGATATTTCTCCCGATCCGATCCGATTTCGTTTGATCGACTACGGCCGACGTGAGTGCCTACATTGGTCTCAAGCCGATCCGATCCGATTTAGTCACAGCTCGTCAGTGAAGTGAAAATGAGTGATTAATTTAAGAAATACCACCTAATAAGCACAGAAACCTTCGGATAGGTTGAATGTTGGAGGTAAGAGAAGTATTGGTATTCATATTTTAAAATTATTTATAAGAAAGGTAGCTAGAAGGTTATAAGCATTGGAAGGTTATACACATTGGAAGGTTATAGACGTTGGATGGTTATAAACATCTTTCCACGCAATTTAATAAGCAAGAGAAACAAAATACAAAAATTTGAATGGACAAAATTGTTCTAAATTTTATTTCCTTTGATTTAAAAAAAAAATGCATTGAAATCGGTTAAGATTTAGAATCTGTAGACCTTTTTGAAACACAATATGTGGGTTGGCGCCATTTTGCTTCGTCGGTCCGAAATCGGTCTAGAAACAAGCATGCTTGAATGGCCATGAATCTGTGTCCATCGGATTGGATCAAATCGGGTCGGGTCGAGACCAATGTACCTCCATTGAGATGCATGTGTTTGTTTTTCTTCCGACAGTCGGTGGCTATTGGATCGGATCGGAACGTGTCCAGTGTAGGTGCACCCTGAAGGTAGTCTATACATCGACACAATACTTGAACATTTTAAGACAATGATCATATATATATGATTATTGTCTTAAAATGTACATATGTATACATATATGTATAATAAAATATAAATGTTATTTATCCGAACTTGCTTTTCTTCCACCCCTTTTTATTTATTTATGTTTTTCTTTTATTCATTTTTTTTACAGTCAATCACAAGCTATCCAGTCATTCTTACCCTTTACTTCTTTATTCTTTATTTTCATACTTTTTAACTTGTCAAATTTATTTTTGTATATTTTTCTTTCCTTATTATTATTTATCTTTGAATATACTTGCATAACTTTGTAGACAAGATTGAATTGTATACATATGTATATATATAAGCAGTTGTGGTCCGGTGGCGTGAGCACTCCTTGCCTAAGGTCGTGGGTTCGATTCCCACAAGGGGTGGTGGCTTTTCTTTAGAAAAAAGTAAATGCATTAGATAACCCGTCCTAAAATTCGGTGTCAATAATAAATGGACTTAAATTTAAGAAATGTAAGCAATTTGCATTTAAGCGTATATGCACAAAAACAAATCACTCGAATGCCAAAAAAAATAAAATCTCTGCCATTCTAATTCCCAATCTTGAAGTACCTGTGCCTGTAATGCTGTGCATACGTCTGTATTGCTGTACCTGTGCCTGTAATGCTGTACCTGTGCCTGTAATGCTGTACATACGTCTGTTGTTCTCATGGGCGTATATAGGAAATAATAATAATCTTGAAGTACCTGTGCCTGTAATGCTGTGCATACGTCTGTAATGCTGTACCTGTGCGTGTAATGCTGTGCATACATCTGATGTTCTCATGGGCGTATATAGGAAATAATAATAATCTTGAAGTACCTGTGCCAGTAATGCTGTACACACGTCTGATGTTCTCATGGGCGTATATAAGAAATAATAATAATCTTGAAGTACCTGTGCCTGTAATGCTGTACATACGTCTGATGTTCTCATGGGCGTATATAGGAAATAATAATAATCTTGAAGTACCTGTGCCTGTAATGCTGTACATACGTCTGATGTTCTCATGGGCGTATATAGGAAATAATAATAATCTCGGTATCATATAAACTTTTAAATTATAACAACGGGTAGGTGGGTTATTGTTTACGTCCTCATGTCTTAATCCAGTCTATCGTGTTTATTTTAGTTAGAAACGTTTAGTCCTTTTGTGTACTTATCTACGGGTGGGTTCCTACCTAAAATCAGAGAGGAAACACGATGAAATGTTGATCCCTGCTCTAAGGCAGTGCTGGCTAGCCGTACTTGGAGTATCTGCCGACAGAGTGCTCTCTTATACACTCCCTATCCCCACCCCTAAACAAGAACCAGTCTAGCCCGTGCTTCGAGATAGAGTGGTTCTCTGCTCGTCTACTCTCTGCTCTTCCTACTCCGAGAGGTATGCACCTCAATACATACTACCAGCGGGATTAAAATAGGTGGAAAAAACGGACGACCGCAGAAAGTTATGTAAGTAGTATTTGTATTCCGGAGAGCATGCTTAGGAAAATACTTAGGTATGCAGAAGCAATGTTAGTAAGAAATATACCTAAAGGAGAGATCCGTGCCGTCCGGCCGCCAGAAGGAAACCACGTGAATCTGAGGAATGTATTTTGAAATGTAGCGGGATCTTCCCCCACTCCGTCGCCATGCCGACCTCTTTGTTTACATTCACAGCTGTTCTATCGGCTTTGTTTGGAAAATGCTCAGGAATCCAAAACGACTCCCAACCAACCACGTGCACATTGTACAATATGCCATGCGGCAATAATATACTTAATCCCTTAAGAGTACTCTCATTTTTATTAATTCCAAATGTAAATTACTTTTTCATGAGATGTTGAGATGATAAGAAGTCAAGGAATTGTTGGGATTTCCAACATTTCAGCAGCCATCTTCAGATAAAACCTAAATATAAATAATTACAAAAGAGAATAATCAATAAAGTAAACAACATTTTAAATCAGACAACAGGTTATACAAATCAGACAACAGGTTATACAAATCAGGCAACAGGTTATACAAACGCGTGTTTGATTATACAGTGTGTCATTATTTATTATGTGTGGTGTGAATGTTAACTTGTACCCATGAGTAATATCTTGTAATGTAAACATGTAAAAGGTCAATGTAGGCTTAGATTTTGGTTTAGGTTAGTTCCGAAATATGTTGAAAGGAACTTTCACATTTCGTATATAGTAATTTTAGGATTAGTAGTTTTTAAGTAAATTCTAGCTAAATTAGGCTTCTTTAAGAAAAAAAATGCATGTGTTGAAAATGAAACAATTTTCCGGTGCTAATAATGATCCTAGCAGTCGATGCACCGAAAAAAAATGGTTATAAAACATTATTATGTGCATATTAAGTAAACAGCAGTTTTTGAGTGCAACGGTAGTTTTTAACTAGAAGTTAGTTAATAGTATGTAATTTACAAAAAAAAATTGTAATTTTTAGCTCACAAACTTCTCTGCAAAAAAGGTTCTAAAGTAATTTTCGATGGGACGAGCATAATTGGAGAAATAAGTGCCTAAAACCTCGAAAGGTTCGTTGCTTTGAAATGTTCATTGTGTTTAATTTCTTTAGTTTTTTATAGCTTGTTGCTTTTTAATTTTAGTTTTAATTTTCTAGTCAACGGCCATAGCCACGTTGAATACACCGGTTCCCATAGATCACCGAAGTTAAGCAAGGTCGGGCGTGGTCAGTACCTGAATGGGTGACCGACCACGTGCTGTTGGCATTATAAAAGGGCGGCAACCTATAGATAGCCCGGCGCTAATGGCCAAGATGTAGATGCGCCGTAAAAAAAAAAAAAAAAAAAAAAAAAAAATTTTCTAGTCAAGGAAGATAAGTAAAATGTAACAACATTTTTTTGTTGTTCATTATACATCTTTCCGAGCGGAAATCGAAGTTGCCGACATGGGCCTATATAAGGGGTGGGCTGAGCGGGCTGCACCCCCCCCCCCCCCCCCGAAATTTTGTTTTGGTAAGAACATTTCATGTAAAAAAAACCTATAACAACAAAAAATGTCTTCTACATTTACTCTGGTCTACAATTTGTCTAGAGGACCTTGAAACTCAACATTTTACACTCAAATATTTAAAATTTTCCCTACACTCCAAATGCCTAGGGGTTACCAGCCCCCCCTCCCGAAATTATTTACTATATACCTACGTTAGTGGTTGCCGAGAGTGCTATTTCCACTACTGTATGGTATTGGCGCCTAAAATCTAACTTTTATCTCCAAGGGCCGATCATTTCAAAGAATCGATCTCGAAGGGCCAATCTTTTAATGAATAGATCTTCAAAGGCCGATTTTGTAAAGAATCGATCTATTTAGAATACCGTAAAATATTTTTTTTATTTAAAATATTCAAATACTTAATCTCAACACTTGTTATTTAATCTAATTTCTATTATTTAACTGAAGAAAAAATTTACAGAACAGTGTCCTATAATGTCCAGCAACAGAATTTTAATAGACCTTTGCAATATTCATTAATAAATTAATGAGATGCTGGGTTGGCCTAGGGACTCTAAGGGGCCCTGAAGCCAACCCTAGAACGACGACACTAGAAACAGTAAATATATTATATATATATATATATATATATATATATATACATATATATATATATATATATATATATATATATATATATATATATATATTTCAGACACTGATTTGAACGATTTTTTTCCCCCAGAACCTATGGCTTATGATATGTTTCAATTTCTTACCTCATCTCCCTACAAAGAGGAAAAACGCGCTAAAATTAATAAAATATTTTTTTTTTTAAGTATTGTATATTTTGCTCGGGGGGCGAGGTTAGCTCAGTGGTAGAGCACTGGACTAATAAGCTGGAGGCCTGAGTTCAAATCCCGAGCAAGCGCTAAAGATTTTTTTCTTCTAGTGTCTTCGTTCATGGGTTGAATTCGGCCTCTCTGACCGTCCCTAGGCCGACCCAGCCTTTAATTAATTTAATAATGGGTACCTTGGGTGCTAATGACTCTAGCAGTCGAAGCGACCAAGGGGAAAATCAGGCGGCCGGAGCATAGTACTGACCACAATATCTCCCTAGTGTGCCGTATGGTCATGAATCAGATATCTCTATAGTATCTGCCCCTCAGGGCCCTCGTGGCCTGTTACGGGACTGATTTTTTTTTTTTTTTTTTTTTTTTTTTTTTTTTTTTTTTTTTTTTTTTTTTTTTTTTTTTGTATATTTTGCTTAGTATCTGTTGAAATATTTCGCAAATATAATATTTTAAAGTAAAATTTGAAATTTGACCATCTACTTACTGTAATATATCAACAGTTCCTGAAATATTGTGATAAGTGGAAGGCAAAATTACAATATTAGATACTTATTGCTTTGCTTATCATCAATGGAAATAATTCATAAGATATTGTGTAAATGATAACTTTCAAGTAATAAACAAACCTCTTCGTATTTGGTATTTATTTTGTGGCCTACATTATCTGGATCGTCCCAGTAATGCCATCTATTAGTGGAAGATTGTTGACTTCATTATTTAAACAATACGACTCGAAGGAAGTTAGTGTTATTTCGAAAGGAACAATTATTATTATTTATTTATTTTTATCTTTTGTGAACAATTTAAACACATACTCCACTGAAATATCAAAGAAAAACAAGATTTAGGCGCCCCAATGCATAGAAAACTGTCGGTATCACAAGCGCCAATTAATTACTCTGCCTTATCAACTTACTTTCGCCTTTACTTACCATGTTTTCCTAAAATATTCATTTGAATGTTAAAGGTAATTAAAAAACAAAGCCAAAGCCAATTAAAAGCTAAGGCAAAGAGACACAAAAACCATTAAGCACCGATTTCCCCAATGATACCATTCTATCAAACTTTGCATAAGAACCATTGTTGTCGAAAATTTATAAAGCTTTCGAATAAATGCCGTAATGTATTGAAATTTAAAGATTTTTAAAAAAATCCCAACAAAAATCTAGTATGCTCAAACCTTTTATGGTTTTG
Source organism: Gonocerus acuteangulatus (assembly GCA_946811695.1). Taxonomy (NCBI): domain Eukaryota; kingdom Metazoa; phylum Arthropoda; class Insecta; order Hemiptera; family Coreidae; genus Gonocerus; species Gonocerus acuteangulatus. Next base: position 29,893,175 of record OX328128.1, read on the forward strand.
GATTCATTTGACTCCCGACGCCGAATTGCCTATAAAACGTGTACTTAACATAACTTAAACGTAAAAGCATTATCGCCAGGGCTTTTTCGTTTACAGTTTGCCAAAGAAAAAAAACAAAAAAACAGTGTTTTGTAAGGCGGATTCTGCAGGTTAACGCACTTGAATTTTAAATAATGCAAGATATTTTGTACAAAATTTGATCGAAGAATGATTATTTTTGGAGCAGCTAAGGAATAAGCACCCATGTATACATACGAAAATGTATACAAATTACAACCATCATTATTTTCTTGGTCTTGTTGGTCTAAGGCTTCGGAAGCGTGAAATGTTCCCGAGTGCGTCATTGGGTCGGCGTCATAAGTGGATTTTCTCCATGTAAAAAGAGGGATGAATCGCGCTTAAAACAAAGACAAGCTCAAGCGAATTTTTAGAGGAGAATGGGTTGTTGTTGAGTAAAATAAAATGTCTTCAGAAGTTTTGACAAGAAAGCGACGGAGAGCTTATACAAGGAGACGCAAAGTAGACCTAAATTGCATTGAAAGTGCTTCAGAAGAGAGTGCAAGGGAAAAAGTGTTTACATTGAGCCAATCGTCTTGATGGATCGGAAAGGCCTTTTGAAGATTTTCCCTTTTAGGATGTTTCCATCTCCCTCTATAAGCAGAAAAACCTCCTTATAACCTCGATCCGATAAAACAAGCCGTAGATACTGAAGACAAATTACGACGATTCATAAACCACAGGTTACGAAAGAAATATATATATATATATATATATATATATATATATATATATATATATATATATATACATACATACATAGGTATTTAAAATTAAAAGTAAATGAAACTACTTGCCTGACGATATTTTAATCCGTTTTGTGGATATTTAACAATACTGCCAACGGCCATAGCCACGTTGAGTACACCGGTTCCCGTAGATCACCGAAGTTAAGCAACGTCGGGTGTGGTCAGTACCTGAATGGGCGACCGACCACGTGCTGTTGGCATTATAAAAGGGTGGTAACCTATAGACAGCCCGGCGCTAATAGCCAAATAGTTGATGCGCCGTTAAAAACGAAAAAAACAAAACAAAAAAAACTTAACAATACTAGAATTTTCCTAAAAGAATAGCCACAATGAAATGTGTTTTCAGATACAAACAACAATTGCAACATTAAAAAATATGAGCAGCTTTGTACTGATAACCGTATAGTTTGTTAAAACGTTCTAAGGGTTAAGAAATCGTGTTATGCGGAAGGTAACCATTCTAAAGCCTATCAAACTTCTAACACAAATGGTTTAGTTTCGGTGGGACTACGTCAGTCTGAGTAACAATATTTGAAATTTCGTTCTTCTTAGAAGCTTTAAAAATTCGGGGTTAAACTTTTCATGAAATACGGTAAGATGTCGTATCTGATCTCTGGTTTTGCTTGCCATAGTTTAGGTTCCTCTGTAAAGCGATCTTGACCTTAACTTTCTTTTATGGAATGGATGTCAGAAATAAAAATAGTTCATTATTATGGCGAGTACCAAATATGTATATAAAGTAGAATTATGTTTTGAACGAATGTCTAGCTTAGGCAAGATATCTGTCGAGTTGAGCAAGACACAATAGGCTTGATTGTTGAGAATGGCCTTCGCTGTCTCAGGTGGATCATCTGTTGTTATGGTTGGGCTGTTTAGTGTAGCGCACAATCCGCAGGCTATCTGCATATACAGATCTCAAGGCTTATGCTAAGCCGTGTAGCATGGTCAATATATTCACGACGGTGCAGATAATACAGTCGACAGTGCACGATGTTGCACTTGAAGCACCAAACACCGTTTGATACGGGGAAAAGTATGAACGAAAGGGTAAAAGTATACAGGAGTATTTAATAACGATATTACTTATCGGCCCAATAGCAAACCGACACAACAATTCTACATAATGCCGCGCGTACCACTTGTCATCCAAGCACTTGATACTACTTGTAAGGAAGGTGAACAAGTACAAGTATTAGTAAGCGCGCCAAGTGCAAGTGAATAAGAAGCGGTTCCATTTATTAACAGGTAATACCAGTTTGCAACTTTTGTTTTACGGTTTTATTTGTTATAGGGTTGAATGCTTCCTTACCTAATCAAAATTGATTTCCAAGAGTATTTATGTGGCGCAACAGTCATTAAATTTGGCAAAAATTCGATTTTTCAACTAAAGTCCCGATGCATTTCAGAATAAATAACCATTTTTTTAAATCTTTATTATCAGAAATGTCAGTACATGAATTCTTCAGTACATTAAACTTTTAAGTAGATTTTCTCCAAACTATATTTTTTTTCAAATCGGGCGGTACGCTAGTGTCTTCAATTTTCACCCGATCAACTTCAAATTTTAACTGCAATTACGATTACTAAATGAAGGGTATTAATTAATAATACTAAACAGGTGAAGAATAACCCTTCAAAAATTTTTCAAACTTTACATTTATTCCTCCATCACAACGTTTCGGACACACAGGTCCATCCTCAGGCAATCATGTCCTGTTTATTACTGTAGTTACACTAAAAGAGTCATGCAATAAATAAACATGATTCCTGTAAGGAACCAAGTCAAATTACACCTACATCAATTGAAATAAAGCTGTGATAATGAGTGTTTAATTGATGTAGGTGTAATTTGACTTGGTTCCTTACAGGAATCATGTTTATTTATTGCATGACTGTTTTAGTGTAACTATAGTAATGAACAGGACATGATTGCCTGAGGATGGACCTGTGTGTCCGAAACGTTGTGATGGAGGAATACATGTAAAGTTTGAAAAATTTTTGAAGGGTTATTCTTCACCTGTTTGGTATTATTATTTAACTGCAAATTTCTAATTATATATTTTGGGTTTTATGACCGATTTTTGACGGATTTGTTAAAAGAAAATAAAGAATTGTTCATCATTTTCGAAACAATCAATATTTCCTAAAAAATCATACGTACTTTACTAGATTTTTTCTTCTTTTTCCAAAAATAATTTTAGTTTTTTGATTTAGATTAAAAATTGCTACCTGCTGATTATCGCCTGTTCGTCAGACACAGGGCTGAAATTTAAACCAGTTATCGCCAATACTTTTTTGACCCTCTGTTTATCTGGAAACAGGTAGGGAAATCGTAGTAAATCAGAAGCGTCTATCTGAGAGCTTGTTACATGACCTGAAAACATGGTTCTTATGTGATTTTTTATAGAGATCTCATAAGATAATGTCAATTTCCGGTTGCGGCGCCTCTTGCATTTACATACCTTTTTCAGGAATTTTTGCGATAAAGCATTCACTGTCTAAGCTTTCCAAATGATACTAGTGATAAGAACGGAAATGCGGTATGATGACGCAGTTTCTGCGAGTCGGACTTTCTTTGAATGATAACCGTAAATTACTTTGAGTGAGTAATATCAAACCTTATTTCTGAATGGCTGAGAATTCTGATTGTAATAGCGATAAGACCACCGGAAGAGCGGGTTTGTACCGGAAAAGGTTATCATAGAGTTGAGCCGACTGCTTGCTGGTAATCCTTCTTGAGTTGAGCCGACTGCTTGCTGGTAATCCTTCTTGAGTGTTATCAGCACGAGACTTGGAGCGATTGATAAGCGGTTGCTGAGAGATTTGCTGAGAATATCGGCTAGAGATGAAAGGAGCTTTCTTCCGTCCGCTGGGAGAGAAACCAGGAGTTACTTTCCACAGATCAAGCCACCCAAGGGTCATTAACACGAGGAGCATTCTCGTGCAGTCTCCGTTCTAACAAAGACATTCTGAGGATATCGGAGAGATGGATTCCTGAGGGTCTCTGAGGATGGCTGTGAAGATCTTGAGACTACAAGGAAAAACTAATTCGAACTGAAGAGTTGACCCCTAACTGCTGGGTCATCTATAGTATTTATAAGCAGTCAGGGAATAGTTTGGGATTAGGCTACGAAAACATCATTACGATTTTGTAAAGATCTCTTTTAAGGACGTTTTGGCTACTCTTTTGTAGCCTTCGACAGCTAAAAGACAAAACAAAAACACAAATCTCTTGCGAAGACCAACGAAATGATTCGTGTGCCTTACGGGGTCTCACACGTTCGCCCTACTCACAAGCTTGGAGGTGGTGGCCTTTAAGGGGTAACACTTCCTAGTAACTTTTTTTTTACAATTTTTTTTAAGGGCTAAAATTCGTCCTTAACTAATGATATTCAAGAGTGTTTATGTGAAGAAATATTTTTTAAATGGGCCAAAAATACGATTTTCCGAGTGAAGCCGCTATACCGAGTTCACTCGGATGCTCATTTGAAGATACTTTTTTGAGCTAGCTTCGATTGGTCCCATTTTAATTGTTAAGTTTTTTTTCGTCCTTATTCGATACATTTCAAAATTATAACCCACTATTTTATCTTTATTACAAGAAAGTATGAAAAAAAATTAAATAGGAAAAAAATAAACATTTCAGAACTATTTTTTTCAATTTAACTCTTAGGCTTCCACGGTCCGAGTCATTACAAATATTATAGTCTTCTGGTATTGACCGTGTCACAAACTTCTTTGCCGACGTTTCGCTAGTCATACTGCCAGCTTCCTCAGGGCTTAGTCTGAGAATGAGGATGTTCTTCTAGTTGTTCAGTATAAATACTCGTCTTTGTATTCATCCGCGGGCGTAATCTGCTCTTCCATGTATCTGATTGGTTGGTCCCTGTCTTGCTTGAACCTGGTTGGTGGATTCCATCTGGACCGTTGACTGGTTGAACCCATCTTCTTTGTTAAAATTTTCCGGGCAGCGTACTATCTCTATGGCTTCCCTAATGATCCGTTCTCATTAGGAGGAACGGCCTAGTTCCGCCTAATGAGAACGGATCATTAGGGAAGCCATAGAGATAGTACGCTGTCCGGAAAATTTTAACAAAGAAGAGGGGTATAGGCTCAGCAAATTATGGCATCCGGTGATTAAGCCGAAGGAAAAAAGAAGAAACGAAATTCAACCAGTCAACGGTCCAGATGGAACCCACCAACCAGGTTCAAGCAAGACAGGGACCAACCAATCAGATACATGGAAGAGCAGATTACGCCCGCGGATGAATACAAAGACGAGTATTTATACTGAACAACTAGAAGAACATCCTCATTCTCAGACTAAGCCCTGAGGAAGCTGGCAGTATGACTAGCGAAACGTCGGCAAAGAAGTTTGTGACACGGTCAATACCAGAAGACTATAACATTTGTATTTTTTTCAATTTTTACCCGACCAACTTCAAATTTGTTACTGCAGCTTCCTAATGATATTTGCTAGTAAATTACGTAGGATTTTTTTTTTTTTGATTCATTGAATTATAACGATTTTATGACCTATTATCAAAGGCTTTTTAATAGAAAATAAATAATTGTTCGCCATTTTCGAAAAAATTAATATTTCCCAAAAATCCTACGTACTTTACTAGATTTAACCTTCTTCTTTCGGAATAATTTTAGGTTTTCGTTCTAGATTAAAAATTGCCGCCTGCAGACTATCGCCCGTGAAGAAAGAGGTTTTCCATTTTTCAGACACAGCGCCGCCACTTTTTTTTCTAAGAATCGAAACTTATTTTTTTTTTTTTTTTGGATGCTTTAACATCCCATATAAAATGTTTGATTGTGACGAATAACTCTCTGAGCGGCCATCAATCAGCAAAACCGACAACTATGTGGGCTATAAGGAGTTCGTTCCTAAAGGACAGAGAGGTAACGCTGCCTACCTCTTGGATTTGATGAAAAGACTCCGAAAAAAGGGTCGTCAAGACGAGAAAATACATCTCCGCTACCTGGAAACTCGATCACAACAACCTTGCCACAAGGCGCAACGACTCCGCGAGTTCCTGGCCAAACACCGGGTACAAAGGCTGCCCCACCTCCATTATAGTCCTCACCTTGCTCAAACAGACTTGTTTTTGCTCCCTCGGATTAAGGGAACCCTGAAAGTAACACGTTTTTTGTCCATAAAAGAGATCCAACCAGTCATGACGGACATTGCGGTAACTCAAATGGCAGAATCGCTAGAATAAATGCGTAAAGACCAAAATACAGTACATACCTTGAAGAATTTCAAGTGTTTATCCAAATCTGTTTAACTAATTACTTTACTTCGTGACCAATGGATCTGAAACGTTAAATTTTCCCTATGGATGGGAGCAAACGCACTAAAAATAGGATTCAAAAACGCTTCTCCGGAAGTAATTGTTCCCGTTCTCAGTGTAACAGTCACCTGGTCCCTTTGAACTATATTCAAATTTTTAAGTAGTTTTAGAAGGGTTTGAATTTTTAGGTGGTTATAAAGAGGGCAGGCACGCCTAGGCAGCATGCGTTGCTAGGACGATAACAGGTTAGATGTTACCGTACTGTGTCTACTTCATAATATTATTTTTATTCGCAGTTCATTTCAAATATGATGGCAGACCTTGAATTACTAGAAATGAACTGTTATTTTGTCCCTCACAGAGTTTACGCTATACCTGGTAATGGTCTATCCGAGGTAATAATATCTCGAACCCTTGCACAGCCTTCTCACCCATCAGCATCCCCATTCCGAACACTTCTTGGTAATGCTCTCTAATATAATGGGTATTTCCAAATGACATCTTGGAAACATAAAATTTTAAATTTTAACATACATTTATTAATGACATATAGTATGACGGGAACCGTGCTATAATAAACTGCACAAAATTATATAGTAGTGCTAATTTTGGCGATTCATTAATTAAAGCAATAAAATAACTACTTATCTGCCGTGTCGAAGCACGGGTAGTCAGCTATTACAGGATAAAATGAAACTTTCAGTAGAATTGACCCGAAGTCACGTAGACTGAGAGTTAATGGAAGCATCCGGTGCTGCAGAAAGGACTAAGAAATTAACTAATCCAATGGGGATTATCTAATTAACGAAGCAATTAAGAAGAAATTCCTTGAAGTAAAATTACTTAGATCTCTTTTGGTCATCCATTTAGAACAGTATTCTTCCATTTCTATTAATTACTCTGAAGAAAAAGCCATGGAAAATAATTAACAGCGTCTATAGAAAACAATTTTGGGTGGTGCTGGGATACTTTCGGGGTGGGGGCTGAGAACATTTAGGGGGTATGGAATACTTACAATCTAGAACTAGAATACTAGGATACTACAATCTAGTTATCCAATTAAAACGCTATCACACCCAATAAAAACTATTGTTTTCTGAACTAAGTGATCTTATTTAATTTATTTTTAAGGTTCTTATGATTCATTCAGCTGAGCCTTGGTTCTAGACTTGTCTGGAATTTAGGAGCAAGGCTCGACTGAATAAGAATCTATACATGGGCACTGAAAATGGGACTTAGATCCCTGAAAACGTTCTGCAAAATAAAATACCTGTGGGAATTTTGGACTTCTTCTTCTGAATTTGTCATAGTTTTCTGAGTATTTTGCCTGTTTAAAATATAAAATATCGGTTTCTTCCAGAAGTATCATGATAGTATGTGCTCAATTATTTTAAAAGTGCAATTAATTTAACAATGTAAGTTAGCCACAAAAATAGGTGGAAGCTTTAAAAACAAAAAAAATTTTTTTTTTTTGCTTATCTTCAAGATTACTTATTGTTAGAAAGGATTCAATATTGTTCCAACCTGCATTTTTTTCTTTTTCTTTCTTCTTTTTAGGGCGCAAAGACATCAGGGCCATTATCACCGAAGCATTAATATTTCTAGAATTGTATATATGTATTAAATAATATAACTGTATATGTGTATAATTTCTATTGTGTATTTGGAGGTATATCTAATAATTGAATTGAGCGAATAGCCTTGGTTACGGATGGTAATAAATAAATAATTAAAAAAATAGTTAACTAAAGGAACGAGAATTATTATGAGAATATAAGAAGGCAATACGTTGCCAGGTTTGTATTGCGCACCGCAACAATATGGATGCAATAGTGAAAGCAAGGAGAGATTGTTTGCAATCAATGGCCGAATAAGACTCCTGAAATGTTGGAATGCCTCGATAGATAGGTTGAAAATCATGACCAGTAATCAGCCAATGTGTCACAAAAGCCACGGACTAGAAGATTTCCTTAGACCGACTCAATTCTTCAGTCACAGCAATAGATATGAAACGTTTAGCGAGTTTTTTCTTTTACTTCAAAGGTAGAAAAGCAGCTTACGCAGTCCATCCGATCGCAACTAGAAGTCTTTGTTTCAGAATGTAGTGATCACATTAGGAACGGTTGTTAACATTTCTTCTCTCTCTCTCTCTCTTTCTCTCTCTCTCTCTCTCTCTCTCTCTCTCTATATATATATATATATATATATATATATATATATATATATGTATACATATATATAAACACAAATACATTAATGATGGACGAATCTCGAATATGAATCGTTCTTTTGAATAGATTCGAATCGAAATTAAAAGATCTATCCACAAAAAGATTGGCAAGTTCCGATCCCGTCCCCACCTTTTGTAACTCCATGATGAAAACAGTCTATGACTTGGAAAAATGTAAGCGTAAAGTCTGATTAAATTTGAAACGATTCTAGATAGATCGATAAGTTCTTAAAGATCTGATTAAACTGATTGAAAATGGCTTATAGCCGAAACGTTTCTGAAACAAAATTGAAATAACCTAGTGTGTCACATGCCGCACCCTATGTAACTAATAAAATAAAATATATGAGGATTGAATAAAGCAGTTACCAACTACCTAAAACATCTTAGTCTTCAACTCACACAATAATTCTACACAATAACTAATAAAATAAAATATATGAGGACTGAATAAAGCTGTTACCAACTACCTAAAACATCTTAGTCTTCAACTCACACAATAATTCTACACAATAATTAATAAAATAAAATATATGAAGACTGAATAAAGCTGTTACCAACTACCTAAAACATCTTAGTCTTCAACTCACACAATAACTAATAAAATAAAATATATGGAGACTGAATAAAGCTGTTACCAACTACCTAAAACATCTTAGTCTTCAACTCACACAATAATTCTACACAATAACTAATAAAATAAAATATATGAGGACAGAATAAAGCTGTTACCAACTACCTAAAACATCTTAGTCTTCAACTCACACAATAATTTACTGTTTATATTAAATTTCCCCAAATATCTCTAAGGAACGAATAAGAAAATCGCTAAGATGACGCAGCTCCTGCGATACGGAAATTTAACTATTATAACGATTTTACCACTCCCCACCTTGGTTTACTAGAATGAATTCAGGGTGTTTAATGCATTTGGAATCAGTAACCTTTAACCGAACATTTTCCTATTAAACAGCGATTGTGTACTACAGTTCTAAGGCTAAGTTATAAAATCTATTTTGCGCACTATCTTATCGCGCGCAATGTTGACGTCAGAAATAAATGATGATACAACAATCAAGGTATTTGTTTGTTTGTTTTTATGGGCTTTATAAAGAAGTACTTTAGCCTTTAATAAAACAATTTTTCAATAACAGTTATGTGCATTATTTTTCCGTCGGTTGTCATTAGAATAAATACATTTCGCGCTGAAAATGACGCATTAATTTTTTATTGGAAGTAATTTCACTGTACGAATTGTGTAATTCAGAACGAATTGATCAGATACCTCCATAATTCAATATTTATTCCTGTGATTTTTTTTTCTTTGAAAGAAACTGAAATGAACAAGAAAATACTAGGGCTCTAGTTTGATTTATTTATGCCTCGAAGTGAAATGATGACAAGGAGACCGAGAGAGCTGAGGCGTGGATTGCTAAACTGGTGATAAAACCACTCTCTGATAACCCTATCACCAACCTGCTCACCTACTACAGCTGTTCTACTTAATACTGCTCTGCTTCTTTAGCGCTGCTCTTCGATGCTGTATTTTTAGCGCGTTTCCTCTTCCCCCTCCGTAGGGAGGAATCACGCTTATGACGTAGGCGCAATGACTTTATTTCGATAGGAAAATTTCACGTTTAAATACCCATTGATAAAAAAAAAGTCCGACTCGCAGGAACTGCATCATCTTAGCGCGGTTCCGTTCTTATCTCTAGACTCATTTAAAATGATTAAAATAGAAACTGTTATTATTTTGGGTCCACATTTCTTGAAAGCATGAAGATTAGATAGTTAGCCGTCGAGGTGATAAGTAAAGATGGAATGGTTGGGATTCGGCTAAAGAAACCTCAATACGATTTTTGTTAAAAAATCTATATTTAGGACGTTTCGGCTACTCATTGGTAGCCTTCGTTAGCAATGAAAGTGCCGGGAGGCAGAGGAGGACCAAAGTTGACAGTTCCATCTTTACTTTCAAGAAAGGTCTTATTTACGATCTTACCTGGATGGGTCGGCCAACCCGCCCTAGGAAGGACCCCGCTAGGCAGTTGAAAAGCTATATCATGGAAATCCATATCTCTAAGATTAAATTGCTTTTCTTATTTTTCTTAACCTGATTTATTATCAAATACATTATCCAACTAAAAGCAGTTAAAAAATAACAAGGAATAAAAAACAGACAAAAAGAACAGTTCCAATGAGCGAAATCAATTACTTTAAAGTTTTAAGCACTTATTTCTGCGATTGACATCGTCTAATCAAAACTTTCATCAGAACCTTTTTTGTAGAGCATTTAGTAATCTTTCTTATGGTATTCTTCCGTTTACCAAGATTCTCAACCTTTTACGAGATATTAAGGAAAGCATACAAAATTACCAAAACTTTTTATGTCTGTTAATAAAATATTTTATTCTAACCCTTCCTTAACTCCAAACGTAACACAAATTTCAACATAATAGTTTTAATGAAATTAGAACATGCAGAAAATGTTTCAACTGAATCCCATGATTCTAAGTACCCAAACCAAAAACGGTATTCAAAAACTATTTTTCCAATTTTCTCGAAAACGGTTAAAGCTATCGCCTTGAAAATGGTTTCATTCGTTTTCCTAGCCCAAGAAGCCTATAAAACGAGTGCTTACAAGCTTATGAACTCAAAAACATAAGCGATACGATTTTTTTTACGGGAATTTCGCCCCAAACGCCATCTTCCAGTGGACGGATTTTGCAGGTTAACGAACTTGACCTTTCAAATTGGACGACTGATTTTTGTTCCAAATTTCATCAAAATCGGACCATTCGTCTCCTACCTAGAGAGCGAACAGACAAATATATATATATATATATATATATATATATATATATATATATATATACAAATTTGAACCACCATCATTTTCGGTCTTTAGGGGTTCTGAAACGCAAAATTTTCTAGTCGGCACTTCTGGATTGCGTCATGAGATCAACCTTATAGGCGGGGTTCCTTCCTATGGGGGAGGGAGGAACCGCGCTAAAAATGAATGGTGGTTCAAATTTGAATTTAATATATTGTTATTCCTTCCGGGCTGGACTATGCATTCCCACAATTTTTCCAATATAATTTTTTCACACAAGGTATTTCAAAGTAACAAAACTCCAATTGATATTTTTTGACAAAACTTTATTTGCAGGGATTTAATGCTTACTAAATGAACATGTTTTCCTGTAAGTTTTGAATCTGTAGTCCGCTGGCGGGCTGAGGAAATAATTCGCGTGAAATCTAAGATTCATCGAGAAAAACAGAAGTGTGTTATTGGACGTCCAGAAAGTATCTTCCATCAATGAGTTTAGTAAATTAAATCAATTTTTTCTTAAAGAAAATTTCGTCTCTTTTATGATGGCATTATTATAATTTAATTATCTTGAACAGTTTTTGAGCAATCCTTTCTAATTGAATAATAAATATGTCTACGTTAAAAAAACAGAAATTTCGACATAACTCCTCTTCTCTTCGGAATATGACCATACTTCAACTAATCATTTTTGTTGGGAATTATTTCAAAGATCGCCTCCTAGATTTTGGCTACTTAGACCTGAATCACCCTCTATATTTGACTGCCCGCTCTAAGGTGCACCAAAAATACTAGTTTTCTTTACTAATTTTCGGTTCGGGTACTTAGAAATTAATTTCAAACGTTTTCTAGATGTTTATCATTCATCAGAACTAAGATATTCAAATTTTGGCTACGTTTAGAGTTAAGGAAATTTTAGAAAAACAGTCCGATTCGCAGGAACAGTATCATCTTTGCGCGGTTTTGTTCCAATCCCTAATTCTATTAGTAAAGAAATAGAAGCAGTTATTGTTAGGTTTTGAACTTTCGTTAAAAGTATAGAATAAAATCTAGAAGTGAAAGTTTAATCACTCCCTTGCCTTTGTCAACGTTCCCTCTAGGAAAAAACTGTTACCAATAAGTTTTTCATTGCCTTGCCTTCTTTTACTAAAATACTAATTTTATTAATAAGTGAAATGAAAGCACAGCCAATTAAAATATGAGTTTTACAAAGACAAAAACCCGTTCAAAAGAACAAAACAAACACATTCGAAGTTTGATGCACGTATTTCTCAGATTGACATCGAAAATTGCTTTAAATTTTTTTTTTTGTAATTTAGTAAGCTCTCGAATGGTGACCTTTTACTTCCCACGATTTCAAAACCGTTTTCAGAATATTTATGAGAATATACCAAGATCAAATTGAGTTACCAAAAATTGTTTTTCCACTTTTCTTAAAAACAGTTACAGATAAAACTCGTTTTATTCGTTTTGCTACGATAACGAACCTATAAAACGAGTATCTTCAAGCATATGAACACGAAATCGTAAGCTTTACGATTTTTTCGCGTGAATTTCAATAAAAAAAGTATTTTCGGTGGACGGATTCTGCTGGTTAACGGACTTGACTTTATTTCAGTTTCGGCCTCGCTGTTAATAGCTCCTTTTTAAACCAACTTAAAGAAATACTAAATATACTAAATACATTAGGCCTCTTATGCTCATAACTTAAAGATTGATTATGTAATGACAGCAATTGGGAAACCTTATAAATGTTATAAAAAGGATAAAATTGTAAAGAATTTGTTTTTCTTAGGAAACTGAAGTTTTCCTTCTTTCCGCCCTTTTTCCTCGTCTTTCTTATCACCATAACAATGGCAATCCTTCGAAAGAATTTAAGTAATCAAACTAACAATTAAACACTATGTTGTATAATGTTGGTTTTCCTTGCATATTTTTCTTCTTGTTTTTACAGTTATATAATATGCAAGGGCTTTCGTTCCAGACAACCGCGGTTGCAAACCTTTCTAAACATTCTTGGCGAAGTAGGGAATCTTTCAGCCATGTCATTGCTCGAAAAAGTCAGTCCCTTGCTGGATTGTACTTTAAATCGCCTTGTTTATGGTCGGTAAAGCTAGGCAAACTGTCTTGAGTATTTTTCCCGCTAATTTACCGTTTCGTACGAACCATGATTTTTTTTTTTTTTTTTTTTTTTTTTTTTTTTTTTTTTTTTTTTTTTGTCAATAAAGAAACCTTTGGGAGTGGCGCAGGACAACTCGACTTTATAGACGAAAGATGGGTTGTACCGGATTGTGTAAACACGAATATCTTTTCTTTTTTGGTTTTAAAAATTCATTTTTCCTTCGTTTCTCTAAGAGACTTGGTCCGATGACTGAATCCTTTTTTTTTTTTTTTTTTTTTTTTTTAGATTTATAATTTCATAATAACTTGTGTTTAATAGATTTTATTGTTAGGTTAAAAATCGTGACTTTCTTTTATTGTCTTCCTTTTATTTTATTGTTAACAAAATTTGACACTTTACCTGAACGAACACCTACCTGCACAGAGTACAGACAAACAACCTACCTGGACGACCCTTCACAGAAGTAAACAAACTTACTCCACCCTAGTATAAATACTCTGACATTACAAACACAGTTCAGTAGTAACTTTTTTTTTTTTTTTATAATTTATTTATGAGCACCCCGCATTGACAGCGTTTCGCCCAGGTACACATATAAAATAGAAATTCATAACAACAACAAAATAGTTACAATATTACATAATTACAAATCAAATTAGATTATTGTGTGTATCAATCTAATTATACAATTAAGTTTGTGAATAACATACAGCTAAAAGTAAAATTAACTAGTAAAAAACAATACATTTTTAAGAAAAACTTATAATTATAAAGGAAACGAAGAAAATAGTTCCTATGTACAATATGACTATATATAATCGCAACAGTTTCTATTTACAATGTAGGTTCTATGCATAATATGACAACATACATAAGAACAATAGCCCCATGTACAATCAATAGGAAGTATCCTATGTAAAATAATGATGAATAAATGAATATATTACGTCATGAGTGATGTTTATTAAAAAAAAAAAAAAAAAAAAAAAAAAAAAAAAAAAAAAAAAAAAAAAAAAACTTTCAACGGCGATGTTAAAAGCATAGTTTGGGTCGTCTAGACAATCAAAGACAATGAATTAAGAAAATTAAGTGGTTGTTGTAATACATACTACACTCACATGTTGACTATTTGAGGTGTTTGGTCTGGGGTTTGTTAAATTTTGTTAAAAATATTGTTGTCTTTAAGAAAGGTAAGTATAGCTATCACGGAGTAGTTCGTTCATGTCTCGTGGAATTTCCAAGTCTTGTCTCAAAGTACAGTCTGTCAGTATATGTTGAACTGTGAGGTCTTTGTTACAGATTTGGCACAGTGGTTTATCAGACTTTGTCATAAGGTATTCATGAGTTATACGTGTGTGGCCTATCCTTAGTCTGGCTAACACTACTTCTTCTCGCCTTGAATCCCTGTAAGACGAAGCCCAGTCGCTTACGGTCTGTTTAATTTGTCGAAGTTTGTTTTCTGTTAAGCTCGACCAGTTCAGTTGCCATTTGTCTTTTATGTCGTTTTTATTTTGCCGTGAAACTTCTTTGTGGTAAAATTTAAGTTGGCCATAAGTTGGTTCCTCCGTCACAAGTTTTGCTTGTAAGTCAGCAGTCGTGCTTTGTCCTAAGTCTTTGTGTCCTGGCAGCCACCATAGTGTGATGTGCTTTCCAAATGTATGTAAATTGTGAATTTGCTCTATAATTTCTATGCATGTAGGATGTGTTGTGTACATGTTCTGTAAGCACTGGAGTGAACTCAAAGAGTCGCTACATATGATTACATGTGGCTGGTGGGTTAATGGGACGTTCTGTAGTGCAAGAAGGATAGCACGGAGCTCGGCTTCTAATATGCTAGAATATGGTGGTAGCTTTAAACGGAAGATGCTATCTTGGATTGTAGCTGCAGATCCAACACCATTTGGCGTTTTGGACCCATCAGTGTAAAATGTTTGGCAATTTTTGTGTTTTGTAATAAATGCTTTAAAGTATTCTGTGTATAATATTGTACTGGCTGGATTTGTCTTTTTGAATTTTGTGAGTGTTAAATCTATATTATAAGTTTGTGTGTAATAATGTTTGGATTGCTAAGACCAAACTCCTCTTTCACTCTACGATATCTTATTATGAACGGTCGAATGTGGCCTTCTCTGCGTTCATAACCGTCAGCATGAGGGTTGTCTAGTATGTCACATATACAAGAGGTATTGGGATACGAAATAATTCTATTATAAAATTTACTTATAAGCATAGCTCTCCTAATGTGCAATGGAGGTTTCAGCATACAAACTTACTGAGGGGCTTGACCTAAAGGCACCAAGGGCTAGTCGAATTGCAGTGTTGTGTCTAGGGTTTAGCATGTTCAGTGTACTGGGTTTGGCAGACGAGTATGCTACACATCCATAGTCTAGGAGTGATCTGGTATAGGATCGGTAGACGCTTAGCATTACACGTCTGTCGGCCCCCCCATTTTGTATTACCAAGGATTCTTAAAATATGTAACGATTGTTTACATCTTTTGAGAAGGTCCTTTAGGTGGGGTACCCATGTGAGGCGTCTGTCAAAGTGTAGACCTAGTAATTTTAACACATCTGTTTGAATAACAGGTCTGTTGTTTAAGTGCAGAGTGTAGTTGGTGTTTTGTCTTTTTCTAGTAAATAAAATAGATTTCGTCTTGTTTGTCGAGAAAGTCAGTCCAGTTTTCTCGGTCCAGTGTCCTAGTGAATGAATAGCGTCTTGAATTTTGTTTTGTGCTTCTTCTACTGAATGGGACGAGTAAAAAATTAATAGGTCATCAACATATAAGCCGTATTGCACATCAGGAGGAATATGTTCTTTTACTGTATCCATTGCTATGAGAAATAATGTAGTACCGAGTACACTGCCCTGAGGAACGCCCATTTCTTGTTTAAAGACACCTGAAAGGCAAGTTCCATTTCATACTCTGAATGCTCTGTTAGTGAGAGAGGAATTTATAAATTTAAGGACCTTTCCTCTAACACCCCATTCATAGAGCTTAGTTACGACGATTCCTTGCCATACTGTGTCGAATGCTTTATTTATGTCAAATGAGACGGCTAATGTTGATTTTTTATTGAGGAAACCATCTATGATATATGATTCCAATCGTATTATGTGGTCTAAAACCACATTGAAACATTGAAAGTAGTTTTTTTGATTCAATTAACCACATCAATCTTTTATTTAGCATTCTTTCAAGCAATTTGCAGACACAGCTGGTCAGTGATATCGGTCTGTAACTTGCAATGTCTGATTTGTCTTTATTAGGTTTCAGTATTGGAATAACGATACTGCTTTTCCAACATTCAGGGACAGTCCCAGAGTCATAAACTGAGTTCATGACACGCAATAATTGAATGAGAGCAATATCTGGAAGATGTTTAATCATTGAGTAGGTAATGTTGTCGGGTCCAGGGGAAGTATCTTGTGTCTTAGATAATGCAAGCTGTAATTCATGAAGTGTGAATGGTTCGTTTATTGGATTATTCGCGTCAGGTATAGCAAAAATGTTAGGTTCGTTACTGAGTGATGGGTTGTTTTCAGGAGTTTTTGATATTTCATAGAAGTGGTTAGCTAGAGCATTTACGATATCATTGTGGTCTGTGAGTATCGTGTTTGGTGTTTTGAGTCCAGATATGGGTGCTTTATATTTTTTATGTTGAATTTTTCTAAGGTTTTCCCAAATAGCTTTAGGTGAAGAATGTCTGTTTAATGTTGAAATAAACTCTATCCAACTTTGCCTCTTAGATTCAATTATTACATGTCGACAAACAGCTTTCGCTCTTTTATATATATAACAGCAGTACGTTTTTCCTTTACGGCCTTTTTACATCGTTCATTCCACCAAGGTACTAACTACACCAGTAGTAACTTAACAGTGGCTTGATAATGACGTATTTGCGTCGAAAGCGCTCGCCCACAGTACTCGCACAGATGCCAATGACGACGGTCTCCACCGACAGGTATGACAACAGTATATTTACTGGCGGACCTAACCCCTTAGATTATTTGCCTTACTGTATTGGCGCTTGTTTGGGGCGAACGGATGTCGAATCAATTAAACAGATTTTACGCAGTTCTTCGGTATTAAGCAATAAGCTGATATTAAAATCATGAACTAAATTTTGTTGAAGGAGGATTAAGCCTTAATATTAACAAATTTATAAATACGTGTGACGTTTTATAACGTGGGCTCTTCGGATATGTTCTTAAATAGTTTGAATATTTTTATGGAATCTTGAATAGAGGAAGGTATCCATTCTAATAAATTTCCTTCAAAATGAAGCAGAAATAAATTTCAGAAGAAAATGGTGCTTGAAATGTTGAATTAATCCTATTAAAGATGAAATATAATAATGAAGGTCACATAATATATTTATAATTAATTAATTATCTTTATTAACTCTTTGAAAGTTAAACCTTAAGATAGGATAGGATATGGAGTTTGGCGCCCAACTACTAGCTTATTTGCGCCTAGGTTAGCTTCTGTCTAAAAAATTTAGTTGTTTATCCTATTTTGGCTTTTTAATTAGATTTAAATGCAATGTTAATCGTTACGAGTTTCTATTCTAACTTTTGAAATGACATCAGCATTACATGGAATCACGCTAATATGAGCAAGTTCCGCTGAGTCGAGTTTTTTTTTTTTTTTTTTTTTTAATCTCTTGCAATGCTAAAGCTGCACTGATTATCTTGAGCGTTTGCTTGAGCAGGCATTTCGCCTGGAAGGAGGACTGGAACGGATTCCAGGATGATGGTTGAGTTCCTTAACATTTATGAGGAATTCCAATTTATCCATTTTTAAAATGCCAGAATCCTAAACTATTGATAGACATCAGTCAGCTTCCACGACATTCCAATCCCCGGGCTAGCCGTTCACCTTGGAGGAGGCAGAACTGACCTGCCGATATCCAGGTTCAGGAACCTTGCTTTTTTTTTATCAATCCGATGGAAATTTTAGAATAAACAACCTATGCTAGCAAGTGTGGACAAAGAAGTCCGACTCCCTGGAACTGCGTCATCTTTGCGCGGTTCCGTTCATATCTCTTGTGCTATTTGCAAGGGAATGAAGCAGTTATTGGTAGGGTTTGATCTTTCGTTAGAAGTAAGTTTTAGGCGGAAAAACGGGAAACTGACAGTATCCTAAGCAGAAATTGACTCCTTTTACCAGAGTAGAAATACAGTAACAGTTATTAAGTACCCGTTTCTGAATAACAGTTACTAGGAGGGAGGTAACAATCACTCAATAAATAATAGGTCGTAAAATTAAAGCAGTTTATTATTCTTGAGCAAGCAAGACAAAATACATAGGCCCTTATGCATGATTAAATGATAAAAAGCTACTATGAATAATAATACGTAAATATAATAAAATAAAAGTCTTCTGCTTGAAGCTAAATATAAAAAAGAAAACATGGCAGGCAAAAATAAAAAAAGAGAATATTCAGAATAAATAAAATAGGAAATCTTAATAAGTAATTAACATGAAATACTTGCTTAAATAATATGGGGAGTGCACTCATTAAATAAATAATGCTTATTACATCTAATGACCATAAGTAAATATTGTTTGGGCATGCAGACTGAAGTTTTTGTTGCAGTAAACTTCACCCCGCACTGCGTAACATTACAGTATTCATTATTCAGCAAATAAAACACGAACAACAGCAAAAACAACGCGATCCCTGGAATCCGAGGAGTAAGATCTACCGGCTTTTTCCAGCGCACAACGAAGCCTTACTTCTCAGTCAATTACAAAGAGGTAGGGACAATAGATGCGATTATTCGCCTATGACGTTAGCTCCCGCTACACCCCCAATCCTTCTCAGCGTTCGTTCTAGGAAACCACTATGACCAATACGTTTCTCATTTTCTTGTATTCTTTTACTATAATACTAATATTACTAATAAACGGAATTAAGAATGAAAACAACCAACGAAAAAGTGAGTTAAACCCCTTCCAAAAACAAAACTAAAACGACCGAGGTTTTAAGCACTAATTTCTCCGATTGACATCATCGAATCGGAAATTCCTTCAGAATCTTTTTTGTAGAGAAACTGCTTACTACGATTTCCCATCCGTTTTCGAGATATTCACGAATACCCCAAAACTTTGCATGTCTATTAATAAAATATTTTTTTCAAATACTTCTATAACTCAAAATTAAAAAAAAAAATTAAACAACGTAATTTAGATGCATTTTAAACACGTAGAAAATATTTCAATTGAATCCCACGATTTTAAGTACCCAAACCAAAAATGTGTTACAAAAATATTTCTTTCCAATGTTCTCACAAACGCTTTCAGAGATCGCCTTAAAAATGGTTTCATTAATTATTCTGTGTTAAGGATTCTATAAAACAAGTACCTCCAAGCATATGAACTCGAAAACGTATGTTTTACGAGTTTTTAGCATAAGTATGCTCTAGCGATGACTAAACTGAAAAGGAAAAGTTATAAAAAAGTGTCCGCTGGCGTTCACGCATTGATAAGCGTCACACCCCTGCGTGTTATTTTTAATTTTAGAAATTTACCTCTAACTAGTAAGTGTTGAGGAATTATGGAAGGTTTCAATACATGACAATTAAGGTAGGGCTTCATTATTTGTGGTGAACAATGCAACTTTTCAATGAACACATATCTATTAAAAACTCTCTTAAGCTTTTTCATCTGTCATGTAGCAATAAATTGATCATAAACACTTTAAATTTGCTTTTAGCCCTATCAAAAAAGTTGAGGCTACTTTGAGTAAACATATTTTATCCCAACAAACTGAGAACATCAAGGAAAATGCTTAAAATTGCCTAGAAGAGAGAGCACGAGACTAATGCGTTTCTGATTGCAGTGCCTCCAACATAACAGTCAACCACTGCCTTTATGATAAGTACCCGCCACTGCCTCCATGATATCGGCCTGCCAGTGCCTTCAAGATCCAGCAATGCCTATGTGATAATTCTTACCGACCCGATGCTAAATCAGGGAACTGCCGTCGTGGGAATGATGCTGTAAAATGTTTACTGCGCCGCCCCCCCCCCTCCTTTTTCGTTCTTTTCTCCCCTCCCCTCCCCTCAAAGAGGTTTAGCCTTCACACCGTGTTGCCGCTGGCTTTTTATGCCTCCGAACCTCAGCACTAATTTTATTGCAGGCCGTTAGGGTTTATTTCGACTCAAAGAAGTCTTCAGTTTGATGAGGTTGGTACCTCTGCCGTTTTATTTAATGGCTCTTCTCTCATTATAGACTCCTTTGATGGATTATTTTATCTATTTATTTTTGTTCAATTATATTAATGATGTTTTAATTAGTCTTTTCTGGTTCCCTGAGTTCATTACTCTCAAAGAAATATTCAATCAGATTAAAAACGCTACAGGGAAAAGATATTCCTGTCACAATGATCAGGCTCCTCGGTCTTACAAATATCAAATGTCTTCGTAAATGACCGTCAACAATGAAGCAAAATTAGCTACAACAAAAATGAAGACAATGACTTTACA
The DNA here is from genome assembly GCA_946811695.1 of Gonocerus acuteangulatus. Lineage (NCBI taxonomy): Eukaryota > Metazoa > Arthropoda > Insecta > Hemiptera > Coreidae > Gonocerus > Gonocerus acuteangulatus. The sequence goes on from OX328128.1 coordinate 29,913,951, forward strand.
AAGTATGAGCAAAGTGGTTCCTCATAATTTACAAATACTGGCTTTCAAGCATCCCCACACTTAGACAAGGAGAGGTCATAATATGGAAATGGACAAAGACTTCTTTTGTAAAATCAGCATTTACTCTGGAACAACCGAAACAGCTGATTTACAGTAGCCATGATTGTTCTTCAGAGTCTAGACGTGGCCCTCTAGAGGTTCTCTAAAGCTATGTCTACACTTGTGCGTATTTACTTGCGCTGTTTTGCATGCCTCATGTTGACAGTAAGGGTTCGAAACGCATGCGCTATTGTTTGCCTCTTACGATTTGCAAGCTCCTATTTTCCCGTTAAAACCGGTGTTAAACAAGAATCCAACCCAGACGCCAGAAACCCAGATCTCGTGCGCTATTGAGTTTATTAGTGTTTTAACTGTTTACAAATATTCTAATAAATCGAAAGTATTATTATTTTCTGTGTTTCGTAATTAGTTTATCATGTCGAGCACGTTATCTGGGAGTGAAAAGACCACTTTGAGATTTATTGATGATTATAAGAACCGCTCTGCATTAAGGGATCCAAATTTTCCGTTGTACACAAACAAAACAACAAAAAAAGATGCACTGGAAGACTTGGGAACAATGTACAATTTGGATGTCAACAATAGGAATACATTTTGATATGGACTCCTAAGAATCACGAAATAAATACACAAGGGCAATTAATGAGTCTCCTGTTGCTAAGAATCTAATTGTAATGGCTAATTTGATTTCATGAGGGATTGCATCACGGATGTGTATTTGAATTTTTTATTTTTATTTTAGGCTGAATCAATTCAATCTAACTTACTCAATCAAAAAGGATTTTATCAAAGTTAGCTAGACATTCTAACTATCTTGACATTCTAGTAAAGTTTCGGAAAAGACTTTTCATCCAAACTTATTTCATGAATCATTTGATAGTTCATTTTTTTTCAAATAGTTCTTCATCCATTATCTTCTTTTTCCCCTAAAAAAAGCCGAACTTATCACGAGAAGTGCACTAAAATCAGACGAATCCATTGTGCTTTTGCACTGATGAACAAATGTAGACAGGAAACTCTTTTCAATAAAGACATGCGCTGCTGCATGCAATTAAAGGCATATTCAAACGCAAGTTGAAGGGTTTGTTGAATTGAAAATCGCACGACACAGCCTAGGGTAAAGGCTGTAATTAGTTATTATTTTTAAGTGTTTCTAAAGAGGCGTCAGGATGACAGAAATTTATATATATATACATACATATATATATATATATATATATATATACATATATATATATATATATATATATATATATATATATATATGTATACTATTTACAGAATATTACAATCTACAATTCAACTGTATTTTGTAATTTGATATTAGTTACTTGTCCACGCCTCAGATGTCCCCAGTTGTCAGCCGAATACCTTCCTTGTTAGGAAGTATTCTAGGATGACCTGGAGTTACCCTACGCCATCCAACCACACCCTGCGGATAGCAGGGAGGATTGGAGGCGAGTGAAACGTGGCCTGTGATATCCTGAGGAGAGAAAATATCCATCAATATCACTCTCACTTATTGTAATTTCACTGATTCACTCCACGACGCTACACTACCTTAGTAGATCCCGGGGCCACTTTCTATTAAGACGTCTTGGTGGAGAGTAAGGATGATTGGTGCTGGATAAGGATTGGACTGTAGGATTAGGATGATTGATCAATTTATTATGGAAGGACGAGAAGCTATGGATTATATTCTGGACAAAAGGGATATTTAGCTCATTATGGAGGGTGCGATTAGTAACATAATACGGAGCATTAACTATGGTACGTAGGACTTTGGATTGAAATGTTTGGATTCGGTGGATGTTGGAATGCTTGGCTGTCCCCCAGAGTTCTATTCCGTTTGTCTATATAGGTTTTATTAGTGAGTTGTAGGCAGTTAGTTTGTTATGTACGGTTAAGTGTGATGATCGGTTTAATATAGAAAAAATGTAGAGCAAAATAAAATATTCCTTATAAAGAAAAATAGTGCTAAATAAGGTCACTATCTTATAACATAGTTCAGTACACCAAAAAAACGTATGAATATTCAATGCTCTATATTTGTTTTGATGAGAATAACTAACAAAAAAAAAACATATATAACATTAATTTTGCTATTTCTGTATGAAATATTAATATATTTGATCATGAAAATGAATGAGGGCATATATGAACCATCCTCTTCTAGAATACTCATAAATATACATGACGTCAATTAGTTTATGAAAATATATTCAATATCGATCGACTCCAAACCGCCCTGAATTCGGTATTGCTTGAGTCAATCTCTAATCCAGACTCGTCAAACTGGCATATATCAAAAATTAATCCATTGAACCACCGAATGTGGTCTCTTTTTAAAAATCACATGAGAAAGGTATTTGTAAAACCATTAATACGCTTTCCAATTGATAGTTACATTTACTCCCATTTCCCAATGGGTTTCGGCGTATATAATTTATTTAAATTATATAAAATATTAAATTTATTTAAATTTTAACGTCCATTTATTATTAACTACGAATTTTAGGACGGGTTATCTGTAGGTCGGCGTATATAAGAATATACCCAAAAATTCCAAGAAAAATCTACAATTATAAATATGGAGATTCCCTTAGTCCAATTATTTATAAATCGTGTACCTGGAAGCCTAGTTACTCAAAAACTTAAGAGTTACGATTTTTTTCCTGTGAATTTTGCATGTTCCGATGAACGAATTCTACTGATAGTTAGCGATCTTCGCCATGGGTGTATATAAGGGGAGAGGGGCTGCTGCCCCCCGAAATTTTTATTTGATCGGTAAAAATTTCATAAAACCCTTAAAAATAAATTAAATAAGATCATTTAGTTCATAAAAAATATTCTATTTTCGGTGTAATAGCGTTTAAGTTGGCTAAAACCCTTCCAAGATCTAAATAGTTAGTATTCCATACACCGGAAGTGGTCTCAGCCCCCCCCCCCCCCAAAATTTTCCCAGCCCCTCCGAAATTATTTTCTATATACGCCCATGATCTTCGCCAATCAAGTCACAGAAAGTTTTTTTTTGTGTCAAATTTATTTAAAATCGCTGCTTTTTTAAGCGAGTTAGAGAGCGAACAGACAAATATATATAAATAGATGTATACACAAAGAACCAGTGTAATTTTAGTGGTCTGAAACGTGAAATTTTCCAGCCTACACTTCCGAATTGCGTCCTGCAGACAACCTCTTGTTAAAAGCACTATCGGTATTTCTGTCAGAAAACATGGGCAGTATTCATTTATTCTTAAAAAATTTCTTCAAGCCCCGTTAACATTTTTATATACATACATATATATATATATATATATATATATATATATATATATATATGTGTGTGTGTGTGTGTCTGTGTCTGTTAACACGATACCCGCCAGAGTTTTTTTTTATTTTTTGTCCACGAAACTTGGTCTAAAGCAGTCTCTTAGCACACAATTGTAAGAGTTCGTTTATCAGCAAAATCGGTCCAACCGGAGGGTGGTTTACTCTGTACCGAAATTACTAATTTGTCCATACCGGCACATTTTTTTTTTTTTTTTTTTTTTTTTTTTAATATTTCAACGAAACTCGGTATAATTTGTCAGTATCTAAAGAGAAAGATGTGGTATAAAAATGAACTAAATCACTCAATTATGTGGACATGTGGTTTTCTCAGGAACCGAATTATTAATTTTATTAGCCGTGATTTGTATTTCCTTGGTACAAAACTGGGTAGGCATGATGCCCAACCAATGAGGGATACGGGCAGCAACAATAATAAAATCGGTTTAAAATGAATTGCACCGCCAAACGAAGGTTTGCAAAGCTACCACTAGTGGCGCTGAGCACCTGTATCAGCTTGCTGCGTTATTATGATTTTATATGGGCAATTTTTTTTTTTGTAAATGTAGTTCAGACAAATAAACACCCCCCCCCCACAACTTCAGTCAAAACTATTCATGCTTTGATGAATCGATGAACTAAACGTATCTTCTTGACGGATGAATAAGTGAAAAATGTCCATAAGAAGGCCATTTAACCATATAAGGTTTTTTTCTACTTGCTGCTAACTATGTGACAATAACGTACCATTTTCGCGCTTTCTCTACTTTCAGATTTACATTTTAAATGGCAGATTTACATTTTCTGTATGACATTGTCAGAATTCATTTGGAATTATCAGAATTTATTGAGGATATGTATTTCATTAAGAAGGTAATGGAGAATGGAAACAACAAATTATATAAATTAGTTCCATACCAATCATCAGGTTGAAACTTTCTATAATCGATGAGCAAAATCTGAAAGCTGTCAGCCGACGAAATCCTTCTTATGTAATTAATGTAAATATGCATTCATTTGAATTTAAAATATTTCAAGTGGCGCCAACCGACACATCTCTTGACGTCGAATCTTTTAGTTCGACAGATCTTGACACACGGCTTGCACTTACTGATTCTCTTAGCACTTTGAAGTATTGATTTCAAGACATTTTTCTGGCTATTTCGCTCTTCTTTCTTCATTGTCGAAGGAACAGGAAAAAACTCCATTTTTCTGGCTATTTCGCTCTTCTTTCTTCATTGTCGAAGGAACAGGAAAAAACTCCATTTTTCTGGCTATTTCGCTCTTCTTTCTTCATTGTCGAAGGAACAGGAAAAAACTCCATTTTTCTGGCTATTTCGCTCTTCTTTCTTCATTGTCGAAGGAACAGGAAAAAACTCCATTTTTCTGGCTATTTCGCTCTTCTTTCTTCATTGTCGAAGGAACAGGAAAAAACTCCATTTTTCTGGCTATTTCGCTCTTCTTTCTTCATTGTCGAAGGAACAGGAAAAAACTCCATTTTTCTGGCTATTTCGCTCTTCTTTCTTCATTGTCGAAGGAACAGGAAAAAACTCCATTTTTCTGGCTATTTCGCTCTTCTTTCTTCATTGTCGAAGGAACAGGAAAAAACTCCATTTTTCTGGCTATTTCGCTCTTCTTTCTTCATTGTCGAAGGAACAGGAAAAAACTCCATTTTTCTTGATTTTATGATTTATACTCGAAGGTGTCCCGCCTTCGAATTACACCGCTTTACATCTTTAAAACGTAAATTCATCTTAATTGTAAAAGTTCTTGAATTATTTACGTTTCATGAATTATTATTTTAATAAACAGGGGAAACAAAAAACAAAAATCTGACAAAGTTCTTCTAAATTTTATAAGCATTCATTTAAAAAAAAAAAAAAAAAAAAAAAAAAAAAAAAAAAAAAAAAAAAAACATTCAAATCGGTTAAGATTTAGAAGCTGAAGCTGCTTTTTAAACACGAAATGTCGTTTTGCCCCACTGTGCACCGGGTGATTTCGGGGGTAGGGAGAATTTTAAATATTTTACTGTTAAATGGTTAATTTTGAGGTCCTTTAGATATCTGGTAAACCAGAGTAAATGTTAAAAACATTTTTCGTTTTTATAGGCTTTTTTTTTTACACAAAAGTGTTCTCACCCTAACAAAATGTAGGGGGGGGGGGAGCCCCCTCAGCCCCCCTTATATACGTTTATGATCCAGGTTATTTACAATTGACACAAAACGTGAACTGAAATATACAAACCAACACAAATAACATATAATGGAGCTTAAAATGTGAATGGGCTGAGGATGACACCCTGAGTGACTATATCTGTTACTATGTGGGTACACGGAGTTGAGCCCACATCCCCCATATGGGTGCATGCAGGTGGTAAGGGACGGATAACAGCGTGTGATGGATCGGTTCGGCCTTTCAGCTGTCACTACTGTCAAACCTACATCCTGACTCGTGTCTGCTTTTGACAGCATCGGCTTCTCATCCCCATATACATTGTTACCACCTTTCACGCTCAGAATAAATTGATAAATGTTTAAATATATGTTTTTTACTAATACGGATTTATAATATTATGTATATAATATTTACAGAGGGTATCTTCCATCATTGATTACTTTCGAAATAAAAGCTCAAATTATGTTAATTTATTTATTACAACTTGAAGTTCATACAATAAGGCTGATGTACTTAGTGGTTAGTATTGAACATTCCTGTCGTTTTTTTTTTTTTTTTGCTTTCTTCTGGATCAGCCCAATAAACAGTTTCCTTAAGCGATTCTTTATAAATTTTTATTTTCAAAATATATATTCATATTCAAAACATCAACTAATAGATTAAATAATAATAAATTAATAAGATAAATTAGGGAAACCTCAAGTAAACATCTTTAGATAATAAAATAGCTAAAAAAAAAAAAAAAAAACTAAAAGAGAGTATATAAAGACAAAAATTTAAAAAAATGGAATAATGAAATTATAACAATCTGTAAAAGGTATAAAATAAATTATTATTGAACAAAGTTTAATTAAATCTTGAACTTATCGCAATAATTAAATATTTTGAAATTATTTAAATAAATATACAGAAATTCTGGCGCTAATATATATACACACACGTGTCTGTATATATATATATATATATATATATATATATATATATATATATACATACACATATACATATATACATATGGAGGGTTCAAAGTACAACTAGACCAAGTCCGTTTTTGACATTTTATGTGGTAATGGCATTGAAGAGTATTACTAAAATGGCTCTTTTCGATGATACAGAAACTATGTCCTAACTTCATTATTTTGCGACTTGTAGCAGTTCTTGCAAAACATCTCTTATTCTTATTTTTTACTCATTCTTATTTTTTTTTTTTTTTTTTTTCAGAGCAAAAGTTAACTAAGTCCAAATCGTAACTACTTTATGCACAAGGCTATACATAATGTTAGTGATATTTAAAATTAAGATCAGTGTTTACGTTCAAATCATTTTTAAGACTTCTATTGCTCCATGGTAAAAATAATTGGTTGTTACGACAATGTTTTTTCTCTAAATTCAAATTTTACATTTTTATCGTGTTAAAACAAAAATTATCTCCTCTAAGAAGGCATTGGGATTCCGAATAGTCAATATCTTTGGGATTGCTTGCACCAGAAAATGGATATTAGGCGGTTTTCAATAAGGCGAGGACGGCCTTGAGGTCAGTAGCCGTTGGAATCTAGGCTTAAACCCTGGGGCTTCGGAGACGGGCTTTAAATAAAGCAGGGCTTTGGGGTAGGACTTTAGAGAACACAATACCATTTTATTTACTCAAGCTCAGTTACAAATTCATTGTCACCAAGCAAAGCGCAATTCAAACCTTACAAATGGTGCTAATTTTCTTATTTTAACTAACTAAATTTCTTATTTCGTTACTGTAATTAATTAAAAAATTACATCATAAAAACAAATTATAAAATGTAATATTACGGTATATGAATAATGAAATATAATTATAATAAATTAATAAATATGTTTATTCATAAAATATGTTAAAAGTTTCGACAAAAACTAAAATGAAAATGATGCTGCATCGAACGGCTCTTCATACTTCTTATTTTTTCATTTTTGAATTCTTAGCGTTTTTTCCTAGCGTTTTGTGTGTTTATTTTTTTTATATATTGTGAAAAATGTTAACAACAACTGCAATGAAATGTGAAAAAAATCATGATTTTGGGCGTCACATACAATGAAAACTAACAGTATCCTAAGCGGAATTTACTCACGCCACCCCTGAATTTTCGCTCTTAGAAAATTCTGTTAGATATGTTTCCCACTTAATTACGTTTTTTACAAAACCTGGGGCACACAGAGACAAAAACTAGACTCTTTTTATAAGCACCGTTTTCTCCGAATGAGAACGCCATAAAAACCGTTTTTGGAGAACATTTGCCAGGCTTTATCGAATAGAAGCTTTACATTTACGATTTCCCAACGGGTGTTCATATATTAACGAAAATCACAAGTTTAGGCTAGTTGTTTATTTTTTTTTCTCGATAATGATTATACGGCCTATAAATGGTATCATTTGATTCTCCAGGTCGAAGTACGTATACAAAATGTACCTTGTTGAATATAAAGATAATGTGAAATGTACTGTTTTTTTTTTTTTTTTTTTTTTTTTTTTTGCGTTAATTCAGGAACATAAATATGCTTTAGGTCTACCCAACAAACCTATTTAATGCACTGTATAACATACAGTCTTCTTTTTCGTACATGGCTACCGCGCATGAGCGAACGCCAGTGGACACTTTTTTGTAACTTTTTTTTTTTTTTAAAGTTTAGTGTTCCGGTACGCGGATTAGGATGGTTAACGAACTGGACCTTTTGTTTTTGACATATCATTTAGCATAAATATGTTTTAGCGATGACTAAACTGAAATAAAAACGTTTCAAAAAAGTGTCCGTTGGCGTTCGCGCGTGCGCGGTGGCCATGTACGAAAAAGAAGGCTGTATTTTATACAGTACATTAGATAGGTTCGTCGGGTGGACCTAAAAGATATTTATGTTCCTGAATTTGAGCTTAAGGATCGCATTTTTTTGTACAACATTTCATCAAAATCGGGTCATTTTTGAGCCTCGTTGATTGCCAACAGAAAACATACTTCCAACGTAACGGTTGACGTCATATCAGGCCTCTTCTCTATGTAGGGATTCGCGCCAAATGTTCTTTTCCTTAGCTATACAACTCAGTTCCTGTCAGTTGGAAATTCAAAATTAAGAATAACGGGGAAAAAATCCAAATAAGTAAAAACATTAAGAGGGTGGTTACACGTCCCCCCCCGTAGCGATGCCTAGCGGAATAAAGGGCGTTCATGATTAAGCCTGGAGAATGGAGTAGGCGTGGCGTGGGCAGTCAAAACTACATGCATTTCCTGAGTTTTACTATGACTTGCAGCCTGAGAAGGACATCCGTCTGCGCTGACTGCATCCCAAGCAGTTGACTGCACTTACTTCCGCTCCATCGGCATGTTTCGCCAACTGCTGACGGTCATATTTCTTCACTAATTCTAAAGCTTAATTAACTGCTGACGGTCGTGTCTCGGAACTCTTCTGACCCGAATTAGGCCATGTTTTGACTGCCTTCTGGCCTGAATTCCGTCATGTTTCGACCTTATTCGTTATTTCGCTTTGAGCGAAATTATTTCGTGTACGTCGTGTTTCCTCCCTCCTATTATTAAGGAAAAAAACATCTTATGACTTCGCAACCCGGAGAAATCCCCACCTTTCATGACCCGTTGTTCAAAATACCCCCAGAGTTACACATCACTTAAAAATTAGTCTCTATGCTATAAGACTTTGTATTATAATAATATATATTTAAATATATACACACATATATATATATATATATATATATATATATATATATATATACGTATGTGTGTGTGTGTGTGTGTGTGTGTGTAAATTCTCTCACATCTTAGGAGGCATGGAATCGTTAAAGCAGTAATCCTTTCTTCACACTACTTTATTTATTAGGCCCGACATGTTTCGTGCATATTTTCGCTCCTGTTCAGGGGCACTTTTTGCTAGGAAGTCCTCTCGTCACCATGTATTCGCTCTGGAATCTGGCTTACAATATATATATATATATATATATATATATATATATATATATATATATATATATATATATACCAGGTCATTCAAAAAGTCCTGTCGTTTTTTTGGGGGAAATTTTAAATAAATAAATATTTTCAAATAATCACCTTTATTCATCAAAATATCCACCGTTACAGTCGGTAACCTTCTCCCAACGAGATGGTAAAGCCCAAATTCCTTCCTTAAAAAATTGTTGATTTTTACTGCAAAAATAAGTGGTCAGTTCGTGAATTAGGTTTTCACGGTCTTGAAAACATTTCTGTCTCAGATTCTTGTCGAGATCTCTGAATAGGTGATAATCAGTGGGTGACAGGTCAGGGGAATATGGTGGGTGAGGCAAAACTTCCCAGCCTATTTCTGTCAATTTTTCAAATTTCTGTCAATTTTTCAAATTTCTGTCAATTTTTCAAATTTCTGTCAAAAATTGACAGAAATAGGCTGGGAAGTTTTGCCTCACCCACCATATTCCCCTGACCTGTCACCCACTGATTATCACCTATTCAGAGATCTCGACAACAATCTGAGACAGAAATGTTTTCAAGACCGTGACAACCTAATTCACGAACTGACCACTTATTTTTGCAGTAAAAATCAACAGTTTTTTAAGGAAGGAATTTGGGCTTTACCATCTCGTTGGGAGAAGGTTACCGACTGTAACGGTGGATATTTTGATGAATAAAGGTGATTATTTGAAAATATTTATTTATTTAAAATTTCCCCCAAAAAAACGACAGGACTTTTTGAATGACCTGGTATATATATATATATATATATATATATTTGAATACTTACCTTAGTACTTCTAGGAACTGAGAGCGGAAGCAAAATTTTAGAAACAGTGAACTTGGAGACTAAGGCATTTGAATTATAATGTCTTAAGTAATTTTTAAATTCTTATATCCTTTATCAAGTGCATATAGAATGCATGGAAAATGCTCCATAAAAAAAAAAAAAAAAAAAAAAAAAAAAAAAACATATCTTAGGGTTACTAGGATCAAATTCTCGTTTGCCAGACTTACTTTTGGCCTGCCGCGTACAATATTAAGTTTGTCAGATCTTATTTCTCAACGTGCATCTCAATAGTTCAGATTTTTTTGCGGAAAGCGAAACTTTCTATTGTTGCAAACAAGGAAGAACTTTTCTTGAACTGTTCATCGGGTATTGTTGGTTTAGGAGACATAAAAAAAAAAACGCGCAAGATCAAATAATTTTTTGATCTTGCTAATCACAAGTTTTTTCTATCACAAAAAAAACAACCTAATTTGATCGTTAACAAGGAACGTAAAAGTGAATAATATTATATTTTTCAGATGTGCTCTTTTAGAATGATTGTTTAACATGATTGGGCATACTTCAGGGTTTTAGGACTTATATTTCAGGACAGGTTGCAACTTAATTTCTTTCCAAATTATATGCCAAGATTATCAAGCGAAACTTTATTTTCTATGTTGCATCGACTTTTTTGAGCGTTGTTTCCGAATGTTTGGTACATTTGTTTCCAATTTTATCCCTGTTGGAAAAAGGGAATTGATCGTCGAAGGACTTGTTGTTTTTTCATTGCAGAATATTTTCCCTCATCAAGTGGAATCTCGCAAGGTGCTTACGCCCAGTCCCGATATGGAACTACTCCGTCCAAAGCCGGTTCCAACTTTTACAATCCGATCAATGACATGGTCCGATGAAGGCTCTTTTGCTACGACCAAATCAAAGAAGTGGTACTTATATATATATATATATATATATATATATATATATATATATATATATAAGTACCACTTCCAAATTGATATATATATATATATCAATTTGAATACGAGGTTGTTTATGCCCCCCCCCCTCCCTCACTTGTTAGAATAATAGAAAATGCCATTTGGGAGGATATGAAAACCTGTTATTCATTTCTTGTATTCTGGTATACGGGTAATATTTGATAATTAGTTCCCGACCGAATCAAGTCAAAGATTTTCTGTATAATGCATTTTTAGTGACAATTATAAGTCAAGGTGACAAGCAAAAGTGAATAGATCACTAAGCTTAGGTGGTCTTCTATTCACTAAGCGACAAGTAAAGTTCCCCATCAACCGTTCTATTACGTAGTGCCCCTTGTCACCTCGTGTAAACAGACCACCAAGTGTTTAGTGCCAATGTAGTCCGCCTACAGTTCTGAACGAATTGAGCTGACCGCTACTTGTTCACTAATGTTTGATCGAGTACTTGTCTCTTTCACTAAGCCAACTTAGTGAGAGGATCGCCACCAGTTAACGCCAGTTAATGACCTCAAAGGTTGACACGCCTTAAGCCCAGCCAAAACAAAAAACACCAATGATAAGTACTAAGCTGGCGACAACTAGGCCTTACGAACACACGATAAGCTAAAAAGCTCATGGCCGAGACTGCGCAGTCTAGTTATAGTAGATCCACTGAATGTGAAGCAAATATCCTCTTGTCCACACACATCAGGCCTGGCGTGCATAGTCCCGGCCGAATTAGACTGTACAATTAATCTATTGAGGTTTTAATTCTACTTCGATAGACTGTACAGTTCAACTCTGGCCTCAAGGATGTTCCAAAGACGGGCAGAAATATCAAGATTTGGACTGCGCAGCCCAAATCTTGAGATATTCCTGACCATGTATGGGCACCCTTAGATGGTGTATCAGCGATTCCTCATAGTCTTCATAAGATCGAATTGAAATGAAGACTTCTACTAGTTGAAAATAAATACAAAAGAGTTCTTCATGTGTGCATGTTTTGCATGCAAAGCGTAGTTTCATTCTCGATAGAAGAATCCAAATTGCCGTATCAACCCCAATCCACTCATCCAAAGTCTTGTTAGGAATTTTATCAGAATCTCATTTCGTCCTTATGGCATCCCGTGAAAGCGTAACAGTGTCTTTCCAGGGTCTCACATAAAATCGGAATGGAATAAGACTCCTGTATTAGATCCTTCTTTTTCTAAAAGTGTTTTAGGCAGTAAAGATGCTATTATTATAATCTCAGAAGGAAAACCAGGGTCAGATACCAAGGAATCATGTATTTGAGTAAGTTCCACCAAAAACCTCGCTTCTTCTGTAAAGTAAAACTACGCAGGAGCTGTGTGAATTGAACACATTCCTCTCCAAGGAACTTGTCTTGTTTGTTACGTCTTGCCTATTTTGATCTAAGTATTCAATCCTTTTTTGGATAGGTGAATGTAGGAATAGCTGCTCTTTTCCGTAACATGTTTAGTTAGTTATTAAGTTTTTAGACAATTAAGTGATATTATAAGCACAATTATATTTCCGAAAGCACCTCTTTTTCAAGTCTCTTTCTTCCGCAACCACGCACCTTTACTAAGGTAAATCGTCACGCCACTCTCCATCACCAACGAACCCCGATCTGTCACACTCCAGTTTCAGAACTTTTTGTATCTCCGTGGGCTTAATTCCTCTCGTCATCGAAGGTTACCTACAGTTTTGTTTGTAAGCAATACTTTAAGTTTTTAATCTGTATCCATCTGCCTTTAATTTAATCTCTAACCATAACCCACATTTGCCAACTGTCAGCACTCTTCCTCTATGTTTCTTTTTTTTTTTTTTTTTTTTTTTTTTTTTTTTTTTTTTTTTTTTTTTTTTTTTTTTAATTGTATTCCTTCTATGTATGAAATTTCTCTTAGTATTAACTCTCTCAATTCTTGTTTACAGACCTAATGGAGGCTTGACTCTCAAGCCAAAACGTCGGCAGAAATACAAAACATTTGTTATAAAAAAAAGTGTAGTTTTCTTCACTGTGTAACCCAACAGATTCAACGGTCAAGGACCTTCTCCGAATCAATTATATTTTGTGTATTTTGAATTACATAAAGAATATATTTCCGTTTACGTAGCTTCTAAAAAAAATTATATCTGTCAGTAAATGCATATTGTTTCCTAAAAGAAAAAAAAAAAAAAACCCCCTACTTCCTATTTTGAAAGAGTGGCGAGTAAAAAAAACTTAAAATTTAAGCCTTTATAATCAAAATAAATCAATGTGTACTGAAAAAAAATTCGTTGAAATAAAAAAACCATTCAGTAAAATAATAATTAAGGAGCTGTTTCAAACAAGTCCCCATCAAAGCATGCTCCACGTTGTCGCACTGCTGAAAATGAATTCAAACCGGGCCGGGTTATTGTTGGGTTACCTCAGTAGTGTGTGAACGAAAAATATAATTTTTTTTTATAAATTATTTCGGCAACACAGACTCACCAGATGTAACCTTCCCGATATTTACAGTTCGTGTTATGATTGTGGTTTTACAATATCTTCTTTAGATAGGATGAAAGAGAGCAGACTAGACGGATCCACTCCGGTCTAATTCTAGTATTGACCGTTGTCTAGGTCGGCATTTGTGACGTCATTGTCACCTTCACGGCAAGTCTCATTGCTAACATTAGAAGCGTATTTAGTCTTTTGGCAAAGTTCTCATCCCTGCTGCTCTACCAGAAATAAACAAGCCAGGTTGAAGTAAATGGAAAAATGGATTCCTAAACTCAATACAGATAAGACTCTGTTGCATGGTTCTCCACCTACTAACTGTTGGCTTGTTCGGCATTAGTGACGTCATTGTCACCTTCACAGATAGTCTTCATTCTTTAGACGCATATTGAGTCTCTTGGCAAAGTTGTTATTCTTGGTGTCCGATCAGAAATAAACATGGCACTTTGATGTAAAGAGAAAATTGGACTTCTAAACTCAAAAAATACAAGAGTATGCTGGAATATCTCACAGAAGAAATCGATTTAGTTAAGTTATTAAAACAGTTTCCTACCTCTTTGGATGATTGTTCTGTTATTGACCGTTGTTTAGGTTGGCACTTGTGACGTCATTGTCTCCTTGGGACTAGTCTCCTTGCTTTCATTATGATAGTCTTTTGGCAAAGTTATTATCCTCAGTGCTCTACCAGAAATAAACATGGCCGTTTGAAGTAAATAGAAAAATGTAGTCCTGAACTCAATACAGACAAGAATCTGTTGGAATATCTCACTGGAGAAATCTATTTACGCATTTAAAACAATTTCCTACCTCTTTGGATAATTGTTCTAGTATTGACTATTGTCCAGGTTGGCATTTGTGACGTCATTGTCGCCTGCACGACTAGTCTCCATGCTATCATTAAATGCATATTTACTCTTTTGGCGAAGATATTATTCTTGGTGCTTCATCACCAAGTTCCTCAGTATGAGACAATTTGTTTTATTATAAAATTAACTCAGCTTAATTTAATTTATTGTTTTTTATTTTATTTTTTTACGGCGCATCGATATTTGGGCCATTAGCTCCGACATCCAAGGGTGCAGCGAGGAATTTTCCCAACGAGCCGCGAGATGAGAAGACCTGCCACCGGTGGGAATCGAACCTCCGTCTCCCGCATTTGATTCTAATTCCACTAGACCACGGGGCGACGCAAATCAGCTTAATAATGCCAACATGGATTCCCCTGGTAATCAGTACAACCCACGCTCAACGTTGCTAAACTTCGATGATCTCGTTTCCCGTAGATCACCAAAGTTAATATAATAATATATAATGCCAATAATAATAATAATATATAGTAATGCCGTAGCCACGTTGAATACACCGGTTTCCGATCACCGAAGTTAAGCAACGTAGGGCGTGGCCTGTACCTGAATGGGTGACTGAGCAAGTGCTGTTGGCATTGTAGACAGCCCGGCGTTAATAGGCCTAATGTTGATACGCCGTTAAACACGCACCAAAATAATAATAATAATAATATATAATAATTATGACCAAAGAAAAATTCAAAAATAGTCTCGTGCTGGTTGCATTCAAGTGTTTTGTCGAATATTACCAATATTCAATGTTTAGCCTTACAAGACAAATTATATTTCAAACGTTTAAAACAAGTTTTTAGAAAATTGTTTTTGCATTTAGCGTTGTTATTTCTTAACCTTAAATAGACGAGGTAATTTCAATTTACTTGAAAAACAGCCTTCCTCCAATGTTTACCTTTGTTAAAGAAAACGATTTTAAGCATTTGAAACTGTTTCCTTCTTCTTTGGATTGTTCTGTTCTTGTATAGGTCGGAATTCGTGACGTAATTATTCCCTTCGTGTGGTCTGTATGGCCTTTGTAATTAGTCACATTAAATTTGGCAGCGTTATCATCCCTGGCGCTGTTCCAAGATTCAATGTAGCTATCTCAAGTAAAAAAATAATAGGAAGAAGTGTTCCAATTTTTCATTACGCTGTGTCGGCTTTATGGCGTAAATGTGAATCATTCTCTTTCCTGAGTCTCAAATCTATTTAAATGGGACATTCAAGTAAAGGAGGAATGAAAGAAGACTTCTACGATAACTATTTCTGTTAGTGCTCAAAGGAGTAAAGATGTTATTGCTTCTTGAGAACGGCAACCAAATGGGTTCATTCAAGAGATACTGGAGAATTTTGTATTTAAGCTAATTCCATCAAAGGTTCGCTCTTTCTATTAATTCTGTCACGCAAGAGTTGTGTAAATTTAGTACGTTTCTCAACAAGGCATTGACTAAAATACAAATAAATAGATCTTACAATGTGATGTTAATAGACAGCCGTCGAGCTGTTGGGAAGGAATAGTTGGGATTCGGCTAAGAACAACAATCAAATTTTCAGGAAAATCTTTATTTCGAAAGGTCTTTCCTACCTCTATGGATTGAAGGATGACTTATTGTCTTAGTCGGCATTCTTGACGTCATTATTACCTTCATTGGCTCTGTAATTAGTCTCATTAAATCTGGCAGATTAATCACCTTGGCACTTTACCAAGTTTAAATGTGGTAAGAAATGAATAGAAATGCTCCCCTTTTTCATTGCGCTCAGAGATCGCGATAAAAATATCCAACAAGATCAGAATGCTTCGGCATGATGTCTATTTAATTACCCAAAATAAGACAAATTGAAATAGATCCGAAAATAATTACTGTAGTCTTTCCTTGAGAAAGAATTTTGGAATGGTTATCTATAGGACTTATTATTTCTCAATTAAAATTCGTTGTTTGTTAGTAACATTTGTTTTGTATGATTTTATGTTGCTTTTTTTTGTCAATGGATTTATTTTATTTTTTCTCTCCTCTTTATTTTTATATTTTTTTTGTATTGGAGTGTTCTCTACATTTTTATATTCTTACCCCCCCCCTGTATATAGTTTTATCCCCAGCCAATTCCCCTCCTTGCTACCGTACCCTACGATTCCTACATATTCACACCCAATTTTGATGTAATATGTAGAGGTATTTTATTTCATTGTTTGAGGTTTTGTAATTAGCGTTAGAGTTTTCTTTAAATGTGGTTAGGATACTATTTTTCAATTTGTTTATTGTTTATTCTGTTATATACGTTTGATTGTTACTCCTAAGGGGTACCTTGTAACATTTTTTGACAATTTCTCTTCTTTTTTTTAGGTTTAAATGCTTTCTTAGCTAATTAAAAATTAAAAACAGTTTTTAAATGTACCAAAAATTTGATTACTATAATAAATTATGAAAAAAATGAACATTTCAGTAAATTAAACTTTAAAGTCGATTTTCTCAAAACTAATTCTTCAAATCGGGCGAAATGCTGATTTCTCCCGGTCAACATCAAATTTTAGCTGCAACATCCTAATCATATTTTCTAGTCAAGTACGTTGGTTGTTTTTCATTCGTTTAATTATAACGATTTTATGGCCGATTTTTGACGGAATTTATAAATGAAAATGAAGAAGTGTTCACCATTTTCGTAAAAAATAATATTTCTAAAAAATCTTAGGTACTTTACTAGATTGTAACGTCACGTTTCAATAGACTTTTAGTTTGTCGTTCTAGATTAAAAATTGCCGCCTGCAGAGCATGGGTCGTGAAACAGAGGGTTTCCTTTCGCCAGACGCCATTTTTTTTTTGAATAATTAAAACCTATTTTTATTTTTGGCATACGTTAACGTCCCACGAAAAACATATGACAAAGAATTGAAAAACATTGATTTATTTGTCTTCCATAAGGAATGAGAAAATGTTTCTTCCATTTCAACTTGTTTGCTTGAATCAATTCTTTGAAGTATTTAAATTAGTCTACTCTCTTGATTCTTCCATATTCTGTTGTCATATACTTTTATTTTTTGTGTCTACATTTTTGCAGCTATTTCGTGTAACGTTTTAAGCATTTGTTTTCTGTCTGATCTGTTCTGCCGTTATCAAAACAAAAGCGTCTCACTTCTGATACATGTTTTCCTTGCCCCATATTGATAGATTCATATCAATATATATATATATATATATATGTGTGTGTGTGTGTATATATATGTTCAGGTATGCAATGTATACTTCACATTTTATTAACAGACCGATATTGAATTTCGGCCATAATATTTTTATTTTATTTTTTTTTTAGCCATTATGAACGATAATAACAATTAATATACATCAATATCAGATGTTAATGAAGATAGCTGATTTTAATTACAAAACAGTTTCGTCATCGAAGCGCAATCGCCTCTCGACCTATATCCGATGAACCTCTTTCGTTCAATCTGATCAACTTGAATCATTTTCCGAATTTAATAAAATAATTTGCATCTGACTTGGAAAATTGGTTCGAGAAAACACTACATCATACAAATATATATATATATATATATATATATATATATATATATATATATATATATATGATAGTGTTTTCTAAGGATAACCGAGGCCGTACTGGTGGAAGGTTATCCTCCTCAGGTTGAGGCTGTAAGTTTTTATTTTTAACTTTTTCCCCTGAAGAGGCACAAAAAGGTGTGAAACATGTAGGGACGTAATAAAGTTTGTGCAACTGAGTGGTGAAGTTTTTATTATTTGACCTTCCGCCTAGCAAGAAAATAAGAAGTTTAAAGTTTAATGTTCTGAAAAGTTCATATTTTTTCTATTTAGTTTTTTTTCATACCTTCTTGTAATAAAGATGAAAAAAGTGAGTTTTAATTTTGAAATGTATTAAAGAAGAACCCCCCCCCCCAAAAAAAAAAAAAACAAACCAAAAACTTAACAATTAAAAAGGGACCAATCAATGCTCGCTCAAAAAATTCTCTTCAAATATGCATTGCGTTTACTCGGAAAATCCGTTTAAAATTTTTTCTTCACATAGTAACATTTTTTGACAATTTCTCTTTTTTTTATGGGTTTAAATGCTTTCTTAGCTAATTAAAAATTGAAAACAGTTTTTAAATGTACCAAAAATTTGATTACTATAATAAATTATGAAAAAAATGAACATTTCAGTAAATTAAACTTTAAAGTCGATTTTCTCAAAACTAATTCTTCAAATCGGGCGAAATGCTGATTTCTCCCGGTCAACATCAACTTTTAGCTGCAACTTCTTAATCATATTTTCTAGTCAAGTACGTTGGATGTTTTTCATTCGTTTAATTATCTTAATTACACTCTTGGATATAATTTTTGTTGATTTTAGCCCATAAAAAATATAAAGGAATCCGTTTAGAGCCTTCTGCTCAAATTCAGGAACATAAATATGCTTTAGGTCCACCCGACAAACCTATCTACTGTACTGTATAGCATATAGTTTTCTTTTTCGTACATGGCCACCGCGCATGCGTGAACGCCAGTGGACACTTTTTTTGTAACGTTTTTTTCCAGTTTAGTCACTGCTAAAGCATATTTATGCTAAAAAAATGTTACAAGGTAGCATTTCCCCTTAATAGTTTAGCGAGTGACAGCTCATTTCTAGTTTTAGATGAAAATATTTTTGAAGTAGGCTAATATGATTTGTTGTGGGCGGAAGTTATTTTTTGCCAGATGCTATATTTGTATTTGTTTTGTTCCGCCTGGTCCAGGAACGTCTCGTTCGCCGCTGCAAAGTGAGGGGTTGAGTGTCAGTGATCCTAGCCTCTATTTAAAGATAGATCTGTCTGGGAACCTCGTTTCTCTCTCTCCTATCTCTTTGGACGCTCTCCTAGACCTCTATGCCAGGTCCATGCTTGCTTTGGACTTATTCTTGTTTGCTTCCTTGGCCATCTACAAACATAAACACACTCTTCGTGTCCATCTTAGCCTTCCATCGCTGTCCTGTTTATATGTCCCACGAGTTTTGTGTTTCTCCCTCATGCTAAGGAGGAATAACGTTTGTCTTTCTAGGTCCTGTTTGCTTCCTGTGAATGTTCACAAGTCATATTCGGTCTTCGTTTTACTGAATAAAACAATAATTGGAAGCCTTTAAACGGAATGGAACCAAGCGCCATTTTTAACGAAATTGAGTTTTTGGTGCTATCTTGTAGAGAATTAGAGAATTTATATAGTAATAAAAAACTGGTTAAAATATAATGTTGTAATTAACAGAAAGGAATCAAGCACCATTTTCATCAATAACTATACAAATAAAACCCCATTACCATAACAACAGTTTATTTTAATGAGAGAAAATGAATGAAGCATTTCAGATAATAAAGGAATTTTAGACCCACAAAAAACTTTAAACCCAATTCTCTAAAGAATGAACAGATGGCACTTTGTTCCTTTCCGTTTAAAGGCGTCCAATTAATGATTATAAGGCCCTTATTTATAAAGGAATAGTGGAAAAAGCCAACGAGTCAATGCGCTAAACGTCAACCAATTATCAAATCAAACTTAACATGTTTTCCCTACCATATTTTCACCGTGCTAGTAGTAAGTAGCATCTTCAATGACTTAATTATTCCTGGCAGTAGATAAGTAAATAAGGTTTATCTTAAATCTGTAAACTTATAATGGCTATCCTACTTGAATATACTGGATTAATGATTTGTATTGACAAAAATAGTTCTTGTATTAATTATTTGTTGAAAGAATTCAGGAAAACCCTAATTTTCGAAATCTCTGCGGACTTTCCGGAAAGCCAGCGATGGGGCAGTTAAACTTTCACTAACCCTCGGCCCGAAAATAGCAATAAGGACACGGTGCTTGTTTTTTTGGAATACGACGGACTTTCGGAGCTTCTGATGCTCATCATTGCACACCTTTATGTTACCTAGATGTTTGAAATAGTATATGTACTCCTGCGCAAAGTAACATTCCTTAGATTATTTTACTTGTTGTGGTTGTAATATACAAAAAATATGTGAATTATTTTAATATTCTCTTCCTGACAAGCAGTTTGCCGTCTCGTAATTTTTTTCCTTTGGGCTATTGACGCCGGGCCAGCCCAAAGGAAAAAAAATGTTTTTTTCTCTCGGAATCTTAATCCATTCAAGCGAAAGTTTAACTTTTCTGTGATTGGATTGTCCGGGAAGTTCTGAGGGATTTTGAAAATAAGGTTTTATATTGATTCATTCAACTAACAATGAATAAAAAGATTATTTTGGTGCATATATCTTTAATAGAGTTAATTCATTTAAGAATTAAAGTTGTATAAACAAAGATAGGCCTAATATTCACTACAACTTGACATCCTCTTTGTCCTTGGCCTTGCTAAAATCCGTTTCCACTCTAAGTTGTCACACCATCCTAATCTTGAAGGTCTATCCTTATCTTCCCAATCCCATCATGACAATCCTCCCAGGTGGCTTAAAAGACAGTGGCCCCGAGATAGACTTACTTAGCCTTATTCGTTTGTGATCATTGAAATATTTGTTCACCAACCTCTGGAAACGGTCGGCTTCTTCCAAATCCTGTATTATTTTTATTTTGTTTTAGTTTTTCTGTTTTAATCAACTTTTATATAATTATCTGTGTATACAAACTTGACGATTTTACATTCTATATATGTACAGATTTCAAACAAGCAAATCATTGGAAAAAAAATATTCATTACTAGTTGAAAGGATTAGGATAAATATTATTTTTACCTCGTCAATCTAGTACTTTATTTATTCTGTATTAATTTTAAACTTTCCTGTATTATTTAATTACACCGCTTATATTCCATTTCAGGCATATACTGTACTTGTTAGTACTTAAGATGCCTCAGCTCAAATCTCTCTCCTAGCCAACCGCAGCTGAATTCCCTTCAAATAACATTATACTATGACTTATGCCTAGTTTAAAGATCAGTACTTGTCACCCAAGGACTTTACCTACGAGTAAAC
This sequence comes from Gonocerus acuteangulatus, assembly GCA_946811695.1. NCBI lineage: Eukaryota > Metazoa > Arthropoda > Insecta > Hemiptera > Coreidae > Gonocerus > Gonocerus acuteangulatus. Next base: position 29,935,536 of record OX328128.1, read on the forward strand.
AGGGTTCTTTGGGAGAAGAATTAGTAAACGCAGTAGGATGCGCTTCTATTTACTAACTAACAAGTAAGCTAGCCCATCACGATTCTACTACAAAGTTGTCCATTGCAACTTCGTGTAAACAGCACAAGGTGTGTTTAGCCAACAACCTACTTTGCCTAGATACTTTTAATTTTCTATTTTCTCCTGTCATATTAGTGCCTGCCCGTTGCATCTCAGAGCTAACTCTCAGTAATTAAAAAAAACGTTAAAATTGTCGGATGTAATTTTCGTGAAACCTTTGTACTTCTTTGATCGGCGCTTGCCAGCTCCGTTAACTGTTGGATTGAATTGCCAAGTTTTTGTTCGTAGCAACCACTGTGTAGCTCCCAGAACCGCTTTCATTTCTTGAATTCTGAATATTCTTCTATAAGTGTCGATAAAACAACATTTGAGTAATGTTTTTCAAAACGTTTTCACGACACAACAGGCCGTCGATTCTCAATTCTTCCCTTTTGATGACTTTACTTACACGCCAACGTGTGGTCAGGTACTTGTAAATTTTTATTAAGCCAGCATAGTTACAGTTGCAAGTAACTAGTACTGAGTTTCCGACAAACCGGAGCTTCGTAACTTCGCGAATTTTCATATCATGCAATACTATGACTTAAGCACCATACCAATCTCCATATGTCATGTAAGAATCAACGATTTTCAGTCGTAAGGGTTTTCAGCAGTGACATTTATCGATACACTAGTTTACGACATTTACTAGTTTTGACACCTCAGATTAGCCATAAATAGCACTGAATCCCATTATATTTTGAATAATATTTACTCCAAACAAGAAATAATAATAATTTTTTTTGTTTCAGGTTTAAGAGAGGTGTGCAAGGTGGCGTCTCCCAGGGGCCGCTCTAGGCCCCCTCCTGTTTCATGGTCTCCCGTCAGGCCTTCAGGTAATTCTTATTCACTATACATTATTTTGTCAAATATTATATTTTATGAATTTATTTATTTATATTCCTTATTGTTTTTATTAGATTTTTTTCCTTTTATAAATGCCGCTACCCGAAACTCGTTTCCTTCAGATACGAAGATACTCTTAACTTTATAATATTTTTTATGTATATACTCACAAAAAACAATAATTCTAAATGAAACATATATATATATATATATATATATATATATATATATATTATTGCAATTTATCTTATTATGTAGTATCTTACATATGTATTTTTTTTATTTTATTTTATTTGCTATACAGGAGTTCTCCTTAGCAAAGGAGTTGGCTTACATATTTATTTAGTTAGTCCTATTTTTAGTAATTTTAAGTTTTATAACTGCTTAGCTGTTATAGTATATATTTGCACTATTTTACTTATATGAACAAATTATAATGAGCAAATGAGTTGCAAAATAACAATATCTGTATATGAGAAATAAATAATATAACTAATATAACATAAATAAAATCCTTCCGCTTATGATTAAAATAAATATAGTCATAATATTATAACATAAATCAAATTTAAATTAACTGAATTGTGAATTATTAAAAGAACAAAAATAAATAAATAAATAAAAAAGTAAAGAATAAAAAATAAGATAAAAAATAATTAACTTTTATTCATTTAAAATAAATGATCGGCACTTTAGAATTTCCTTAATATATCTAGATATTCCTATGAGTTTATATTTATTATTGCTATTGAGTGCGTTGAGGAAATTAATTTCTGGATCATCATGAGTAAGAAAGGTAAGATGTTTAGCTCTTATCGGCTCATAAGCAGGGCAATGAAGAATTAAATGATTAATGTTCTCTAGAACATTTAAACTACAAACAGAACATTTCTTCTGCGGGTCTATTGTATATGTTAAATTGTTTATGTTGAATTTTATTGCGTAGTTACTGCAGGTTCTTAATTGGAAAATTGTTTTATATATGGAAAATGGTAGATTAATTGTGAGAAATTCCTGGACAGTACCTGGTTTTATGGGCATTCTATTATAAAAAGGGCTATAATTGGACTGATTTTTTTTATTTATATCCTGGTCTAACAACATTTCCTTGTAATCTTCTAAGATACCTGCCATATTTGCTTTAATTACATGGGGGTCCTGGTTTAACCAAATATCATAATAGTTTAGGTTAATGAGTATTTCCTTAAGTTGTGTTACCCAGTTAAAACGCAATTTATTACTATGTGACTGATCTAATACATATAGCCTGTCATAGCACAATCTAGGTAGTCTGTTCCTATCCATAGTTAATATTTTACAGAGCCACTTCAGGGAAGATTTTAAAATTTGGACTGAAATATAATCTGAACCTGTCTCAAGCCTTACCAGATAATTTGGAGTGGACTTTATTAAATTGAAAAGTTTTTTATAGAAGTTAACCCCGGCCTGTTCTACTTGATCTAAATATCTTAAAGCCCAGACTGGGGCACCGTATAAAAGCATGGATCTTCCTATAGCATGAAGGAGTTTTTCTACTCCATTCCAACTATTACACTTAGTCCCTGATAGTATTCCAAATATGACACTTGAGGCACTGTTAAATTTGGTTATGGCAAATCTGCATTGTTCCAGAAATACACCAGAAGAAGTGAAAAGAGTCCCCAAATAAACATACTTAGCCACCTGTTCGATTTCCTTCATATTGTAATAAAACTTTCCTACTGAAGTGGAAGTCCTTCCCTTATGAAAGTTTATTATTTTAGATTTAGTCTCATTTACAACGAGAGAGTTCTCCGCACAATACAACTCTAGTATTGCTAGCTTCTTCCTCATGTCGGCAGGAGAGTCAGCAAGCAGAACAAGGTCGTCAGCGTATTGCAATAGTAAGATGTCGTTGTAGCCGTCGATGTTTAGTCCAGCTACGCCTTTACTTTTGAAATATTTATCCATATCTGAAATAAATACTGCAAATAGAAAAGGGCTCAAAATTTCACCCTGAAACAAGCCTTCTGTTGCCTTAATTTTTGATGATTTGACCGGTCCCATCTTGACTTGAACTGTTGCTTGGTTGTACAATGTTTTTAATATTCTAATTATTTTTGGACTAAAACAAAACTCATTAAGTTTTGACCACAATAAGCTATGGCTAACAGTATCAAATGCTCTCTGAAAATCAATAAAAGCAGCAATAACTGATCTTTTCGGAAGCCTTAAATGCAACTGCAAAAGGACAGAAAGAGTAAAAATGTGATCTAGACATCCTCTTCCACTTCTGAATCCCGCCTGGCATTCTGGCAAAATATTTACGTCATTATCCCACAATATAAATCTAGCCAATAATATCTGTGTAAATATTTTAAGGCAACAGTTTGCTAAAGCTATACTCCGATAATTAGCCGGGTCATTTCGGTCTCCTTTCTTGTAGAGCATCGTCAAACATAGATTGGACCAAGAATTTGGCACTTCTTCAGTCGCCAGAATATTATTAAAGAAGCTTTCTAAATATGACAGCCAGTTTTGAGGTAGGTTTTGAAAAAACTCGTAACTAACACCATCCGGACCTGGAGATGTACTATTTTTACATGCATTAAGGCTAGCTACTATTTCATCCTGCGATATACTACTGTCCATAAGAGGGTGACATACACCGAAAAAAGTTATATCATGAATAAATAATGGCTTATACAGAGTAGAAAAGTAATATTCCCATTGCTCTAAAGTAACTTTATTTTCACTAATTGTTTGTTTTTTTATTTTCTTAACAACACCCCAAAACGTTTTACTGTCCTGAGTATTTGAGATAGCCTTAGTAATTGTCTCGAGATAATTTTTCCTCTTTTCTTTTATTAATGTTTTGTATTGCTTTTTAAGTCCCTTGTATGATTTCGCGTCCCCACTTTCGAAATTACTTGAACGACATATTTTTAATTGCTTTTTTAATTTTATTTTTAGTTCTTTGCATTCTAAGTCATGCCATTTAGGAGTACAGCTGGTTTTAGGCTTAATAACTGAAAACATTTTTTCATGTTTCATTTGAGCTGCTTCAGCAGCCTCATAAATTGCTTCTATCATATTTTGATTTAGAAAATTTGTATTACTGGTGTTGGTGTAAGAATGTATCCGGTTGTTATTTTCAATTATCTTACATATGTAGCTTCTATTATATTAAGAATATGTATTGCCTTAAAATGGCCTAATTTGTCGGTAATTGTTTGGGTTTTATTACAAATTGTACAAGTTGGCATTTTCTCCTTTTTCATTAGATAAGAATGTGTTAGAAAGCTGTGCCCAATACGAAGCTTATTCAAAATCACTTCTTCGTGTCTTGTATTCCTGAGTTTTCTTAGTGCTTTGGATTTCTCTTAATTGTTATGATTAATTTAATTCTTAACTTTTTACATTAAATTTTGATTAAACAACCAAAATTGAAAAGTATTAACGAAATTCGTTAGTAACTTATTTTGCAAAATAAATATTGCCCCTCGGCAAGGCGGAAAACATTCTTTTTGACATTTAGTGATATGTAGGTCAGGCTCATGTTGTTAGTAGTAAAACTCACGGTTATATTGTCGTTTAGAGGCCATAATTATGTGATTACAGTAAACTGGGGCTTAAATATTGGGGCTGTTTGCAAAGAACCATCAACTTTCTATTTAGCCCTCAGGACATCTTGGAGTTGTCTGTGGGCGGTTTATTTGATATATTTGAACTTGTTTTGTAACAATCGCAAATCCGTTTAAAGCCATTGTTATTAACATTTTATACTAGAGCTTCTTGCAGAATAAGTATATTTTTAAGGTATTGAAGTGTAATTTTGGGCCAAATAAATCTTGAAACAGACACCTAATACTTGTAAATGACATACTAGTCATATTTATTAAAATTTCCCTATTAGTTTCACATCCACTTCATCCACTTCCATGCCTCTTCACGGCGGTTTCTTTCTGATCTTCGTATCTCTTTGCTTTTTGCTGGTCCTGAAAGAGGATGTGAAACAGGTAGGCAGTTTTAATAAAAATGGATAGTATGTAAAAGTGTTGTATTTTATTATTTGGCTTTCTGCCTATTTTATAAAAATACTTGGGAAATTTTTGGAAATCACTCAACTTGTTATTTTGTACTGAACATTAGACATTTTTGTACTTACATTATTGTTTTAACTTAGAATACAAGTTACAACGTTAATGTATTCAGGACTCCAACTGCCTGATACTTAAACTAACCAGGTAGTAGTTTTTCTAATATTCATCTGGGATATAAAGAAGGAAAAAGTTATTTGCAAATTAGATGCCTTGACATTAAGAGTAGGCATCGTTTCCTGCCAAGAGTGTTGCCCCTGTCAAGGCTGCAGCTGGAGTTTATGGTCTTTTGGTATGTTTCTGTCACGCCTGCTAGTGAGAACAAGGATGCTCGAAGGAAAAATACAAAGTCTTGAGAAAAAATAAAGCCAAAAACTAGCAGTCTATAGCCAAAAGAAACCAACTTGTGAAATACAGCAGTACAAGTTAAACTTCCACCTGAGGAATTAAGAGACCTAATCTTCCACTTGACATGAATGATTTAATAAAATATAGCAGTAATAATAACAATATTATTTCTTTGTTTCTGGGACAAGACTCACAAGTACAAGTAGTCTTGATTATTGTATATTATATATTTATATAGCCAAAATCTATGGCATATTCTAAATAATTGCTAAATTCATTTATTCAATTATTTTAAAAATCAAATTATTTTCGTATATGTTTCGTAGATCGATATACGAAAATAATTCTAATCTAATCTAATCGTAGATTTTAAATGGTCTATAAGGGCATTTATTGTCTATAAGGGCATTTAAACTATATACAGAAAAATAATATAATTTCTTCCTGTTCTATTGTTTTGAGGAAGTGTAAGAAGGGATTGGGCTGCATATTTATTTATTTTGGAAGGAGAGCTGATATGTATGTGATCGAGTTTTCTAATAAACTTTATATTTGAATGTGCGGATTTTTGGAATACCTCTATTAAATCTGAGCTGACAAAAATTCGTCGAGTGTTTTGGCTTCTACGCTTGCAATATCACGATTGAGTAAGGTCTGCAATGGTAGATTTCCTTTGGACATGATTCTCGATCTGGAACACAGTATCCTTAATGTCGAAGCTGACAAGAAGTTCCTTCCCCTGCAGGAACCATATGTACCTTGAATTTCCTGATCCACCTCCAGTAGGTAAATATTGCTTGAGGTACCTAGTGCCTTCCATGCAGAAAACTTTCTCAAGCCAGGATAATAAAAACTCCACGCATGTCTTGCTCTAGTTTCAAGCCTCACTACGCAGTTTGCTGTGTAGAGAAAACAGCCTTTTGTAAAAAAGACAAGTCGGACCTTTCTAATGATAGCATCCAGTACCTAATCATAAAAGTCTGCTACTTACACTACATAAACCTCTATTTCTGAGAATTAAAGAACTAAATTAACTTCTGATCACAATGCTGGTTCATTAAATCATATAGGCACATTGATAACCTGATTGAACGATTTCACGTTGAATACACCGCTGCCCGTTGTTGTCCGATGTTAAGCAACGTCGGGCGTCGTCGGGTGACCATATACGATAACCGCGTTCTGTTGTCGCCATTTTAAAAGGGTTGATATCTATAGATAGTCCGGCTCTAATGGTCCAGCAGTAAAAAATAAACAAATTAAAAAAGAAGAAAAGGGCCAAACAAGTCTTACTGAATTTAAAACTATAAATGTTGCTGTATTATATGCACCCAGGAACACATTTGGGCTCATAACCGAATACCGCCAACGCCAAAGATTGCGAATACAGGTAGTTCTCCAACCCTATGTTACCGAGAGCTTAAACGACACCGAAGCTTGCAGTGCCTTAGAAGCGTGCATCACGAACAGCCTTGATACCGGCCAGCTATCTGGTAGATAAGGCCTCGGCGCCGAGTAGCGTCCGACTCAGCTGATAATATTCCCCGCCACCATACAATACAGTATCACCTCTTATTCCAGCCATACAATATACAATTCATCTATGGGAACAATATCGCCTTCTCATATCAGTCCCTCCTCTCCCTATTTTTGTTTTAATCTAATCGTACCCTTTGATGTTTTTTATAAACATCAGCTTTTCAGAAAAATCCACATTTACGTTTTGGCATGTTCTTTGTTAGCCTTCTTTATCAGTGAATGCCTAGGAGATAGAGGAACACCAAAAATATCGATTATGGTAGGTACCGAGATATACCTCATGGCCACCAAATCGATATTTTGTTCTTCCTTCGACGGCTAGGAATTTGTTGCTGATGAAGGCTCCCAAAGAGCATGCCGAAACGTCCAAATTATAGCTTTTTCCAAAAATCTGATGGTTTTTCTCAGACTAGTCCCCACTATACCTTGACTTCTTATTACATTGTTTTGGTATAACGATAACTCTCTTTTTGGCTCCTACCTAGTCTATAGCCCATTCAGTTAGAAATTCCTAGGGAAATATTCCCGACGGTTCCGCCATTTTTATTTCCATTACAATGGACAACACGCTTCTTAAAACTCAATAACAACTGATAATGTCTCGTTTAGGCTTTGAGAGGTTAGGCAAGTGTTTAATATTTATCAAAGCTTAGCCAAAACTAAGGCTGAAAACAATTAAAACTGTTCAAATAGTTGGTTTAGTTGGAGGGAAAAGGGCGTGGCCTATATTCCCCGTGCAAGAAATAGGCGGTAAAAATTCTCTCTGTTGTAACCTTATCACTACGAGGCAACGATCCATAATATTAAAACATGTTTTAATATTACAGGGAGCCCCGGTGGCCGTGAGTGTCAAGGCGTGAGCACTTAACCCTCCGTGGCAAGGGTCGTGGGTCCGATTACCACTATGGGGTGGTCGCTTTTCTTTAGAAAAAAGAAAAGGCATCAGCCCTATCCTGGCTAGAAAAGGGTGTTAAGCTATAGATAACCCGTCCTAAAATTCTTAGCTAACAATAAAGAACGTTAAAATTTAAATTAAATCAAATTAATATTACAGTTCGTTGCTGGGAGGTTTAAAACGTTTTTATCCTTAACATTGGCTAAGTATTGATAAGTATTAGACATTAATTCCTGTGTCTGACCTCTCAAAGCCTTCCCTAGTCTTAAATGAGACATAATCAGTTTTTATAATGTTTCACGTATAGTGTTGTTCCTTGAAATGAGTGCAAATGATGGAACCGTCGGGAATAATTCTCTCAAAATCTCGCGCATGCGGTATAACTAGCCTAGGAGTTAATTTAATAAAAGTAAGAGATCCATAGGAGATGAAATAAAAAGCTGAGTGCTAAAACAATGACCCCGTTCAATAGCTTCGGAATGTAATATAGTTTTCGAATTTCAACAATTGATTTATCTCACCTCTGTGATGATTATTAATAAAGCGAGTACTTTCCTTATGTTGAGATCGTCATGTTGAAAGTGAGATAACATTCTCTTACTGTATTTTACCTACCTCTTTGTTGTGGACGAACTATGCGAAGTCTGGCGGGTTCCTTTCTAACTAGAAACCACACCCCCTTCCCACTGCTAACCACATGAAAGGTTGCTTCCTTTCCTGTTTCCATGCTCTTCCATGGGCTCCACTATGTTTAATTATACAAAGAAACATTAGTGAGGAGGTTTCAGCTCTATAAGTAATTAATTAGGCCATGCCTCCCGAGTTCTCAGGTCTTAATGAATAATAAATGTCTTCCCTTTTGCATAGCTTTTGTAACTTGAATATTATTCGATAACGCGCCAAATCCATGTAGTCTTATTACTTTAACATTTAAAAAAAGTCCGTCACGCAGGGGCTGCATAACTAAGCACTTTCCTCAGAATTTTTGTTGTGTAGACTACATTACTAAATAATTTGCTGTAAATAACCTACATAAATAAAATAAAAACGTGAATAGTTCTGATTATTTACATTTCTTATGAGGACTGTTCAATTATTAATTTTGTAAATAATTTGCTTCCAGAGTTATGTTTATACATGATACTGTACTACTTAATAAATACACAAAAACTTCACATTCCGTCTTTTAATCTGACGCAGGAACAGGATACTGTCCCCCTAGTGGGAGATAGCGCTCCTCGCGGCACCTTTGGGAACCTACGTCTGACGGGCTAATTGTAATGAAACAGAGTTTAAAGTAAACCCTCCTTTCCAATCGACCGATTTACTTTATTTTTACAACACTTCTTTCTCACGAGATACCCACGACGTATACCGTGTTTCGTTACAATACAGCAGAAATTACGACCGGTATGAGTATATTAGTACTTTAGGTCCGGAGTACACCCCCCCCAAAAAATAACCCGATTTAGTTTATTTTTACATCCCATTTTTCTCTGTTGATTACCACTACGAATACCAAGTTTCGTTGAAATGCAACAAAAATTATGGCTGGCAGTGGCAAATTGGTTTTGGGGGTCCAGAGTAAACCCCCCCCCCCTCCTAATGAACCGATTTAGTTTATTTTTACAACGTATTTCTCTCTTTAGATCAAAATAACGAATACCGAGTTTCGTGGAAATATAACAAAAACTACGCCTAGTATGGTCCAATTAGTGTTTTGGGTCCGAGGTAACCCCCCCCTCCCGGTGGACCGATTTTGGTGGTTAACGAACTCGTTCAATCATTTGCTAATTAACGCTATATACCACGTTTCGTGAAGAAAAAACAAAAACTCTGGCCGCTATCGGGTTAACAGACATATATATATATATATATATATATATATATATATACATTTTAACGGGGGTCATTTTCGGTGTCTACTAGGTAGGATCGATAAAGATTCGAAGAAATTTTTCAAAAATTCCGTCATAAGTGCTACCTCAATAGCTACTTTCCTTCGGAGGAAAGTGCTAAAACAGTGGTTACACCCTGTGGTTACATTCGACCCCCCCCCCACGGCAACAAAATCTATAAGCGTTTTAGCTGGAACCCTATCAAGGTAAGAACGTAAGCGCAACGAATCTTTTTCGTAGAAATTTCTCCAACAAAGAACTAAAATTTTAAATCAGTGATTATATAATATTTTTACTTAACAAAGACGCTTCTTGTAATTGAGAGCTACATCTCGGGGAAAGAGGTGCTTCGAGGATTTGACTAGCGGGTATATGAAGTCCTGTCTACTTGACTCCTGCTACTTAGCTTTAAGCGCTACTTGACTTTTGACCCTTAGCCGATGAGGACTACTCCACTCAGGTAGAACAAAGCATTGTCAAGCTTGCATTTAACTGAGAAATGAAGTACTTAAGTTGGTCTCTTGATTCTGGAAGGTTTTCTTGGCTTATTTCGATGCAAACAAAATAGATTCCTAATGAATCCTATTTGTGATACAACCTCAAAGACGCCGACATTGCTTTGCTTCAGATGGCTGCATTAGGACTTCCTATTATGTGGAATGAAGCCCGGTGTCCTATTTTTTAAAGGGCCTTATAAATTAGTCTTAATTGCAGGTTTGCGAGTTAATTTTTCATAATGTAAAGGATTTTCCGACTTCATTCGAAATTTCATCTTCAAATGGCCATCAACCTGACGTGCTGGCGTCAAACGGGCTCCGGATTCGGATTCAGCTTGTCGAAATATATAGGAATATCTGTATGGTGTCTTTGGAACAGGCAACTTTTTTTATTATGTGTACCTGACTAATTAACGAATGGGTAAATTTAATATTATTTTTAAAGAGTTCGCTAGTTATATTCTACTAAAAGTATGACGATAAATTATTATATAAAAGAAAAGTAAATCAGTTCTGTAAAATACCGCGAGAGCCCTTGGGCAGATATTGTAGAGGTATCTGATTCTTGGCAATACGGTTCTCTAGGGAGATAGTGCGGTGACCCATTAAATGCTATGTGAGCCTAGGGATGGTCTGGTACACCGAATACAACCATAGATGGCCTACCCTAAAACATAAACTGTTTAATGCGCGCCCGAGTTCTGAACTCACGGCCCAAAGAACGTTAGTTGAGCGCTCTACCATGTTTAGGCTGCACCTACATTGGACATGTATTTCTCCCGATCCGATCCTATCCGATTTCGTTTGACCGACAACGGCCGACGTGAGTGCATACATTGGTCCCGACCCGATCCAATCCGACCTAGTCACAGCTCGTCAGTAATGGAAGTAAGTAATTAATTTAAGTAATACCCCTAATAAGCATAGAAACCTTCGATTACCTTGTTGGAGATATAAAGGAGGAGTTAAGAGGCCAATCAATCTTTCGGTAGTATATCACACCTGAAAAAATAAATCTTAGTGTAACACAATATGTCGTTTGGTGCCATTTTGCTTCGTCGGTCCGAAATCGGCCTAGAAACAAACAAGTTTGAACGGCCGAGAATCGGTGGTCATTGGATCGGATCCGGGTCGGGTGGGATACAATGTAGGCACCTCCATTGAGATGCATGTGTTTGTTTTTCTTCCGAGAGTCGGCGGCTATCGGATCGGATTGGATCGGGACTAATGTAGGTGCCCCCTTATTTGTGATCGCTGAATCAAATACTTTTATGGGTAGTCAACATCATTCTGAATGTTAACGCTTATTATATAGTCATATATATATGTCCTTATATAGTTATATTATGACCTTGTAGTTAACTTAAGTTATGACATTTTCACAGATACAGTTTTCTCGTAGTATACTCGTTCATGCCATGTTTGGCCTGAATGTCTTCGGTTTCCTGTCAAGTCCACATCCTGCATGGCAAACTCCTCTTCGTTGGAGGTCTCAGATTCGTATCCTTATAATTTTACAACTTAATCACCGAGGCACGTAGTAGTTTTACTACCTCGGGTGGACCACACGTACAGGAATGGCGTATTTAAGTCTAGCTCGTGACAGCAAAGTATTAATTAATAAAATACCTCGTATTAAATGCATTTATTTAACTGGCTCAAGGATGAAGTATTTTAGTATTAGCAAATTAAAACTATGATTTGTCCTTTGCCGTCCAAAAATAAGTCATTAAGCTATTAGATAATTGAAAGGCCTGTGGAATCACAGCAACTAAATCGCAGTTTGAGGTCCACTATTGATTTTCCATCTTCGTACAGCCAACCCCTGCACTTAAAAACAATGCCGTAATGGGCCTCGCACACAAATATGTTGGAATAAATGAGATGACGTTCTACAATGCATTACAATTTGTAGCTTCTTCCGCTATACTGATGATGATGCGTTGACAGAAACAGAACGAGAAGACGACTTAATTTTGCATTAATTGATTAAGTGACTAAGTCAAAAAGTTTCAATTTCCTCGTTTTCCATAAAAACGCAAAATACGTGTTTTTTTTTTTTTTTTGACAAATCCTGATTTATCGCTTAAACGAAGCGTTGTACGAAAAACACCTCAACTCAAAAGTTGTAGCTTAGTACATTATCTTTAAGATGAGGCCAAGTTCAGCGTCTTAGCTTGAATATAATCGTATGGATATTTTGTTCCATAAAGAGTTAGGCATTTTTTGATCCGACGAACCGTCTGCTCGTGGAATTTGGACATTTTAAATGATTTTCATCGTTTTTTTTTTTTTTTTTTTTTTTTTTTTTTTTTTTTTTTTTTTTTTTTTTTTTTTTTTTTTTCTTTTCAATTTAAAATGTCAGGTAGATACAAATATTATTGTTTGTTAATTTATCTTCTCGCGTCTAATTGAGGCGTTCATTTTAGATTGGATACTAATTTGTCCAAAAAAAAAAAGTTAACCGAGATTATTATTTCCTGTTTTAGCGTTCCACGCGCAGAGGGTTCGTCGTTTCAAAAAATGTTTAACTCTCTATGCCACAAAATGTCCATACGATGGGTTATTCCAAACACAATTATCTCGTCAAATATTCAAGCTAAGACGCTGAATTACTAAAAACACATCTCTTTTATAGAGGTGACGATTTCTAGGAGTTACAAAAGCACAATGAGAAACATTGGATTCCAACATTGGATGCATTTGATGATGACTCCAATCGGAGGAAACTAATCCTAGACGAGCCAAGATGATTGGAAATCCGATGATGACCGCAAGAGATGAGCCAACGATGACTTAATCTTCCTGTCATCATGAAATCCATTACGTAGTAAAGCCCTCGTCATTGCGATCCAGGAATCTTCATTTTTCTGGGTGAAGGTTCTCCAAAATGGAACTCATCAATATTGATCACTTCTCCTGTATTTAAATTATATTTATGACAAATTAAATTTGTATTCCTTGTCAGAGTATTTTGCTTGCTGCTCAAAACCAGAAGACTTTTAAAATGAAATAAGACCTTTCCGATCGCTGCTCAAGAGATCAAAAAGATTCCATCAACATCTTAGCCGGAGGAAAACCTGTTTTGCAGTTTGACGGATTTCTTGTGCGCCTGTTCCGATATCCGAGTGTACAAGTGTATTTGTGGCGATGTGTGCGTGTAAACAAACTGGCGCCTTCTCGCGTTCCAAACACCGCCTCCATGTAACAGTAGCTCCGGCGACCTTCCGACGGCCGGCGTATAACCGCGAGGGCGTGTCCGAAAAAAGAAATCGATATCTCGGATTCCGATTATTCTTCTTCTTTTATATCGATCCCTATCAGGAACAACACATTCGGCGCCTGGCGCCCGATAATCTTACAAGCGGAGTTATGTTTTTTCCCCTTGCAGATTTACATGTAGGTTTTTTTTTCGCTACAGTGTAATTGTATAATAATTTGAAGGCTATAATGCAGTTTCTATAGATTACGCTTATCTTGTTATCAGCAATTTCAGTTTAATTTAGTTGTTATTTGAATTTAATTACTTTTCATGGTTAAAACGTGTTAATTGCTTACTTACATTTTTTAATATTTACGACATTAGAATTAGTGTTATGATATGTCAAATGAAAGAGAAACATATATATATATATATATATATATATATATATATATATATATATATATATGTGTGTGTGTGTGTGTGAATTTATACTTTAAAGAAGAATTTCATTGCATAATACAATTGAAGGGGTCGGGGCAAAATAGTGCCAAACAACATTTTTAACAAAACTTAACCGTAGCTGCTGTATCGTCCCTGCCATATAAAAATATCGAATATGAAAAATGTCGTTTTTAGATTCGAGACTTAGCTGTTGGATTGTGGACAATGCGGCTTGTCTCAATTGTCGCATCTCTAACCCCTTTATAGAATAACATTTAATGCGTTAAATAAGACCATTTTTCAATAAATTACTTCGCCAATGGATGGAATATGAAGGGGTCGGGGCAACACAGTGCCAAGCAACATTTTTAACATAACTGTAGCTGCAATATGTTGGATATTATGTGGGACTATAGTTGAAATCGTTTAGGGCAACAAAATTTTAGTCAGTTATTGTTGATTTTTACTGCTGGACTTAACATTGTAAAATTTAATTAATTGTAGATAAATATAGGTTTTCGTTGTTACAGTTATGTGCAGTAAGGGAAGACTACCCTTGCTTGTAGTGAGTATATTTTTTTAAGCCTGGGTATTGTAGTGTTGTTGTTTTTTTGTTTTTTTTTGTTTTTTTTGATAAGCTAATTTTTTATCATTTTAATCCGTTCTTATTATTTTATTTTTAATATTGTAGTTTACTTACTTTCAGTAGTTTAGTATTAACTGTTGAAGTAGGATTGCGTATAATTGATTTAGAACAGTACAATTAACAGACTTTTTTTTCTTTTTAAATTTAATAAGCATTTTGTTTTGTATGTTTGATGTTATTTTATGTTAACGATACATTTAAGCGTCGAAATCATAAAATTGATGTAAAATGAAATGAAAATGAAAAAATTTGTATTCTTATTCCGGGACACATGTCCCATAGGAATAATTTTTAATTTACAGAATAATGAACAATTTAATACTACAGCTTTTATTTAAACTAGGACATTGTAGCACATCCCAGAAAATAAAATTAGAAGTAACTACTCAGATGAGGTTTCCATTTCTTGGGGTTTTTATACGAGGTGGGAAAGGACACCTGCTTAGTAGAATCTTGTTGCGAGAGCTTACTTGTCGATTAGTAAATAGAATGCTCTTCCTGTTCGATTAACCTTTACGCATTTAGTGAAACTTTCCACTAAGCACCTTATTTACCCGAAGATACTTGCTTGGGTGATAAGTGCAAAGATCGTGTTAACTTGGCATTATGGCGTTAACTTGATCCAACATGAAATGTTTATGTGAGCATTTGGGGTGTCATTGATAATTTATTATTTTCTCCCCCAAAAATGATGATTTGGGGTTTTACAAATCTAGCTAGTTTTTTTTAATTAAAAATAAAAATTAGGTATTTAATAGAAAACATTTTCAAGATTACTGAGTTAGCTGTTTAAAAAAAATAAAAATAAAAAGAACTATTTTAGAGTTTTTGTTTCCTCTCTATGTTTCGTGTTACGTATCTGTACCTTGGAACAAAAAGGGCCAATGTCCAAAACTGTAATTGAGTGAACTGCATTAGTGACATCAGGGTGGGATAAACATGTTGTTGTTTTTTTTTTTTTTTTTTTTTTTTTATTTATTTTTTTTTTTTTTACGGCGCATCTACATCTTGGCCATTAGCGCCGTAAATACATGTTGTTATTGTTAAAATGTTAAAGAAAAATATTCTTTTCCTTTAATAACTAACAATGGGAAGACATTGGCCCTTTTAACTACTTGGCGTGTGTGTCATAACAAACCCACTCGCTGTGGCGGCATGACTCCGCATGTGTGTCATGGGAGCTAGCTGGCGTGCTGGGGAAAAAGTTAAGAAGTTTGGGGACCGGCTAAAAACCTCCAGGCTGGTTCATTCGTTCCTCCGTCGTCTCAGGGAGTGTTTTGAGTACCTTATTCTGAACGCGTTTCGGGCATAGACATTCCTCTGAATTTTTGCAGGAGTTTCTTCACCACATGTGCGTCATGGTAAAAAACATGTTTCTTAAGGAAATTATCTGGAATTTACAATGGGTAAATTATTTTTTTAACGTTAACAGAAGAAATGAAATCATAAAATGAAAAAAAAAAGTACCATTTTTTGGATGATTTGGGTTCTACCACTCCCGCAGTCAAAGTGTTATCAATTAATGTTTATCCCATCCTGATGTCACTCGTTCAGTTCAATAAATAATAAATAAAGAAAAAATAAAAAGGAAATAATAAATAAAAAAATAAAAAATAAAAAGGAAAATAAAAAAAAATAAATATATATATATAATAAAAGAATAAAAAAATAAATAAATAAATAATAAAAAAAAAAATAAAAAAAAATAAAAGAAAAATAAATAAAAAATTAGATATATTTTGTACGGTTAGATTTAATGTAAGGAATACTTGTAAATAAATATATTTAGGTGTAAGGGTATAAGTATATATATATGCATATATGTGTGTGTGTGTGTATGTGTATGAGTGTGCGTGTTTATAAATATGTATATATGTATGTATGGATGTGTGTGTGTATGTATGTATGTATATGTGTGTGTGTATGTATGTGTGTGCATGTGTGTATATGTATGTGTGTATATATATATATATATATGTATATATGTATATATATATATACATAGAAGTAGCTATAAGTGAAACAGAAAGGGATATACCATCTATTGTTAGCTTTAAATTAATGAGAAAAAATAAATAAATAAAAAAGTTCTGTACAGTTATATGTTATTCTAATAAAAAAAAAAAAAAGGAACAGAATGTGCTTACATATTTCATGAGATTAATTAGTTAAAAACTAGGTTTAATTAAAAAACAAAAAAACAAAAAACAAAAGGTTCATAGGACGATTAAAACAGTAAGTTGTTCGTCCTTTAATTCATTCCATTCCATTCCATTCGTTCAGTTCACTCCAGTTTCAGAGGTTTGGACATTAGCCTTTTTTGTTCCAGGGTAGGTACAGATATATACACACATATTTGAACCCAATGGAATTTCCTTGATGGATTGCGTCATTAGGCCGACAACAAAATTAGATTTATATTAATTTTAGAAAGCGATGAATCCTGCGAAAACTCATTGTCTCTTGTTGTCAAAATATTCTGGCCTACAATAAGACAATTGTTAACGAGAGCACTTATACAATGTAAACAATCTATGTTAGTACGAGTTAATTATTTCTAATGCCTTTTGATAAGATAACAACAATTCCCAAGAAATCGTGGAATCACAGCGCTGTAAACATTGACAATAGCTTGGAATTATTCATGTGACTATATAAAATTTACATATTGTGCCGTTGTAACATGTTCAAGTCTTTTTTATTTATTATTAAGTTTGTGCAAAACGTTTGTTAGTGATTTGCCATTTTCTTCATAACCTTTAAGTAAAGAGTGATGTATTGGCTCACCATTGTTCTTAAAAGTATGAAAATCCTCAACAAGACTCTTATTACATTGGTAATTATAAATTTGGCTGTAAATTTGAAGTTTCTTAAATCCTTCCAAGATTTACACTTAGATTAGATGGATGTGGAAATTGTTAATATTGAATCCGTCTTTTTTTTAAGAAAAAAGTTTATATTTGCCTCAAAACATGTTGAAGATATAAAACTGAAAGTGTTTACGTTCAATACTCCACGTTAAATTATCGAAGTAAAGTGTACCTGGAAGCAATATCGCAAGCGATACGACGTTTTCGCGCGAAAGACGTCGAAGAACAGTGTTTCAATGTTCTATTCGGCTGTTTTGCGAACTTGAACTTTCGTTTGAGACGCGTTATTTTTGTGCCAAACTTAATAGAAATACAGCGCATTTTTCCCCCTAGATATTACACGCAAACCGACTTCATAAGTGAGGGAGAACAGAGGCTAAATGCTAAGTTTTTTTGGTAACTAAAACAACTACTGTAGTGACAATTAGTAATCATTACGTGTCGGTGTAATGTAATTGATAGCTCAGCTAATCACCAAAATAGGAAGTAATCTGTTCTTATCAGTAACATCCTTTTTTATTTCTTTTCTTGAAAATTAAATAACACTACAATGTGTATCAAAGGAGATTTCTCCTCTGTGACCTTCGTCCTGAGTATGGAAACTCAGCCCATTGGACTCATTAGGTAGTATCAATTATTGCATTATACTGATATACGCATTAATTGAGTATACGCTTATAAATTGTCTGTCAAGTGTTACACTTCCCTTCTTTGAGTTTTGCAGATCCCACGTTTCAGCTAGTATGGTAGGATGATGGATCTGGTTTCTTTTGTAATGTACTAACCTCTCCCATTTTAAATATATGTATATATATATATATATATATATATATATATATATATATTATTTATTTTATATATGTATATGCGCGCGTGTGTGTGCATTTATCAGTCCCGTAACAGGCCACAAGGACCCAGAGGTGCAAGAACTGTATTTTGACATCACACTCGGTAGATAGTGTGATCTATGTTCCTGATTGTTCCTTTTGTCACAAACACACACACACACACATGTATATATATAAAAAAATCAGTCCCGTAACAGGCCAAGAGGGCCCTGAGGGGCAGATACTATAGAGGTATCTGATTCATGACCATACGGCACACTAGGGAGATAGTGTGGTCAGTACTATGCTCCGGCCGCCTGATTTTCCCCTTGGCTGCTACGACTGCTAGAGTCATTAGCACCAACCAAGGTACCCATTATTAAATTAATTAAAGGCTGGGTTGGCCTAGGGACGGTCAGGGAGGCCGAATTCAACCGGTGAACGAAGACACTAGAAGAAAAAATCTTCAGTGCTTGCTCGGGATTTGAACTCAGGCCTCCAGCTTATTAGTCCAGTGCTCTACCACTGAGCTAACCTCGCCCCTACACACACATATATATATATATATATATATATATATATATATATATATATATATATATATATATACATACATACATACAAGGTGGAAACGCGGTAAATCATCCTCTTGTATTCTATAATGTTTTGAATGTTGCTGTGTGCCTAGCTGAACGTTTGAAGGTCAACCACGGCATTATACTGCTTCAGTCATTGTGTATTGTACTCTCTTTCCCGTCCTCATTTGTATACTCGGGTAATTGTCTAGTTTTTTTTTTTTTTTTTTTTTTTTTTTTTTTTTTTTTTTTTGTGGTCCATTGAAAAACATATGAGTTGTATCATTCTCATAAAACGTGGAAGTATTTATTTCTTGGTAAATTGGTTCTAAAATCAATCAAGACTCACTCATTTTCCTGAAATGTTGGCATTTCAGTGTATGCAGTTCTAGAATTGCAGGGTGAAGAGCCAAATTTGGCTGTTGTCATGTCAGTGATAATATTTGCCTGTGAACTGCAAGGCCTCCCATGAAACATTCGTCTCCAAGTATCAATTGACTAAGTGACAGAATGTTCGACATATACATATACATTGAAACAGTAAAGGTCCTAAACAATTGTGTCACTTATCGAGTTAACAGGAAACACAAAGGCAAAATAATGTACACAGGTTCAGACTGATCGACAACAATAAATTGACCAGATTGCGTGAAACGGCCGAAAATATCATTATACACAATATCAACTAATCGTGATAAATTAATTAAATAAGCTGAATGGCCAGCATCAAAATAAGGGTTGTTATCTGAATATTCTGATGAACTACTTACAAACTTTGTACTTCGAAGCAATTAAATAGTCATAGAGCCCATTCAATTGGTTAGTTTGGTTGCCTAAATAGTCATCAAAGGAATCTGACAGCTGCTGTTGGTGATCTTTTGGTCGCTCAGAAGTCCAGCAAGTCGTAAAGGTGTGTTTTACAGGACGATTATTGGATGAAGGAATGAGTGAGGCGATTTCTAATGCCACACAAACGTACTTTTACTGAAAGTGATCTCCAACAGCAAAACTTGGACGCGTAGAATTGATTTGATATCCGGTTTCTGTTTGAGACTATCAACAAGATTTGATGACGAGTGAGATCACCGCATACCTCAAGGATGTTGGGTCAACTGCTGAGGCCGGAATGCGCAAGGCCGTCGAGCCAAGACGAACCCGTCTGTGCGCTCTATGCGCTCGTCCGTCGATCAAAAGTGCGCATATAGGGCAGTACGAGTCCGACCTTGGACTCTGTCCCCCTACTTCTCTAGGTCACCGAGTGACCTCCAGCCGGTCGGTGACCTGTCGACAGGTAACCAGCGACCTGGGCCAGCTAGCCTTGCTTGGCGCCTCGTGGTTACGCAAGTCTTGGCGCCTTCCACCCATCATCTCCCGCCAGTTTCCAGGGCGACCAAACCACACCTCCCCACTTCTCCTCTACTCCTCTTGGTGTTAATTACACTAGGATATTTGAGATGTTTTATTATGCATTTTTACACAACTTATTAGTTGTTTTGCTTTGTTACTTGCATGCAATTTGAGCAGATTATTTGCTTTATCCTCCATTACTTTTAATTATACGGCACTTTTTTAATGATTGTAATTATTTACACTTTTAAATATATGTTAGATAAAAATAATTAGAGTTATCAATAACACATAGGGATTACATTAATATACTTCAAAACATTTTTTTATTTTACTTTTTAATAAATAAATACTAAGGCACTGTCAGCAATTACAAAGTATTTTTTCTAATGAATACCATTATGTATTTAGACTTTTTGTTGTTTGGCAACATTCTATTTTGCCGACACTTTGGAATGTAACGCATTAAAAGTGAAGGACTGCATGTAGAGGCGTATTAACACTTTTTCTTTTTTCTTAATTGCAAAGAAGGAATCTTAACGTTGGGCAATGTAGTTGTTCACTACATTAATATATTTGTTAACTATAAATCGCATATTGACAGAATGTCTACTGAAACAAAACCCAGAATTGCCAGACAACATGACAGAAATACTCGCCTATGGGAGTCAATTGTAGAACTTATAAACTTATTTGACAGACTATGACATATTTTACACGAACTTATATAGAAAATAATTTCAGGGGGGGCAACCCAGCCTTTAATTAATTTATTGATGGGTAAATCAGGCGGCCACACTATCTACCTATTGTTATGTATGGTCATAAATCAAATACCTCTATAGTAGTTTTTTTATCTACAGTTTACCACTCTTTTATAGTGCCATCGGCAAGAGATTTTCCCTTGCGGTCACCCATTCGAGTTTTATCCATGCCTGACGTTGCTTAACTTCGGTGATCCATGGGAAGTAGTGTATTCAACACCTATGGCCTCCCATAGGACAACAAAGTTCAACAAAGTTCAACAACTTTCTATCCTCCCAGCACATCCCCATTCGCCGACTGTAACGCAAATGGCCTAGACATCAACTCTAGAAGATGTATCTGTGAAATAAAAAAACATATCCGTCTAGTTGGTAGTACAAGTGTGCAGCATCCCGCCTCATGTACATTCATGTCAATGTTTTCTTGCAGTAATTTACTGGAATTGTATCTTACACATTGTTTAAACTAAAAAAAAAAACATACGAATGGTTTCTGTATAACAAAATGCTAGGAGAGGTTTCAGACTCCGGGTTCGCGCATGCTCCTCTAGGAAAATCGAACACGGAATTTTTCGTAGTAGATGGTGGTATTCCCATTAACTTAAAATTACCTACATCTTTTTGACTTGGGAAAAAAAATTTCAAGTTCGCCCATTCTCTTCCAAGTTTCTGGAATCTGATTGAACCGTGGAATCGACAACGGATAATTAGTCACCGTAGGTTAAGTTATGAATGAATTCATAGGTTTGTTATGTTGCGAAAGCAGGTCACCAGTTCCTTGATTGAAGAAAATCAACTGTAAGAAAAACCCACGAGGAAAGAAGATCCTGAAAAGCCTGTTCAAGTCTTGGCTTATGACTAATGGGACAGGCTTTGACTCACAACAAATTTACGGCTTAGGAGAATCCAGAGGATTGACTCAGATGGATTCTTGGATCAATTTATTCATCATCAAAAGATGATGCATTTATTCTAACCAAGAGCTTAATCACCTACTTTAGAATTAATTTTTCAATGTGTTAGAGAAGGGAATACCTAACCGCTCACTGATAATAGGATCAGAAAATTTCATACTGATATAATGAGAGGTGTATATATATATATATATATATATATATATATATATATATATATATATATATATGCTGAGAGCACCTAGGCATTTGGTGTGCAGGGACAATTTTAAATATGTATTTAAGTGTAAAATGTTGAGTTTTAAGGTCCTCTGGACACCTAGTAGACCAGGGTAAATGTAGAAGACATTTTTCGTTGTTACAGGCTTTTTTTACGTGAAATGTTCTCCACAGAACAGAATTTCAGGGGGGGGGGGGCTGCAGCCCCCTCAATCCTCCCTTATATACGCCCATGATATATATGTTTATATATACACACACACACAACACACACATTTGCTGTAAAGTTGCTTAAACCATAATGGTTCTCAACTTTATTATTGTTTTGATTTATGTGTACAGAAGCATTTATTTGCACACACAAACATATATACACTGCCAGACAAAAAAAACAAAAAAAAAACGGTGCACCTTGAATTTTGTCGTTATTTGTTTTCCAGGTTAATAAAAATTTTGAATGCAAAATGTATTGTACCTATTCAGCTTGTAGGACATCATAAGTGAAGACAAAAAAAACTTCTTAAAAATACAGTTATGCATGTAAAAAAATAAGAAAAGTAACATACTTCCAAAGTAAAAATAAAACACCTCTAATTCTTAATTTAAATTAAAAAAATATGGTTTCTAGTATGGAGGCCCGGTGTCCGTGATAGTTAAGGCGTGAGGACCTCACACTCCGTGCCAAGGGTCTTGGGTTCAATTCCCACTAGGGGTGGTGACTTTTCTATTGCCCTATCCTGGCTAGAAAAGGGTGATCACCTAAAGATAACCCGTCCTAAAATTCTTAGTTAATAATTATGGGCGTTAAAATTTAAATCAATTGTTTCTAGTCCATAGTGTTTCTTCCCCTGGCACGAATAACGGCCTCCGTCCTTTTTTGACATACCATGAAGTAAATTGGCTACCTGATCTTCAGGAATCTGGTTCCACTGATGTTTGGAATCAGTTGGAAGGTGATTTTTGAAAGCTTATTAAATTCCCCTACAAAGAAGGGTTTTGAACCAATTTTTGATGGGGCGATGTGAATCGGAGAAATAAGTGCTTTAAACTTCGAAAGTGTTGCTAGTTTTGTTCTTTTAAATGGGGTTTTGTCTCTGTTTACTATCGTTTTAATTGCTTACATTGTTGTTTTAAATTGCATTTAACAGTAAAATTAGTAGGTATTCTAGTAAAACAAGGTAAGAAAACGAGAAACGTATTAGTGGTAGTTGCATTCCTGAGCAAAAGTTGAGAGGGCGGAGGAGTAATTTCCACTTAGGATACTGTCACATTCCTGTTGTGGGGCGCCTTAAATCTTGCTTCTTTTTGAGATTTTGTTCAATATTTTTTTCGAATGATCAAAAACTGCTTCTATTCCTTTACTAATGGCACAAGAACTGAAACGCGCTAAGATGGCGCAGTTCCTGCGAGTCGGACTTTTTACGAAGTATTAAGGACACATATTCGAAGCTTTTCAAGGACATCCACTAGCTTATATAGAAAATAATTTCTGGGGGGCGGCTGGGAGCATCTAGGCATTTGGGGTGTAGGAAAATTTGTAAATATTTTAGTGCAAAATGGTGGGTTTTAAGGTCCTCTGACGTAATAGACCAGGGTAAATGTAGAAGACGTTTTTCGTTGTTATAGGCTTTTTTTACACGAAATATTCCTACCAAAACACAATTTGGAGGGGGGCTGCTGCCTGCGAGTTCCCGCGAGTCAGACGTTTTTAAATTGTCTGCTTGATACTCAGCTATATATTGTATAGTGTGTGTTTTACAGGTAAAAGAAATTGTGTTTAGGTACTTCCTCGTGGAAAAGTTGCTCGATAGGATTAGGATTAGGATCAGGATTTAGTGGCGATTAACATTTTATCATGTTTTTACGCCAGCACCTACATTGTTTTATTCGACTAGCATATCCATTCTCTTAGGTGGTATTATTTCATACAGATTAAAAAGGACATTTTTAAGGGAAGACCTGTACAATAATAATAATGATATTAGTGGGGAGGATTAACAGAGAGCTACCTTCCATTTTTTTTTTTTTTTTCACCTTTTCTTCTTTTATTTATTGATTTTTTCCTTTTTTTTAAATTTTTTCCCCTTATATTTCTCTACCCCCCCCCTTTTTCCTCTTTTTTTTTTCTTCCCTTTCCTTCTTCTTCTTTGCTCAATATTAATGGTTAGTCGGTTTCTATTATTCCTTGTGCGCCAGCTGCAAATGAACTATTATTATTAAATCTCTCGGCTTTAGACTTCCATCTGTCTTATTTGTTTTAATACTAGAGCAGGCTTCACGATGGAGTCCCGAGGTTGTTATCTTATCAGCTTCCCTTCCTGTTGAGACTATCTGATTACGTCACTCCGACGTGTCCTATCTCTCTTCAGTCGCGTCAAGCCGTTAACTCCACGAGGCTTTGGTGTTGTTAGCAAGTCATTAGAAACGAAGCAAGTTTAAAAACATTGAAAACTTATTGCCGATCATTGTGTTCATTTGAAAGTAAATGTTCAGTGTGTTGATGACAGTAAAATTAGGTGTTCAATGCTGTAAAATTTTTAATTACTGGCTTTTAGCCAATATATATGTTCTAAAAATTCTAACTCTATTTGAAACCAATGTTGAGTATGATTATCACAATGTCTAGAAATAATAGTATCTATTCTATTATATAGGTTATCTATCTATAGTGTGAGAGATATAACTTGTCACTTGGGGGAAACAGTAGACTGGGCTCGACCAGTTCTACAACCCTCCCAACCCCGCTCTGTCTAGGCGCAGGACTACGAAAGGGAGAAGTGGCAACCCAGTAAGGACGTCATTGCTAGTGGCGCACGCACCTGCCCCTACCCGCCCAAAGCCAAGTTATATATCTTACACTAAAGTATCAGCCCACATACTTATATTACCCTGGGTAACAATGAAAATGTCCCGGGCTCAAAAATAACGAATTAATATGTATTTCCATATGCTGAATTAAAAAATGGTACTTACGTATTAGTTGCACCGGTCTCGAGAACTGGCTCCCAGTCAGTGATCCGGATCAGGCAATATGGCGACCTATTATTAAGACCAAGACCAAGTCTTAATATTATCAACGAGTTGGATTGACTAGAGTTTCGAGCAATCTAGGAAATTAAAAGGACTTATGTTAATGGCAGAATTTCTATGTGTTTCCGCTTGCTACGCTTGCTCAAGGATAATCGAAACTCTAGTCAATCCAACTTGTTGATAATTATAAGACTTGGTCTTGGTCTTAATAATAGGTCGCCTTATTGCCTGATCCGGATCACTGACTGGGAGCCAGTTCTCGAGACCGGTGCAACTAATACGTAAGTACCTAAAAAATCACCATAAAATGACGAATTACCTCTTGCATTGGACTTAAAGTGACATTTCAGTTTTTATAGGCAACATTTTCAATTTGGCGAAATTTGTTTCTTGTGCGTTGTACACCTGTCACATAACAAAACAAAAGTTCGCTTCGGCTGTTTGTAAGTCATAAACATAGTTACCTACTGTTGTTGTGACTGTGAGATTCATATAGTTTCTGATTCAAGAAATAGAAAATTTCTAGTTTTAGAGTGCTTTTCGTAAAAATCCGACCAAAACTTGTAAATATTGTGAATAATTTTTTACCATATTTTGACCACCTCACAGAAACGCAATCTGATGCCTCGTGTAAAGACTGCCTATCAGCATTATTTCGGTTTGAAAGTAAGATACCAGGATAAGTCTTGGGCTCTACATATTTATGACTAAGAAAGGATCTATGGCTTTCATGGGCGTATAGAAGGGGGCTTCAGTCCCCGACATTTTGATTTATGTGGTAATAAGATCACTTAGTTCAGAAAATTATTTATTTGCGTGTAATAGCGTTTCAGTTGGCTAAGTATTCCAAATTATTGATTGTTAGTATTCCATACCCCCAAAATGTTCCCAGTCACCCGAAATGATCCCAGCTCCCTCCGAAATTGTTTCCTGCATGCGCCCCTGATGGCTTTCGGCGTGCCTATGGTTTGGCGGGTCTTGAGAATCAATAATTATTGACTCTCAGGAACTTTTCAATATCAATATTCATTCTGCGGATCACTATTGTCTCAAGATGGTAAATAATCTCCGTTCATCCAACAAATAGGCATTTATAAATGACCAATGCTCTAGGTTCTCTTGAATGACCAACGCACAACGTACTCATGGATGGCCAACGAACTACATACTCTTGGATGACCAACGTACAACGTACTCTTGAATGGCCAACGAACTACGTACTCTTGAATGACCAACGTGCTTTTTCTCTTCAATGACCAACGCACTTCGTACTCTTAAATGGCCAACGCACTACGTACTCTTGAATGACCAAAGCACTAGTTACTCTTGAACGACCGACGTATTACGTACTCCTGAATGAGTCGCATGTCTCTATCTAGACCGTCCCCGTGTGTCCTCACATTACCATCAACCTTGACCCGTTAGTATACCCGAGGTCGCCGGATGTCCAGACTGCATGACTACTCGCTAAGGAATGTCACTGACGCGTCATTCGCCATTAACCCGCGCGCCTCTAGGACCCGGTTTCAATTAGTAAATCTAATAAGGATATCGTTAGTGTCTTGTAATTAGTTTCTACTTACACATGATGATGTGTTTCGGCTTGCTCTTTGATACTATCTTCTCTGCTCTTTCATTCCAGGCTTCTTCAACTTTTCAACGTCGCTGTGGTTATCTTAGCATGGACCACAAGAAATTTTTTATTTTTTTTAGTCTCTTTATGTTACTATGATTCTTTCAACCGGAAATCAGTTGTGGTAGCTAGACTGTGGTTGCTACGAAGTGGCACCATTTGCTAATTCAGAACAACTGTCAACAGAGCTGACCAACAACTGCTGATGAACATAAAACGAACTGACACTAATATGGAAGAGCAATACCAGCAAAAATGAAATTAGTAATTACTACGTTGTCACTAAACTCTTGTTGGGTTATGTACACGAGGTGGCAAGGGACAACTGCTTAGTAGGAACGTGATGGGAGAGCTTAGTTATCGCTTAGCAAATAGAAGCGCTTCTTATTCACCTTATAGTCCAAGAGCTGGTAACTGCACGTTTCATGTAGTGTTTTATGCACCTTGAAATTTTGCTATAATGTACCTCTTGGGTATATATGTGTTGGCTAGACTTACCGTGGAACACCAGGTACAACGCATAGGGGAAAGATGCAAAATCATATTGCCCAAAAATAGAGTTTCATTCAGAAGCCAACTATCTTTAACGTAAAATTAAGACAATTTTTTTGGGGGGGGGTTGAATTTAAGGCGAGTCAACCGTTGGGGTCATTAACGCCAGTAAGACAATTTTACAAGGAATAATAAATATGGCAGACCCTTTTAAGGGGGATAACATGTAAAAAAAGAAAAACTGAATTTATTTTATGGTAATATTAAATGAGAGTTTTATTCACGGTGCCATTTAAACCGGGACAGCTGTACAAGATCATGTGTACATACCTTCTTATCTACCCAAGAAGTACATTATAGCAAAGTTTCAAGGTGCATAAGACACTTCATGAAAAGTGCGTTACCAGCTATTGATGTAATGCGTTTACTAATACTTATCACTAAACGTCTTGTATACACGTAGGTACAAGTGTTTCGTTACAAGCCGTTAATTTCCCCATCAACAAACGTCTGACAATGATAAAGACCTTGAATGGATTCCGGAAACTCCAGCGACCCCTTTACTGCTTAGGTGTCAGGTCGGCTGTGTCTAGACGCCATCCGATATTCCTGACTAGACATCCTGCAGTGCTTACTCGCTGCAGGCATTCCCATATCAGCAATCACTCAACAGCTGTTTGTCGTGTCCTCTTTATTCTACAAGATCATTTCTATAATCCCTTCATAGTTCATCATTGGTTGTATTTCTGTTGAAATTTATTTATTCATCAAGGAGAACAAAATAAAAAATCCCTACTACACTGAGCCAATCGGCTGAAATTTTAAATGTGCCACGTACATGAACTGCGTCATTTTAGCGCGTTTCCATAACGTTCTTATGCCATTGTACATATCTTGTTTTATTGAAAAAATAAAAAAAAAGGGCTGAATAAAATTACTGCTTTTGGGAATGTTCATGCATATTCATGCGATCAAAAGTCGTATATAGTCGGTTCCACTGTGAGGCCAGCTTTAGAGTTTCCTGTAGATGTCTCTAACGGCGAGCCTGAAGTATTCTACATATGTCTACAGAATTCATGTGTGATTTTTCCGTTATTAGATTTTTCGATGGATATTGTCACTTCGCGTCTTGAGCAATTTTCTATTCTTAGTCCATTAGATTCGTATGACCTTTTTACGTTCTTTGATTGCCAATAACTATCCAGTCGGATTCTGTGCACATTTCCCATAACAAGACCATAGATACTCCAGGCAAGATTTTCGAAGATACTCAACCTATGGGACTGCCTATCTCGTATCCGTGATTCTTAGACTCCTTGTGAATCTTGAGGCATCCCGTATCAAAAGCTACCTCCCACTAAGTGTTTATCCTCAGGCTGGAGTGCCCCCACTCGAGACTGCCTGCCTATTTACGGGTCTGGAAGTCTGGCCTTCTGCCCAGGCAGTACACGTGCTGCTTCTGAACTATTTCGATATCTTCCAGAACGGATGTGTTGGTTCATTCTAATAAGATTGGCGAAATACTAAATAAAAAAAAACGAGAAAAAATTATCTTTTTTTAGCCTGTTCAGATAGAAGTAAAAATTGTAATCCGCAAGCGCGAAAGTTTGAGGGAAGTAATCCCGACCGTTCCGCCATTTGCAAACTCCCATTTCAAGGAACAACACGAAACGAGAAACACTTTAAAAACTAATTATGTCTCGTTTAAGAAAGCTTTGAGAGGTCAAAGGAAATAGTGTCTAACATTTATCACCCATCTATCAACGCCCAGCCCAAGCCGCTCGACAGAAAATTTTGAAATTTTGCATGGACACTCCCTATATAACGTAGGCGCTCGCTAAGAAAGGATTTTTTGATATTCGTATTTTTAAGCATTTTTAGGGGGGGGGTTAAAGTTTGAGTTGGTTAGGGATGGCAAGCCTAGGCAGCCTGCGTTGCTAGGACGATAAAGAACAGCTGTTACCTTACATTATCTATCTCATAGTTTTATTTCTAATTGAGGTTAATTCCAACTATGATGGCAGACCTTGAATTACTAGAAATTAACTGTCCCTCATAGAGTTTTAATTGCGTTTCTTTTCTGCCTGTCCCCGTCAGATATGCTTGCCATATTTTTGGAGAGTTAAACCGAGACACATTAATATGGGATGGGCATACCAGGGGGGGGGGGATAAAAAGAGTACAAATTATAAGCAAAATGGTTGGTGAGGTTTAAGCCTAGCAACTAACGGGAAGGGGGAATCCTAAACTGTTAGTCTACCCAAACCTTAAAAATAAGAACGGAACTTTTTTTTGCTACTTGATTTTCTTAAAACAATCTCTCAGCCAAATAGTAGTGTCTGGCAGCTGGCAGCGCTGTGCAGGTAGTTCCAGCGTTTTACAGTTAGATTACTTCTCATTTCTTTGACACTGTGAGCAGTAGTAAAAATGTTGATTGTAGAAAAGTAACCGATTTAAAAAAAGATTCTTATAAACATGAATTCATTACTTTTTACATCTTACAGCATTTTCCGGGACATTGATAAAACTGGGTGGGACACCGAAACAATTGCAAAATACCGGGACAGTCCCGGTCAAACCGTGATGTATGGCATATCCTTAGGTTTTCCAGGCGAGGTAATAATATCCGGAACCCTTGCACAGCCTCCTCGCGTATAACCTTGGTAATACTCGTAAATATATTGGGTGTTACCATATGACTTCTTGGAAACATAAACTTTTAAATTTTAACGCCCATTGAATAAAATATAGTAGTCATTCGTAGTTAATAATCGGGAACCGTGCTGTAATAAACTGCACAGAATTGTATAGTCACGTAATTTTAATGAAACATTATTTAACGCAATAAAATAACTACTTATCTGCCGTGACGAAGCACGGGTATTCAGCTAGTCTACTATATATTTGTCAAATACCACTCACTGACTCACTGACCTATCATCGCCCAGCCCAAACCGCTCGACAGAAAATTTTGAAACTTTGCATGGACACTCCCTATATAACGTAGGCACTCACTAAGAAAGGAGTTCTTGATATTCGAATTTTTAAGTATTTTTAGAGGGGATTAAAGTTTTAGTTGGTTAGAGCAGCCAAGCCTAGGCAGCATGCGTTGCTAGGACGACAAAGAACAGCTTTTACCGTACATTATCTATTTCATAGTATTATTTTTAATTGAGGTTAATTTCCACTATGATGGCAATCCTTGAATTGCTAGAAATAAAATGTGATTTGGTCCCTCATAGAGTTTACGCCCTGGTGATGGCCCACCCGAGGCAATAATATCCCGAACCACTTGACACAAAAATTTGAAATTTTGCACGGACAATACTTTTAGAGTGTAAACACTCGCTAAGAACGGTTTTTTTATATTCAAATGTTTAAGTACTTTTAGGGGGGTTTGAATTGTTAAGAAGTTCCTCATCGGCTCAAAAATGGTTCGATTTTGATAACATTTGTTACAAAAATCTTTCTTCTCATTTAAAAGGTCAAGTTCATTAACCAGTTGAATCCGTTTACTGGAAAATGGTTTTTGGAACGAAATTTGTGCGAAAGATTCCTTAACGTAGGAAAACGAATGAAACCATTTTTAAAGCGAGTTCTGTAGCCATTTACCAGAAAAATTGATAGACATGCTTTTCAAAACTAATTTTCTGTTTGGGTATTCAGAAACGAAGTATATGGAAAAAAAAATTGTATGAATGGTGATACAAAGTTTTCGGATCTCAGTATATTTTCTAAAATATCTCGAAAACGGTTGGGAAATCGTAGTAAGTGGAAGGCGGCTATTTGAAAGGTTACTAAATTCTGTACAATAAGATTCTGTTGTAATGTTCGGTGGGGCGATGTCAATCGAAGAGATAAGTGCTTAAAACTTCAAATTTGTTAGTTTTATGCGGTTCAACGTGTATTTGTCTCTGTTTACCTAACTTTTTAAGCGGTTGTTGTATATATATATATATATATATTTTTTTGTTACTCACCATCGGAAACAAGCACTGTTACCTCCACATGGTGTTTCCTGGGTAACTTTAAAGTCCGTGCAATAATAAGCTATACAAAATTATGTAGTAGCGTTAATTTTGATCATATCTTATTTAACTCAATATAAAAAATACTTATCGGCCGTGGTGAAGCACGGGAATTCAGCTAGTATATAATAAAAGAAAATGAATTAATACAGCCAAATCTATGACTTTATGAATTTATATGTGTAGTAACGTTTTCTGCAAATAAACATGTAACAAACGTTAGGCCAATGATATGTTTTATTTGTTTGTGTTTATGGGCAAAAAACTGCAATGTTATCAATGCCCGACCCAATAATATGTATTTCCTGTATTGCTGAGTAGTGTGCTCAGTTTTAATATCTCTCGCTGTAAGGACGTTTTTGTTAAATTTATAAACTAACTTTTAATTGCTCATTTTAAGCATAAAAATTGTTATTTTAATTTCAAGAGTATTTTCACTTCTTTAAAACCTTATTTTAATTAATTTTATTTACACATAAAAAAAAGGGAAGATCTGAGCTAAAAGGTGCAAAACATCAGTGCCATGGCCCTTTAATTTCAAATAAAAAAATTAAGTTATTATATTAACCCAGAATGTTCTAAGCAGAAATTAATATTATTACTTAAAGAAGGAGTAGGTGCAAACGTTGACAATAATAGAATAAATGAAACTTAATTAACGATTAATAACTAACAAACCGTAATTTTAAGACCCTAGAAGCGCCTTTATAATTACTTCCAAAAGTTTCTAAAACCAAGTTCATTAAAACAACTACCTACTCAAAGAAAAAGAAAAAGCTCTTAAGCCAATCATAAAATATTTATACAACTATCAGAAATTAACTCAGTAACTTGTGCTGCAGGAAAAGTTGTTTTCGGTGTTGATGTTCCTCAGTGGATCGGATTGTTCGTAGTCCTTGACCAGGTGCCTCCAAAATATAGTCCGCGGGCCTAATGTGGTCTGCGAGAGTCATTTAATGACCAATGCCGCCAATTCGGTCATACGAAGTTAAGAAAGCCGTGCCAATAACTATATATATTTATATATATATATATATATATATATATATATATGTATATATACATATATATATATACATACATATCGGTAAAAATGTGTTATAAGAACGTTCAAAATAAATAAGATCTCTTTTGTTCTTTTGTGTTTTTTTTTTGTTTTTTTTTTGTTTTGTTTTTTTTTGTGTATTTGCTAACTAGCTAAGTTCTAGTTAGTATTCCACCCCACAATGCTCCTCAGCCCCCCATCGAAATTCTTGCTCGAAGGCCATTTACAAACTGTACTTTTAATTTCTCTTAGTTTGTTGTCTGTCATTTCATACCAAGATTGATGCCATTTTTGAAGAATAAACTTCCTGGCTTCATGTTACATGTCTTGATATAACACGTTAAAAAAAAAAAAAAAAAAAAGAGTGAACCGAGATTATTTTTTCCAGTTTTCTCGAAAACGAAGCGAAAACGAAAAAATCGCCAAAGAACTTTTTGCCTTAGTTTTTCGATTGCCCATCGACATACGAAGTCGGTTTAAGACTGGGACACCCTGTATATAATCTTATCAATACTTTCTGATTGCGTTCTCGGGACCAAGGCATAAGCGGGGTTTCCTTCTATAGGATGGGACGAAACGTTAAAATTAACATCCAATTTTCGGCCAAACTCAATAACCACTCGTGTGTGCCACACGTTTTACGTAAAATCTTAAATTAATTTTTTCCCATTATTCTGGACAATGGCATAAAAATATTCTGACGTCATCTGGAGCCATTAGATAAATCCATTAAAAGTCTCGTTCTTTTCTACTCTAATCGCGTATGACGCACATACTAATGGAGTAGTATCATTACGGCTTACCCATCGCCATGGTTTACACGAAACTAGGACCCATGACGCACATACTAATGGAGTAGTATCATTACGGCTTACCCATCGCCATGGTTTACACGAAACTAGGATCCTGGTCTCTGGGGGTTACTTCCGCCCTGCACGACATTCTCTCCTCTTTAATGTATTATATATATATATATTCATATTCCGGGTCTCTCCTATTTTGTAGTAGGCTTTCTGGAGAAGGGGAGCTAGCTGGTAAACCTGAGCTCCATACAAGGTAAACAATCTTAGCATGTTTAGAACATGATTGAAGTTTTGGTTGTTGAAACCAATTTCCTGGCGATACAGCTTTTGAAAATATTTTTAAGAAGTCTATCACGCAGGAGCTGCATTGGTAGAAACATTCGTCACACAGGTGGTAGTCTACGATACATTCCTGAAATGTTTTCTTAAAATAACCTATATAAATACCAAATAAACATTATTTATTTATTTAAATTTTAACGTCCATTTATTATTAACAAATAATTTTTGGAGGGGTTATCTATAGGTCACCACCCTTTTCTAGCCAGTATACGGCTGATGCCTTTCCTTTTTTTTCAAAGAAAGGCCACCATGCTTAGTGGGAATCGAACACATGACCTAATTATTTATACACATTAATAGGTTTTCATATTTTTAATGAAAAGTTGACTCAATTATTTTTATTGACTTTTGATCCCCTCCTAATTAAACGATTCAATTTTTTACCAAATCGGTTCTTTAGTAACTTTTTCTTCAACAATCTTAGTCGGAGAAATTAAACGCTACCTGACACTAAACATGGATTCCCGACTTACCTGGCAACATCAGGCAAAGTGTTAGTAATGGCTTTGTCTTTCTTTAAGCGCTTGGGTAGCCCCCTTTCAACTTCATCTGAGCGTTCCTCTGACGTTTATCGAGGATGTAGTTGGGAGGCCTTAAGCACAGAAACCTCATATTCGACCATATTGCAAGATGTATTCATATAAAGAATGTAATAACCAATAAAGAAATCAGTTGAAAAAAAATTCCCGGCTGTATCTAACTCGGGACGTGTTTTTTTGTGTGAAATTGGGCCAAAAAAATCGTAACGCTCACGTTTTTGCGTTCATAAGATTGTGGGTACCCTTTCTGTTATAGGAAAACGAACAAAACCATTTTTAAGGCATTATCTGTTACCATTTTCGAGAAAAGTGAATACAACTAATTCTCAGTTGGGATACTCAGAAACGATAGATTCATTTGAAACTTTTTCTAGATGTTTGATATTCATAAAAACCATTTTTATTTTGGAACTTTTGGAGTTGAGAGATGCCCGAGAAAGATATTGTATTAGCAGACATGACCATTTTGTGGATTTATAAATATTCTTTCAAATATATTTATTGCCGTTTAAGTAATATCCGCTAATTTATGATTTCTGTGTATAATAGCCTATTAAAGCTCACATTTCTTCTTGATTTCATTGTAATTGGTTTTAAAATTGTTAATAAAATATTAACAATATCCAATCCAAGCTTTCTAAATGCCACTAGGAACTTTTAAAAATTAAATCAATGTATACAAAAGATAAAATATAAATAAATATACAAAAGAAACAATGGGATATATTTCTGTCGATATCTGTCATGTTCCTTCGGAATTGAATTGTATTTTAAGCTTGCCCAGCATATTTCTGTAATATCTTATTACATTTATAAAACAATACTTTTTCCGCAATAGGCCAATGTCCTTCGTGACGTAATTCTGTAGTGTTTTTCTCCCTTGAGTATAGCCGTTCCGTCCAAGAGGTCAATGTGCCGAATTCTTTGTCCTCAATTCATTTTATTAAACTGACCTCATTTTCGGAGGTTTCCCTTTATTTATACAAGTGTGCTTGGGTTAACACTGAGCCGGGCCCGGGACGGCCCCCCACTTCTTACAGCCGGGCCCCTACTTTTCAGAGCCAGAATGAAAATTCTAGTACTTTTTTTATAGGACTTTGGGCATTATAAAATTATTTTCATCTTGAGTTTTCAGCAAAATGTGAATAAAATCCGACAATCGGTGCTGCAAAGGTCACTTTCGGTAGGGTTTTCCAATTAGCGAGGATCGGCCCGGGCCCCCACGGTGCCTGGGTCCGGGACAACTGTACCCGGTTGTCCCCCCCCCCCATGTGGCGGCCCTGACAACAGCACAATTGGTCTACTTGCTAGTAAGTTGGCATTTTAAAGCTTTTGATAACCGCTATAGTTGACTGAAGTACTATAGTGAACTTTTTTTTTAATACAACCTTGTCAAGTACAGTTTTTGTTCTAAAATAGAGGACTACTGCATCACAGAAAGTAATATTACAGAAACTTAGCGTATATGCAAATATGAAATGCTAACATCTGGAAAGATTAGATTAAAAAATCTAATATATCTTCGTCGATAAAACGAAATCAACACTTCCGAAGCACCAAATGCCGTTTTTTTAGTAGTTTCCGAAGAAATCTACCTATTGAGGCTGCAGTTATGAAAGAATTTTTGAAAAATTTATTTTAATCGTCATCGATCCTACCAACCAATTATAGATGATCCTGGGTCCGAAAATAAAACCCTTCCCCCTAAAGATTGACCTGTTAAGTTCATATTGACGTTTACCGAGTTTCGTTGCAATAGAACAAAAATTACGGCCGTCCTATGCAAATTAGTATTTTCGATCCGGAGTAACCCCCGTCTTCCCTGCATGTAACAATTTAGGTCGTAATATATTAATTTAGGTTTTTCTGGTTGTCGTTTCAAGTTTTTTCAGGATATCTTATAGAGACAGCAATACGTTTGTATCTTCAGTTGATAAAGTGTAATCTTTAACATTTTTTAACTTTTTTTTTTACATCAAATTTCATATAGACGGGAATCTCCAAATTTTGTGCCACGGAAGTAAAGTTTTGTTACGGAAGTAAAGTCATTGTTCACGTGACCGAAATAGATTTTTCAATAAATTTTGATGGGAAATTATTGACAGGATTAATTTTAATGATTTAATTAATGGATTATGAAATGAATGCTCTAAGGACTTTCAAAAAGTAACAAGCACTTACCTCTCCAAATAGGATCCAATCGAAAACTACTTGAAAAGAGATTATTAGAGAATCCAGTAACCTGTGGAATGGTCACCTTTCGCATACTATGACTTCCCCACCGTTTTTAATAAAATATACTAACACATTTTTATTGAATACATCCTTAACTCTAAATGACTTTTTAATGATCAAAATGATTTTCCTATTCAGGGAAATAATACTTTATTGAGAATGATTCTGAAACCAAACTCTATTCAAAACAAAAATTAGAGACTTTTTTTTTTTTTTTTTTTACTACTGAAACGAATGACAGAAATAATGAAGAACCCGTGTCCTATTGAGCCCGCTGTTCCCGGTTTGGTATGAATGAGAGCTGTCAGGTCATCACTATGCAGAGGCCGTCCCTCTGTAGAACCAGCTTCCAATTAGCAATCCTCCATGGTAGCATTACTTCCGGCCCTTTGAAGGAAGACCGTTAGTTGGGCTCCGGAAGTAGAGCATTACTCTTTCCTCCTTCCAGGCGGCACGTGGCGCTGTCGGTAGCTCGTTTTTTTTTCTGTTTGGAAAAGATTCTTATCAGTACCGAAAAAAGATCATATATCAGGAATAGATAGAATGTTTTTAATGAGGCAAACAAAATCATTCTTCATTATACTAACATTTAAAAACTTGCGACTCGCAGGAACTGCGTCATCTAAGTGCGTCATCCTAGGTGTCACTTGGAAAGCTTAGAATAGAAACATTTGATGTTTAATTTTCGTGAAACATGTAAAATCTTAAAGCGAAGCAAGATCTTAGGCGCCAAAACAGGAAGCCGAGAGTTTACTAAGCGGAAATCATTCCATTCAAGCACCGATTTTGTCGTCTTCTATGATCCTAAGTACTCAAACCAAAAAATTAATATAACAACTTTTTTTCCACTTTTTTCGAAAATGTTTAAAGCTACCTATCGCCTTAAAAATAGTTTCATTCGTTTTCCTAGACCAAGAGGCCAAGAACGAGTACTTGCAAGCATATGATAACGATTTTTTTTCGCGCGAATTTCGCCCCAAAAGTCATGTTCCCGGATTCTGGTGTTTAACAAACTTGACCTCCAAATTAGACGAAAGATTTTATCAAAATCAGACCATTCTTGAGCCTCAGGAGCCTGAAAAGACGTGTATATATATTTGAACCACCGTTATATTATTGATCTATGGGATCTGCAACCTGAAATTTTCTTCTGTCCACACTTCTGGATTGTGTCATGAGGGCAGCCTCATAAGCGGGTTTCCTCCTATGGAGGGAGGGAAATACCGCGTTAAAAAACGCGCTAAAATGACGCAGTTTCTGCGCCTCGGTCTCTTTCTGAGTGCTGGCACATTTTTCCCCAATCCAATTTGCAATTTCTTTTAAAGATTCTTGGCTAATGAAAAATCGTGCATGCTGTAAGCAGTCTAGTTGAATGGTAATATTCATTATATATGTTACCGGCAAAGTATATAATCAGGCAATGAATAGAATACCTAGGCATTCTATAGAACGCCTAAATCCAGCCGGCAAAGTATGGAATAAAGCGTATTTCATACTTTCCCTGGGTATTTTATAGAATTCCTACAGCGCTTTAGGCAAAATATGAAAGACAGAATATATAGCTTCTAGGAGTGAATAAGTGTCAAGAGTACAGAGTGTAGGTGTCACAATACTCAGCCCTGCTGCAACAAGTAGCTCTAAATATGTAAATAACAATCTCACTTAATATATTGTTTTAAATAAATTGTTTGCCGTAGGAAAATAGCTTGTTTTTAGCCAATTTTTAAAGTTATTCAAATTACCTAGGTTAAAGTGTATAGAGTAAACTCAAAACCTTTTTAATTTTATACAATACCAAATAAGCAACAGGCATTCTACAGAATACCTAGGCATTTTATACAATGCCTAGGCAATGTGTGTAATATGTCGTAAAGACTAATACTTTATATACTTTGCCTAAACCGCTTAGGCATTCTATGTAATGCCAGGATTCTAAATTTTGTCGTTTACATATACAATACGTTATGGTAATGCAGATCCTGCGTTTCGGACTTGTTATTTTTTATTGTCACATTAAATTTGAGTCCTTAAAGGCCACTATCTCTGGAGGAAGTTGTTAGGAGGCAAACACCGACTATCAGCGGCATTACCCCGATAAGAGATGAAAGGATTGTCGGCTCCAAGGTTGGTGGAAGTGACGTCACTTCTCTTATATTGACATCCAACTGTTTAGTTGCCTCTCTGCCAGCATCCGAACCTCGCTGTATTATACTCTCTTTGGCGGTGTTTTCTTATCTCTTTGGTTTCGGCAAAGGTGGGAAAGGTTTCATTAAAAACTTAAGGTTTAGCGCTTGATAATTTCGATACTTAGCTCGGGAGTGTTGGAGAAAAAACTTGAAACAATTGGCTCCTCAGCGAAAACCACATGGCCTCATGTTCAAGGTAATTATTATTGTTTAGATGTCCTTTAATATTCGGTAAACACATAACATCTAACCGCTATCTAGACGCAATTTAGGACAAAGCTCGACTGCAAGATTTCTAATCGAACAACCAAGTTATGAAGAAATAGCCAACAGACTTGGCTCCTAGAACATAAAAAAGTCCGACTCGCACGAACTGCGTCATCTTAGGGTAAATGTGTAGACGAGGGTTCTAGGCACCGATTATTTTGAAAGTTTGCACTATATCGTATTTTGATGCACTGAACACGAATCCGTTAAAAAAAAAAAAAAAAAAAAAAAAAAAAAAAAAAAAAAAAAAAAAAAAAAAAAAAAAAAAAAAAAAAAAAACGCTCTCAACTAGGAAAGAAGTTATGAAGAACTAAAGTTCACTGTTATGAAGGTTCTAAAAGTTGGCGTAAACAGCGTATTAATAAACATGCGTATTAAGAAGAATGTCTGGGACGACTTTTGGGCAGACGTGCTATGCGTTTCCGCTCGCTCAAGAAGATATCAAAACTCTAGTCAATCCAACTCGCTGTTATGGATAGAATTTCGATGTTATGGAGGTTACAAATAGTTTATCAACATTTCAAATGAGAGTTTTTTGTTTCCCAGTGTTACATGTCTGCGCCTGCGCGTGTTTACAAATACGCTGTTTACTCCAACTTTAACCTCAATAACCCCAAGAGACTTCTTTCCTAGTTGGGAGGATTTTTTTTTTTTTTAAAACGGATTCGGTGTTTAGTGCATCAAAATACGACATAGTGCAAAATTTCAAAATAATCGGTGCCTAGAACCCTCATCTTCACATTTACCTCATCTTAGTTCTAGTCCTTTGTGTAATTTGGAAAATTCGGAAGAAAAACAGTTAATACTTTGTTTTGACATTTCGTGAAAACTTAAACTATTCCTGCAAAAATGAAAAGCGAGGTTTACACGGCACAATGCACAAGAAACGCAGTCACTAGCCAAGCGACAATAACTCTCTTCCGATATTCAAAACAACAAGGAAAACAAGCGTACTTCTCATTGACTTATCTTGTTTTAATGAAAAAATGACAAAAAAAAGGAGAAGAAAGAATTATGAAAATTTGAACGGTTCAAAAGAACAAAACCGACACAACCTGAATTCAAGCACCGATATCTCCAAATGAGATGGCTCTACCAATAAATGCAGAAAAACCTTTTTTGCAGGAAATTTACTAAGCTATCGAATAGATTCTTTACACTAACGTCGATTTCTTAACTCGTGTCAAGATAATTAAGAAAATATACGAAAATCCCCAAAAAAGTCTAGTTTTTCCCACTTCCTCAAAAATGGTTATACACATGACCTTAGAAACTGTTTTATATGATTCCCCATGGTAAAAAACCTGTATAACATGCACTTCGAAGCGTATAAAGCCAAATCCGTAAAATCTATAATTTGTTTCGCGCTATTTTCGCTGAACAAATAGTGGAGTTCTGAAGTATGAATGTTTCTAGGTGGCACATTTGGTTTCCGTCACTAGAGCGACTTGGCCCTTGTGGTTGCACTGATGAAAAAAGTGTTTCAACTCTTCATCGATCCAACCTACTAGATACTGAAAATTTGCAAATTATTATGTCCCTTACGTTTGGAATTGTAACGAAATTCGGGATATATCGTGCTCAACTAAAGAGAAAATATTTGTAGTAAAAAAAGACTAAATCAGTCCATTATTACTCAGAAACCAAATTATTAATATGGTCTCACCAGCCTTTATTTGTATTTAAAACTGTAACAAGAGAAAAAAAAAAAAAAAAAACTTAAATCGGATAGTAAATTTTCTCTAGAAAAATTATTGAATAACAGTTTTCATGAACCTGGAAACATGACGTCTAATTAGACAACTACACGCTTCTGACTTACTGATACACTTCAACTGGGTTAAGGCGCATGGAGGCTTAGAGGGGAATGGGGTTGCTGCCCTGGTCGCTAAATCAGCGCCACAATGAATGTGCCAGAAGTTATCTGGTAGAAAAAAAATCTTTAACTGTACAATTTAGATGTTTTGCCAAATAATTCTTACATTTTTTGGAAAACAACTTCTACATGACTGCGGACTGACCGAGAACAACAACCAACTACCTGAAAACCAGTGGATGGCGAGTCCTGCTTTGATGTTCAGTTACTTCAAAGAACAATTGAAAACATTCAGCACCAAGATCACGGAAGACCAATTCCCAGATGTTCTGTTTAATTATTTTGGAAAACTGTTGTAAATAAAATACATGCGATATTCCATGCATGGGGGATGTAGTAAATAAACGGCCACACCTCAGGGTTTCAGAGGTATGGCTAAAAAAAAAAAGTAAAATAAAAATAAAAACAAAAATAATATCTTGAAAATAATAAAATTCGCCAGTAAAAAATTATAAACGTACGATAATAAGATTCGTCTGTTACCCTAATGTACATAAACATCTTGTTCTTGGAATTTCTTATCTGTATACTAAAGAAAAACGCAATTAAAATACATAAATAATATTATTCGCTTCAACTCCCACAGTATTTATTTGTTGATAGGTAAATTCATTTTGTAAGAAACTTGCAAAATGGGTGCTTCCAAATGACATCTCAAAAACATACATTTTAACGTCCATTTATTATTGACAACGACTTTTAACCTGTACTGGTTAAACTCCCGTTACTGTTAATTTATAGATAACGGTTTATCTCTAGGTTATCTGTTTGTTGACACTTGTCCGGAGCGCCCCAGTGTCAAGAAACATTATACTTTGATTACTTTACAATTTATGAATAACATATAGTATGACGGGAATCGTGTTATAATAAACAGCACAAAATTATATAGTAGCATTAATTTTGATTATACGTTATTTAAAGCAATAAAATAACTACTTATCTGCCGCGAGGAACCACGGGTATTCACATAGTATAATATAAATTTAATAAACAAATTCTAGGAAACACCCTTTGAGCAGGAGCAGAATAACTGGAAAACGGTCAAGGTTATAAAATATATAAGCCCTGCTGAGGCTTTAATGAAAACAGCCAAAACGAATATATATATATATATAGGGGAAGGTGTTGTACCTCTGACCATATTGCACCTATGACCACCGAGGCTGTGGTGGCATGTAGTAACATTTTATAAATTTTGGTGTAATTAGTGTTTAGCTCCTTCCCTAGAGGGCTTGTGTAACCTACTTTGGATTATTCAAGTCAAAGAGGATTCTTGCAAAAAATACTTATCCATTTCTATAATAAAAATGTAAGTTATTTATTGATGACGTTTTGCCTCATAATATTTTTCGTATTATTTCTTTTTAGATGGAAATCATTTGACAAAGTAGCTATTACAGTAAGGAACATGGTGTAGCCTTTGAAATTGACTTATCTTAACCCTAAAATTTTTAGCATACTTTTTAATTTTCACTATCAGGGTGTTGTACCTCTGACCACG
Source organism: Gonocerus acuteangulatus (assembly GCA_946811695.1). Classification (NCBI taxonomy): domain Eukaryota; kingdom Metazoa; phylum Arthropoda; class Insecta; order Hemiptera; family Coreidae; genus Gonocerus; species Gonocerus acuteangulatus. Next base: position 29,977,525 of record OX328128.1, read on the forward strand.
ACTAGGTGTTGTTCCTTTGACCAGGTCAATGGTGGTATTAAATGTACAATGTTTAAGATCCAATATTTGAAAAAACAAACTTTAAGTGACAAGTTTACGAGAGAAGATGAAAATTTGTATGATTTTGATGTTGAAGACATTGTGGCTAAACTTCCAAACCCTAATATTGCTAGTGGATCTGCTTAACAGTTAAAACGTTTATCGGTTGGACTGGATTTTTCAGCATATTAAGCATAACATAATATCAATAATCATTTTTTTTATTATGTTTACATCCTTTTCCTGTATTTATTAAACTTACAATTAATTACAATATTACTGAATACAAATTTTTTTCTGGACTGCTGTATTGTTTTTACGTGGTCAGAGGTACCCGTGGTCAAAGGTACAACTACATGTTATACCTTTGACCATTGTACGTTTATTTTTAAAAAATTAATAAAAAATATTAAATGTAAAGCTAGAACCTTGAAAAAACTAAATATGATAACCAATAGAATACTAATCACAATGAAATAAAAAAAATGAATTTAGCCTTAATATTCAAGCTGAAAAAAAATCAATTTTGCGAAGTGGTCAAATGTACAACACCTTCCCCTATATATTCTGTTACTCTATTTCACCTGACATCTTGAAAATTGTCAATATTCCTCAGAGAGAGGTGATGGATGATGAATGGAAGACAGAGGCCGTTGAATTGAATGGGAGGGGCAGACCTGGTGAATGGATGTCTCTTATCAATGGTGTGATAAGCCGAGCCTGTGTTGATAACAGCTGATAACGGCACTCACCCACCGGTCTAGGGGCTACAATACCTCTCTCAATACTTCAATGTATTCAATACATTTTATCATGTAATTGTGTACTTTGTTCTTCATGACATTTTTTTTATTATTTATTTTTTACACTTTATATTAAGCCCGATGACAATTCTTTTTAACTTGTTTGCTCACTCTCTATGACTCCAGAAATGTCGAGGTTTCATAATCTAATGTTACGAAGAAATAAGTTAAATCGTTTACATATAACATTGTTTATTTTCTAGACACGTTTCTAGCACTTGAGCGTCTTTTCAAAGTTGTTATTCTTACCGCTGCTCCAAATACAGTAGAACTTGGATAATTCGAACCCCTAGGGACCGATAAAGAAGTTCGAATTATCCAAAATTCGAATTACAAAAGTTTTTGAAAATAAAGGGCTAAAAAATCGAATTTCATATTTTCACATTTTTTAATTAAAAAAAAAAAATACATTTTATTTAAAGAATAACAAACATTTCATGAATTGATGACTGACTGACTTATAACTGAATAAGAAATGAAGATGGGAGGGAATTCTAGGATAAAACGACAGGATGTAACTATAACAACCCCTGGAAGGGAGGAAGCGCGACCCACCACTTAGCAGAACTCCTTGAGTCCATGAACTAGACTATGAGACAGCCGGGCTTCTTGTCCCGGAACCCATACATCCGTATCTGACTATCAACCTTACCCGAGGGGAGAATATTTTCACAAGGCTTAAGATTGACCGCCTCTCTGTCCACTTCCCATTGGAGGCACAGACTCTTAAAAAAATTCGAATTGTCCACAATTTTATTCGAATTAACCACGATTGTTTTACATTGTTTATGCCCTAAATTCTAGGTACCGAGAGAAATATTTCAATTGAAGACGATTTCGAATTATCAAAGTACGAATTATCCATGTTCCACTGTATATATATGACTTCTACAAAAATGATTCGACTTTAATATTTGTATTCTTTATACTAAAATGAGGGACAGTTAACCAGCAGTATCTACAAGATAATAAAACGGCTCTTGCTAAACAGAATAAAAATATGTAAGGACTTCGAAAATGTAATGATCATAGATAAAGTAAAAAAACTTGGTGAAACGTATAATACATATAAAGAAAATATACATGTAATAAACAATAAGAAAACCGTAATAAGATATTTAAATAATATATATTTTTTAAATTTATTGTGCAATGAATGCAACTGTATTTTTCTATAAATAATAATTAGATTGTTATTAATTCAGTGACTAAACTGTCTCTGGATAATCGCAATTTATGGTTGGACTATATCGTTATTTCAAATTGCTTGAAGTTTTAGAAATATTGTTTTATACATTTTAAAAGCGGGAGGTTAACTCAATGGCAGAGCACTGGTCGAATAAGCTGGAGGACCTGAGTTCGACGAATCCCGAGCAAGCCCTAAAGATTTTTTCTTCATGTATCTACGTTCAAGGGTTGAATTCGGCCTCCCTGACCGTCCCTAGGCCAACCCAGCCTTTAATTAATTTAATAACCTTTAATACCTTGGTGCTAATGACTCTAGCAGCAAGGGGAAAATCAGGCGGCCGGAGCATAGTACTGAACACACTATCTCCCTAGTGTGCCGTCATGAATCAGATACCTCTATAGTATCTGCCCCTCAGGGCTCTCGTGGCCTGTTACGGGAGTGTTTTTTTTTCTTTTTTTTATATTTTAAAAGCGAAATATGAAGAATTTATATATAATGCTTTCCTATGGCAGCAGAGGTGAAATAAAATACCTAAAATTATTCATTCAACCCATCAAAAATGACAAAACAACAGATTTAACATTTTCACTGACTGTGTTTTCGGACTGGCCACGAAAACACTAACTTGTACTTACACAAATTTAAATTAACAAATCAACGAACGGTATCCATTTTCGCAATATTGACGTCCAAAGATCATTTTTCTGTGGTGTCATTTAGTGCACAGTAAAGATAATAAGATCATTTTAGAGTATAAGATCATTTTGCGCCCTAAAATGCGGAAAGGGGAAAACACTCGAGAAAAATAATTATCTGAGAAAATGTTTGTAAGTAGTTCCTTTAATTTAATTAATATAAAGGAATAATTAATTTTTAGAAGTGTTCATTTGAGTATCTTAGTTATTAAATTGTCGATAAGAATTAATTTTTTGTAATTAAAAAAAAATCATTATTCAGTTATGTCCATAATAGGACAAACAAACTCTTGTTTATATTTCATTATTATGCTTTCATGAAGAACTTTGTTTATTCATTAGAAAAATTCGAAATATTCATAAAATCAAAAAATGTTGTTGTTGGGATTATTATTTACTTCAAGATGTTTGTTTTTGGCTTGCAAAGCGCGTCATCCAATTGCAGTGGGTGTTTAATATGGAACTCTTTGATCCATGTTTATTGTTTTGGGTTGAAATCTTTGTATTGGACTTCAGTTCTAAATTATTAATATGTAACGGCCGACATTTTTGTTACACTGCAAAGACATTCTATATCGTGCTCAATTAAGGGGAAGTATTAAGATGGCGATGGTTGGCATTTGCGGTGATCAAATTTCGAGGAATTGTTGGGATTCGGCTAAAAGAAAACGACAGATTTTCAGAAAAATCTGCCAACGTTTCGGCATGGTCTTTGGCTGCCTACTTCAGATAATAAGACACGAAGATCGTAAAAAAAGATTTTCCGAATTCTCACACATAAGGGAGAAAACGTCGTTTTATTGTTTATTCGAAATAAATGTGATTTTTACTAGAAAGAAAGTAAAATCAATCGAAAACTAAGTTTTACTGTAAGACTAGTTGGGAGTAAACGTAAAAACGAATGAATTTAAGTATGTCTGTGTTTCCAAAAGAAAGCTATTCTAAATTTCGTGACATTTTCTTCATATTTCTTACCTGCGTTACTCTTAAATGGGTAGGCTCTGAGATTTCCTCATTTAACAAGCTTTCCATTCATGTATCACAACCCTGTGCTCTTGAAGTATGTGAACGATTTAGGAACAAAAGTTTAAAAAAAAACCAGGATCTGTGGAAAGAAAATTTAATTTTTTGTCTACAGTTTATTCAAAAAGCTTTAAAGAAATATTTATTTTTATGAATATTTACTTAAACCTTAAGTAAATATATACTTGAAACAATAAAAAGAATTACTTCCAAGGAAATAAAAAAAAAATCCTAAAGCGGCCCCTACACGGTCAGTAATAATGAAATTATCAGTAATGTCATTACTATTCAACTCTCTTCATTCCATATCATCATTACAATGTACACCTTACACCGTCATTCCACGGATCATTTTTAATGTCATTACTTTTCTTCAGTATGCATTGTGATCTCCGTGACAGAAGCGTTTTGTTAATAATGGATCCTCGCAAAGTTGCCTGTGTAGGTAGCTATAATTGCGACACTAGCCACAAAGAAACATGTGAAACGTTCGTAAAGGCCTTAATATGACACATATCCTTCCAATCGGGGCGTTTCCAAGTGTTCTGCGACCGAGGTTATGTGCAAAAAAGTTTACATTTTATTTTTATTTGGATAACCATTTTTCGCAAGTACCTTTTGAGATAATACAATAGTCATTTATATGGTTAGAAAAAGGAGTCTTTCTTCTTTTGAAAGATTTCAATGACGTAAAAATCGGATTATCTCAAGGGGAGATATTGAATTTCAAAACGTCACATTACTTTTTCGCTTACAAATTTTTCTCTTCCAGACTGGGAAAAATCATTATTTTTTGTTTTCAATATTATTCACCACGTTAGGGTTTCTTGGGGTGCTGATTTTAAATCTGCTATTATTTTTGGTGTAAAAAAATGTATAATACTAGTTTGCTTGAAAACGTAAGCATATTTTTTAATATATTTGACGAAATATAAATTATAGTTTAACGATTATATTTTCTTCTAATCTACTCTAAAAGAAAAATGAATTGGTAAAAGAATCACGTCAACATTATTTTCTAAAGTCGATATAAAATTTCAACCTATTTTATATCGTCGATACAATGCAAAGTAACGAATGTGAAAAGTCAATTCTATGATATATTTTAATTAGACTTAATGCGGATTCGTTACTTTGATTGATATATATATATATATATATATATATATATATATATATATATATATATATATATATATTACTTTTATAACTATAATGTTACCAAGGTAGAGTCATACATTTCCATTTCAATTCATCTTATTTTTTGCCCTTTCTACTCAGTCTAGTTTAACCTTTACATCTGTTTCACGTAGTTACAGCTCGAGATAGACTGAGTAATGACGGATTAATGATGTAGCGCTCCCTACACCATCATTAATAATGACAGTATCCCCTCCATTTTCAGTAATGATGAAGCCAAGATCAGAAAATCCGGATTCACATCATTACTGTTCGTCATTCCAACTTTGTCCACCTTACACTATCATTATTACTGTCATTTTGATAAGGTAATGTCATTATTACTGACCGTGTAGGGGCCGCTTAAAAGAGTAAATAAATAAAATACACATTCATTTTGAATTTATTAATTACAGTAACTAATACTGGGTCCAGGAGGTGGCCATTAATGAACTTCACCACCCATTAGCTTGAAACATTATTATTTTTACCTAGATAATCTGGCTTTCTTTGTCATTTTTATTTAAAGGTTACTGCTCTTTTCCAGCCAGCATAAGGCTGGTGCCGTTTTTTTCTCCAATGAAAAGACACGGCCCCTAGAGAGAATTGAATCACAACCTTAGGCAAGGAGTGCCCTCGCCTTTCCGCTGACGGCCACTAGGACTCGCTCTCCCCCCTCCCCAAAAAAATCAAATTTAAAAATGCGAAACGTCTTAAATGTACTCGTTTCGTTTCTATGGAATGTGATAACTTTACACACCTCCTAATGTTCGGACTTTTCTCAGACTGATTCAAGGTCAGCAGACCTCTTCGAAGTGAATGACGTCGAGTGGAAAAATTGTCATGATTGTTCGACAGCTCGACTTGTTATCTTAGACCAAACATAGAAATGACAGGAAGACAATAATCGTGTTGACACGCCGATTAATCTGGTCTTCCGAAATATACACACAATTCCGGTGGCTAGACGTGATATCATCGCCTTACAAATCGCTTTATCACATCGGCTGCTGATCATTCTTTAATCTGACTTTTGTTGGTTTCTCACTTATAAAGTACTTCTTGTAGAGAAGTTTCATGAATGGCCAATTTATAAAAATCGATGAACTCATGAATCATATCCAACTAGACCTCCTCGCTAAGTTTTTTTTTTTTATTTTATTTTTGTGAGTGTGTTTAACGGCGTATCAACAATTTGGCTTTTAACGCCGGGCTATTTTCAGGTTGCCACCCTTTTATAATGCCAACGGCACGTGGTCGGTCACCCATTCAGGTACTGGCCACGCCCGACGTTGCTTAACTTCGGTGATCTATGGGAAACGGTGCATTCAACGTGGCTATGGCCGTTGGCTCCTCGCTAAATATTCACAATTTTTAAATGAAGTAGCTTGTTGACTCGTGAAAATCAACGGGACACACTACTCTAGTCGGAAAGAGAAATTACTTTTACAATATTGTCCGTCACGCATTACTAAGCACATTCTTTAGAATAATACATTGCAATCCCGAATAAGTCGCTGGAAACAACCAATATAATTCCAAAAGAGTTTTGGTATTTTATTTTTAGCGCGGTTCCTCCCTCCCCCATAGGGAGGAACCCCGCTTATAGGGTTGATACAATGAAACAATCCAGAAGTGCCGACTAGAAAATTTCGCGTTTCAGAACCCCTAGAGACCGAAAATAACGGTGGTTCAAATTTGTATATATATATATATGTATATATTTATTTATATATATATATATATATATATATATATATATATATATATTTGTCTGTTCGCTCTCTAGCTAGAAGACGAATGGTCCGATTTTGATGAAATTTGGTACAAAAATCCTTCGTCCAATTTGAAAGGTCAAGTTCGTTAACCAGCAAAATCCGCCTACTGGAAGATGGCGTTTGGGGCGAAATTCGCGCAAAAAAAATCGTAACGCTTACGTTTTTGAGTTCATAAGCTTCTAAGTACTCGTTTTATATGATTCCTGGGCTAGGAAAACGAATGAAACCATTTTCAAGGCGATAGCTTTAACCGTTTTCGAGAAAATTGGAAAAATATTTTTTGAATACCGTTTTTGGTTTGGGTACTTAGAATCATGGGATTCAGTTGAAACATTTTCTGCATGTTCTACTTTCATCAAAACTAATATGTTGAAATTTTGGTTACGTTTGGAGTTAAGGAAGGGTTAGAATAAAATATTTTATTAACAGACTTAAAAGGTTTTGGTAACTTTGTATATTTTCCTTAATATCTCGAAAAAGGTTGAGAATCTTGGTAAACGGAAGAATACCATTAGAAAGCTTACTAAATGCTCTACAAAAAAGGTTCTGATGAAAGTTTTGATTAGGCGATGTAAATCGGAGAAATAAGTGCTTAAAACATTAAAGTAATTGATTTTGCTTATTCGAACTGTTCTTTTTGTCTGTTTTTATTCCTTGTTATTTTTTAATTGCTTATAGTTGGATAATGTATTTTACAATAAAACAGATTAAGCAAAATAAGAAAAACAATTCATTGTTAGAAATATAGCTTGCCAAGAGAAAAAGATTCGATGACGTCTTTTGAATATTTTCAATTGCCTTTATGCTGTTGGTTTTTTTATTTTATTTTTTAATTGATTTTATCTGTAGAATTATTACTATAGCAAAAGAACACAGGAATGTGTGAAAATATTTGATATTTTCCAATTCATTGAAACGTATGAAATGAAGTATCGGTAGAAGAGGATTCTAGGGTCTTGCGGACCCGACCCCAGGTATACCATAGCCATAAAACCCTTTTAACAAAGGCCGAGGAAAATATTATCTGTTACTATTCTATGCTTTTCAAATGAGAATAGGGATATGAAGGGCTAGCGCCTTGGATTCATAAGCGGGAGATGGTGGGTTCGATTCCCAACCTCCGGCAGGAATTTTATCATCCCACTGCTCGCTGGTGAAATTCCTCGCTACACCCTGGATGTCGGCGCTAATGACCTAGATGTAGATGTGCCGTAAAAAAAAAAACTGGAACCGCGCTAAGATGACGCAGTTCCTGCGAGTCGGACTTTTTGCTATGAATATTTGACTCAATTATTAGTTTTTATTTATTTTTTTAGTTTAAGATAGTTTTATAATTCTTTAGTTTGAGATTTTATAATTATTATTGAATTTTTTTTTTGTTAAATAAATTTTTCTTTTCTTCTTTTCCCCCCGAAATAAACCCTAAATTCTAATGTAACTTTTTTTTTTTTTTTTTTTTTTTTTTTTTTTTCTTTTTTTTAACACATGGTTCTTTTAAGACTTATAATTCCATGAAGTCCTTAAAACGTATTGAACATTTAAAGTGAACGTATCTGCGTCCCTTTATTATTATTTTGAGTGATTATGTTTCTTTTCTTGTAACAAATAATAGTATCATAAAATCTTTACATTATTAAAGATTTCGATGTACTTTCATCTTCTTGTAATTATTTTCATTGGTTGCAAATTATCTTCTTTTTCTGTTTTTTTTTTTTTTTTTTTTTTTTTTTAAATTCTTTCTTTTATTTTATGATTATTCAAGAAAATTATTTAATAAGAACAATTGTTCAAGCAAAAATGCATGTGATAATAACCACGTTCAACATGAATATAAATGCCTTTTGGCCGGGGAAATCTAATACACTAGGGGTTGACATAGTTCTTTTTGTTTTTAAGCTGATTTGTCAAAAATAAATTTATTGTAAAAGTTGTATATCCAGATAAAAGGTTTAGGCCAAAAGTTACTCTTTCAATAAATATTATAAACGCTATTAAAAAAATACTTTTAACTTTTTCAGTCAAGAAAATAAAAGTTGCAAGTACAAAGAATTATAATTGAAGTGCCAGGATTTGAAGAACAAAGAAACAGTAGTTTTAAAAAGATCTTAGTTTAGAATAAAATATAAACAGAGAAACCAAATTAATACAAGTGATTTGTACAAAATGTAATGTTAATTTCCATATTATAATTTCATCATTTTCATCCCTTTATCCCCCTTTTTTTCATTTTTATTGTTTTTATTCTTTGTTATTCAATAGAGCAGATCACCCTTGTTGCGAAGCTCTCGAAATGAATGAATAAATAAATAAATAAATTTCATCACGTAGTTGTTATACTAGTTAATATGCCCTTAAAAAAATATTTTATAGCTTATTTTTTTCATCATCTGATATTTTGCTATACATATATTGTTTTGTTTATCAACTTTGCGGCTATTAACGCCGATTTTGCTGTATTACTTACTGTTTAGTTATTCACTATAAGCTGTGGAATGGTGACATTCCTTGTCAACAGTTTTGTTTATCAACTTTGGGGTTATTAACGCCGATTTTGCTGTATTAGTTACTGTTTAGTTATTCACTATAAGCCGTGGAATGGTGACATTCCTTGTCAACAGTTTTGTTTGTCAACTTTGGGGCTATTAACGCCGATTTTGCTGTATTACTTACTGTTTAGTTATTCACTATAAGCCGTGGAATGGTGACATTCCTTGTCAACCGTTTCATATTGATGATTGAATTGGACTTCATCAGCGGATTTTCCATCGTATGGGAAAGATGCCTATTTGTAGAAAAAAAATATATTAATAGACATAAAAAGTTTTCGGATCTTCGTACATTTTCGTAAATAACTCAAAAACAGTTGCGAAATCGTGGTAAGTGGAACGTGATCATTCGAACGCTTGCTAAATTCTCTATAAAAAAGGTTCTGAAGCAATATTCGATGGGGCAATGTCAATCAGAGATATAAGCGCATAAAACTTAAAAAGTGTTTGTTTTGAACGGATTTTTCTCTTTGTTTATCACACTTTTTAATTGTTTTTTTTTTTTTGTTTTAAATTCAATTTATCAGTAAAATTAGGATTTTAGTAAAATATGCTAAGAAACGGTGAAGGTATTGATAATAAGTTTGGAGTGGCTGTGGTGATCAAGATGGCAGTGGCTAATCAAGATGGCGTGTGCTTAGGTTTTTTTTTAATTTTCCTATCTATATAACCTTCCTCATAGCCTACTGAAGATACCGTTATTTCTTGTTTTATAGAAAGATTTAACCCACGACAGAATGGAATGTTTTATTACGACGATTAGCAGGCAACAGTTCTTCTATCGAGCAATATCTAAATCAAGCAGAAAAACCCATAAGTCAAGTATGACCAATATATCCTCGGAACTAATCGACCGTTGATCCTATCTACTGAAACTAATATCAGCTGATACGCCTCTACAGCTGACATGCCATCTCCGAACACTCAAGTCGAGTGCTTTCATGGAAATAGCGCGCGCACGCGACTATAAACACACAAGTATGCGCAGTAGTCACGGAAACGGTTAGCTAAGTCACAAAGTATTAAGGGGTAATATGTACTATCTTGTGCGACCAAAATCAAAGACATTTTATTGAATTTATATATATATATCATATAAATCAATATTTTGGAATTCTTTATGTCAAAAGTTTTATATGAGATGTTAAAGTACCTAAAAAAATAAATCAATTCTTCTAAAAAATTAATGGAGGCGCTGTTTCTGACAAACGGAAACCCTCTTTTGTAACGGGCGATAGTCTGCAGGCGGCAATTTATAATGTAGAACGAAAAACTATAATTATTTCGAAAGGAGAACGTTAAATCTAGTAAAGTACGTAGGATTTTTAAGAAATATTAATTTTTTTCGAAAATGGTGAACAATTATCCATTTTCTATTAAAAAAAATCCGCCGAAAATAAGTCATAAAATCGTTATAGGTAACCATAAGAGTCGAAAAAGTCCTACGTGCTTTACTAGCAAATATGATGAGGAAGCTGCAGTTAAAAGTTGAAGTTGATCGGACAAATTTTAAGACACCAGAGTATCGCCCGATTTGAAAAACGACTTCAAAGTTTAATGTTCTGAAATGTAAAGATAAAAAAAAATAATAATTTTGAAATGTATTAAAGGAAGACAAAAAGAAAAAAAAAACTTAACGATTAAGAAGGGACCATTCGAAGCACGCTCAAAAAATGATTTTTAAATTGACACCGCGTTTACTCCGCATCGGGATTTCACTCGGGAAATTGTATTTTTAGCCCATTTAAAAATGCTTTCTTTACATAAACACTCTTGAATATAATTTTTGATTAGTTAAGGAATAATTTTTAATTACAATAATAATTTTAGTTACAAGGTATTATTACACCTTAAAAAAACGGCTTGACGCTGAACCTTTCGCGAAGGTGTTTTTGGAAGGCGCAACAAAAATGTCTGACAAGCAAAACTTTGAAGAAATCTTATCTTATGCCCGTGTAAGTTTTATTCTTGGGTTGATTTGGAAAGCTTTGATTAGAAACTCGTAGTATTTACGATCGAATATTGGCTTTATAATTTTCTTAAGACATTTTTTTTTTTTTTTTTTTTTTTTTTTTTTTTTTTTTTTTTTTTTTAACGGGATATGACAAGTTCTTACTGGGGAGACTCAAAACCACATCTCCCGCAAGAGAAACCAGCGTGCTAGCCAAAAGACTACGGGCAGCCCACGAAAGAAGCGTTAACTTTTTTATTTTATTTTAACAGTCTAGTTGTGTGTTTTTTTTTTTTTTTTTTTTTTTTTTTCATTTCATATATTTTTTTAAATATCTCAAAATCGCTTGAGAAATAAGCAATGCACATTTTTGTGTTAGAGGCCTAGATCGTACATTTATTTTAAGCATTTAGACTTGAGAAAACGAATAAAACCATTTTTAAGGCCATATCTTTAATTATTTTCTTGAAACGATAGGCGAAACATTCCTCCAAATGTTTCATATTTTTGTAATAGTTATAAATTTTGATTACATTTACTAAAGAGATAGTTTTTTAATCAAAACATTATATTAATAGACATTAGCAGTTCCTAAGTTAAGTTTCTTATAATTTGTTAAATATCTTGAAAAGTATGGATGAAATTCGATAGGACCAGCACAGTATGATAAAAGGTTGTTTAAAATTTCGTATGTTCATTTCGTTCCATCTCGCCATGGTGGAGCATAATAAGAAAACCGGTAAGATGTTCGCTAAGATTACAAAGTTTCGTTAAGAGGTTTGGGTTCCGAAATGGGTTTGAAATGTGGTGAAATTCGAAGAACGCTGAGGTCTATGGTGAAAGTCAACATTGATGATGTATGACCCCGTTTGCGAAGAAGAATTCCTTAGCATATTCCAGCTTTTTGTATCCAACTTACTCACCTATATATTCGATTTTTTAAATCTTTGTAAAGTTTGATGGTCCAGTCCATCCATGAAAATCGAAACTTCAAAAATTCATAACTTGGTTCAGAGTCAAATACTAATATTAAAATTTTTACTCCTCTTTGGCATCATATAGGCCTACATATTGTGTAAAAATTATGAATTTTTATCCGTACAATTTGAGATATATATCCTCAAACTTTACAAAAATTTAGACTTCGAAATTTCAAAAATGTATAACTTTGTTCAGAGTGAAATACCAATATTGAAATTTTTACTGAACATTGCTATCATATAGGCGTACATAATGTGAAAAAATCATGGATTTTTATGTTGTCCCATCAGAGATATACAACCTCAATCTTTACAAAAATTTCAAAAATCGAGATTTCGAAAATTCATAAAAAATTAAGGAGTGAGTTTTAAATGCTGATGCTCTATAAAATGTGACTGCCCAATGATACATTCTTACAAAAATATTAACTAAAAAAATATTAACTCTGATAAAGTTCTCCTTCATGTTTTTTTTTTTAATCCTAAAAACTGGTATTCCTCAATTTTCGACCCCCAACTTTGGTGACCATGGTAAGATTTGCATAGGGAATTATGGCTATGAAACAGTATTGTAGGGTAGAGAGTATTGAAAAAAATTTTGCCAGTTCCAATCTTGTGCCATGATGCAGTCCAGAGATAGTCAATTTAACGCAAACATCTTGAATCGCTACGTGATTCAAAAGAAAACGGGCGGCCACACGTAAACGGCGAAAGATAAAATTTAAAAAAAAATCTCTTTTGAACTCCCAGTTTGTGTAGTAAAAACATATAAAAAAATAAAATAAATTAAAAATGGTCAAGCAAACTATCTTGGATCACTTCATATGGATTGAACCCGTTGCAGGATTCTGTCTCCAGTATTGCAACGTTCTTTGAAACTCTGTGCTGATGCATTTCTGCGTATATTTTTTTAGATTAGTCTTTGAAAAGTTGAGTATATTTTGTACGTATGCTATTAACATAATCATATTATTGTCTACTTTTTGGGCCTTGCAATGAGCAATATTGCAGGAATCTATCCGAGGAGTTGTAAGGTCTTGTGAAACATTTCGTCGAAGTCTTGCACCTTATTCCTGTTGACTCATTCCTTCAGGGGCCTTAATGTGAGTTGGCTCGCAGTATGCAATATGCAGTAATCTCACTCATGACGTGGCCATTGTAGGGGAAGGCTCAAATTAGTACATTGCTCCTGAAGAAGCGCCTAAAATATTGTGAAACATATAAAGTTGACGGTGTTCAAATGAACCCGCCTTGCGCTGTATTTTAAAAAAAGCGCCTTCTAGATTTTGCAGGGGAAAAAAGCTTCTAGACATCAGCTGATCCACTTATCCATGAGAGCTCACTGAGGCAACACCGATGTGAGGCACATCCGCAATCATCCGATTCATGTGACTAGCGATCAAACATTGACTTTAAAAAAAGAAATTACATTGTAATTATATTCTTATGCAACTTCCGCCTGTCATAACTTTCAATTTACATATAGATAGATCTTTAGGAAAGCCCCGGATATGAGCAAGCCAATTGCTACCTACAATTTTTCTTGAACATTCCACAAGAAGTATCTTGCTGTGATTTTAATGAAATGGTATAAATGCCATTCAGGGATTCAGTTGTCTGCATATAGACGTCATTCTACAACATTACCGTTTTTGTACAAAATAAAAAATCTTGAATGAAACAATTTTGACCCTTGCTCTCGAACGATTCATTCATTGTCGGCTTCCAGGAAGATTTTACACAAAATCTAAACCTTTTGAACTAATTTGGATACTCTTATGATTGCATGAGGCCCTGTAATCTTGCAGGAAACGATTTCGACACATTGCTCTCTCGTCCGATATCTCGCTGTTTCTCCTGGTCTTGAACGAGTCACTCATTACCGTCTTGAAGGAAGATTTTACACAAACTCCTAACCTCTCCAACTAATTTGGATACTCTTACGTGTGCATGAGGCGATGTAATCTTGTAGGAAACGATTTTGACACATTGCTCTCTCGTCCGATATCTCGCTGTTTATCCTGGTCTCGAACGAGTCATTCATTACCGTCTTGAAGGAAGATTTTACACAAAATCAAAACCCTCTTGTGAGTGCATGAGGCCTTGTAATCTTGCAGGAAAAGATTTTGACACATAGCTGTCAATTGGGTAAATCATTTCCGAAGTCTCGCATATTATCCTGTCATTGAATGAATCATTCGTTAATACAAGACAAGATCCACGTCAGTTATAACATTCAAGGATAAATTCTTCGGCTCTCTCGATCTTTGAACCCAGGTCTTCCAGCATATTAGTCAAGTGTTCTAGCAATGAGCTAATCTCGCCCCATGAACTAAGCGTGAAAGTCGACAAGTTCAATCAAAGAGTTTCGACGATTGCCTGACCAAATTAGTTTCTTCTAGGTCTGACGAAAATACTTTAGCCAGAGGCCAAATAACTCCATTTGTTTGGGCTTTGACTAAGACTTCAAGTCAGACCATTGGGTTGAATAGTCAAATATAGGAGCTTTGAGGATTGACTACAGCAAATATTTATATATGTGAAAAATATGACATATTTCTTGATTCTCTACTTTTCAGGCGGCTGAACAATATGTCTATCCAGTTAATATTGAACATGCTTGGATACCAACAATATTTTCAGCTTTCTCTTTGGCTGTATTTTAGTTGAGGATTTTCTTGCTGACTGATGGTATTTATTTAAACCTTTTCTTGCTAGAAGGAAAATTACTAAATATTTGATTTATAATATTTCCTTCGAATTGATTGTGAAATGCGCAGGGCTTGCCAATCAATCAAGCGTGAATCCTATTGAAGCAATCAGAACGATTATAATGAACTGGCTACGCTTTGCCGCCGTATTACCAATGGCTACGAAGGATTTACGACGCCCGGCTAAAGGTCGAACGGACGCCGAGTAAAAGAAAAAAAAAACCCTCTCGTAATTGAGTGTATTAATGAGTTGATAAGTATGATGTAAGATCCAAAGAACATTATACAACATGTCGTTGCTCGTTAATTACTCATGGGGATTCTCTCTGACGGCGAGGAGATTAAACAAAAAAAAAAGTCCGGCACGCAGGAGCTGCATTCCTCTAGACACATGCCTCAGGGAGATGATAGTGAAGGCTGCATTCCTAAATTATTGGCTATAATAAGCTATGTAAACTAATAGTTTTGATATTTTATATTTGTAGGAAGCCTTGTGGCCGTAAGTACTAAGGTGTATGCACTCCGTGCCTGAGGTCGTGGGTTCGATTCCCACTATAGGGTGGTGGGTTTTCTTTAGGAAAAAAAGGAAAGGCATCAGCCCTCTCTTGGCTAGAAAATAGTGGTAACCTTTAAATAATCCTTCCTAAAATTCCTAGTTAATTTTTATTTATTGACTTAAATTTTAACGTCCATTTATTTGTTTTGAAGAACCAGGAGCCAAAATTCCATTTTAATCCAAGATATCACCTTGAAACTGGTTTTAATATTAACGCAAAATAGATTTTTTTCGCGATCACTTTTCCTTAAAAAGACAGAGTCACATAGTAAAAATTCACTGGTTAACGAATTTGGCCTTTTGTTTTAGAGAAAGTATTTCATTGCCAATTTCATTTCGTTCTATTTTTGTTGTTGCTACAGAGTGAACTGGCAGATGTTCATACTACCTATGTCAAATGTATATATTCAGATTTGAATGATCGGTTTTTGAAAAGCCAATATTTCGCGTCAGAACTTCCGGTTTGCGTCATACCGTCGACGTCACGGGTTCCTTTCCATAGTTGGCGAAGGAAAAACGCTATAAAAAAAAACAAAAAAAAAACTGAAATCAATTGACAAATAAACGGAAATTACAGAAGTTTTTCGAAGGTTATTATGACAGGTGCGCCGCGCTTCCAGCCTTTTGTCACATGGCCCAATCAGCTGGCCGCTATCAAACCGGAATATAACCAGTTGTGTTTTCCCCGAGACTGTCAGTGCGCCGTTGACTCTCCTTGGAGCAGCATCGCGCATCTCTTGCTAACATATACCACATTGGTATTTGTGAATACTTGTCGCTACAATTTTTCGGGATTTAGTTGTATGCTGATATTCATTGGTGCATCAATCTCATGTTGTCCAAGAGGAGGAAATGCAGGCTGCGTTTGGACGCTCTCGATTGGGACATGACAGGTCAGATATAGTATATTTTTAGTAATTATTTTAATTTTAGCGTCCTTTTAGCGCGTTTTCGAAATCCCTCCACAGGGAGGAAACCAGATGACGCAATCCAACTAGAAATAGTTTCGTTCCGAAATATAACTGCTGCTCAAACTTGTTTATATATTTTCTGGATCGGCTTATCTTCAGCGGTGTTTCTTCTCTCCTACTGCGATATTTCGCAGGATTCCTCTCCAGCTTCCTCAAGATATTTGTTTTTATCCTCGGTGGTAGCCAAGCGAATAAATTTCATTCCCTAAAGTTCTTGGGTTAATAGAGTTAAAGATAAACTGTATATATGTTTTCTATTATAAATAGATATTTGAGCCAGGTTGTATACTACTCTGCCTTTTCTTGCCAGAGTAGTGCTGATGTAAAGAAACGCCACAAGCCCAAGTGGGAATCCATCCATAGTACCGATAACTCGCGCCTTAACACTTACGGTCCCTAATTTTTAGAAATCAGTTTTTGTTTAAACAAACGTTTGTCAAATACATAAATCTCACAATCTAATGCTCTAAAAAAATTTTAGTTACTTAGCCAAAGGCTTCACGTCCTCTGTTGAAAACTACCGGACACTCGGACTTTTTTTGTAGTTTTGTATAGCTGTCATGTACATATTTAATTACATGGCCATTTTTTTTCTTGCCCAGTGACTCATTAGACGACACGGTCATGGTTTCTTTTTCTTTTCTTTTTTTTTTTCGTTTTTAACGCCACATCAACTATTTGGCAATCAGCGCCGGGCTATCTACAGGTTGCCACCCTTTTATAATGCCAACAGCACGTATTCGGTCACCCATTCAGGCACTTACCACGCCCGACGTTGCTTAACTTCGCTGATGTTCGGGAACCGGTGCATTCAACGTGGCTATGGCCGTTGGCTCATGGTTTTTTTGTAAGCAATTCTGGATTGCGCCATCAAAGCAATATATTGGGAAGGAGGAAGCACGCCAAAAACGTCAAATAAAAAGAATACATTTTCATTTATATAAGTGCTTAATATATGTAATAAAACTCCTAATTTTATTGAATATAATTTTTAAAATATAACTATATCGACATCACTACTAATAAATTCGTGAAACGCATAAAGAATTTAGAACGTCTGAATTTCAACAAATCTTTGTGACTAAGATTAAGAACGTCGTTTAAATAGTTGCA
This sequence comes from Gonocerus acuteangulatus, assembly GCA_946811695.1. Classification (NCBI taxonomy): domain Eukaryota; kingdom Metazoa; phylum Arthropoda; class Insecta; order Hemiptera; family Coreidae; genus Gonocerus; species Gonocerus acuteangulatus. The sequence goes on from OX328128.1 coordinate 29,995,059, forward strand.
CAAGAGGAGGATATCTTGAAGGTCTAGGCGCACGGTAGTGCGCCAGGCCAAGTTCCGGCCTAAGCATACTGTGTGTATATTACAGGAGGTCTTAGAGCCGATTTTTACCCTCTCATAACTTTCAACCAGGTAAAGATAAAGTTATGAAATTTTACACAGGTATTATACTACTAGATGTGAGTAAAACTGGAAATGTTCATAATTCTACATCGAATAGTTTCTAAGATATAAGCGATCGAAAATCGGGATTTATAGGACTCACTGACTCATCAAAATTATTAGGCACTTCCAATGATGCTAGAGACTTGAAATTTTGCATGATGATAGATATTAAGGTGTTATTAAAGGAAAAAATCGAAAAATCGTGAAAAGTTGTGTTTGACTCCACTTCCGGGGCGGGGGCGTGCCAGTTTTGTACTTCCTTCGGAAACCCGTCATTCTGTCCGAAACCCATGATGTGGGGTATCAAATGAATCGTCTCGGTATGAAGAACCTATATTTGATGTTTTAAGAAACAATTATACGCATATAGGCTCGGTCAAAATCTTATACTAGCTGTCTGTCTGTATGTTTGTTCCTTATACAAATCCGTACCGTTTGACCGATTTTGACCAAACTTGGGACACAGATGGGTCTTGATACGGGGAGAATCATAGGCTAGGTTAAATTGTCTTTCAGCTGCCTGTCTGTTTGTTCCTTGTACAAATACACACCGTTTGGCCGATTTTGACAAAATTTGACACATTTGAAACCCAAAATGTATGTTCTTTGTTCTTATCTTTTTCTTGAAGGCCTTCTACACTTTCCCTATTGTGATCTTTATCCTCGGGATAAGGTTCCTGTGTTTTACAGTGTAATAGTTTAGTTAAGAGAGTAATCAATTTGTCCTCTAGAGTAATGTCATCTGGAAGACCTTCCAGCTTTTCTAGGCTAGTGATTAGATGTATGTAGGTTGATTATTGGTATCAAATATCAAGCAGTAAGGAGAACTTTGTGCAGAATCCAAAGACCCTGGTTTTATATGAAGTACAAAAGCCAGTTTGTATGCGGCAACTAAATTTTAATTAATTCTTAGAAAAAAGTAATGAGATCCCAAAAAAGAACATAAATGTGAAATAGAGGCCAAGTTCCTCCCCCCACAAAGAAACACTCCCTTCCCCAAAAATATCCCCTCCTAAAACCCCCCAAAACGCCTTACCATCCTACACTCCAAAAAATTAGTATGAGTTAGTGTTTTAAGTGCACCATCTTTTCAACCAAAAATATTTGCCAATACAAGAGATGATACATGAAAGAAATGTCCAAGTTCATTACTTGGAAGACCTCATAGTTACTTACTAAGAACAGTATAGACACGTCAACTGACCTTTAAAAACAACAATAAAAATACTTATATCCAGTTACTAAAATATCACTTTCCTCAACCAGGTATATTCTTAAACTTGGCAATGTTTTATTTGTGCCGAAATTATCTTTAGAGAGAAAACTAAACATTGCCAAGTTTAAGAATATACCTGGTTGAGGAAAGTGGTATTTTAGTAACTGGATATAAGTATTTTTATTGTTGTTTTTAAAGGTCAGTTGAAGTGTCTTTACTGTTCTTAGTAAGTAACTATGAGGTCTTCCAAGTAATGAACTTGGACATTTCTTTCATGTATCATCTCTTGTATTGGCAAATATTTTTGGTTGAAAAGATGGTGCACTTAAAACACTAACTCATACTAATTTTTTGGAGTGTAGGATGGTAAGGCGTTTTGGGGGGTTTTAGGAGGGGATATTTTTGGGGAAGGGAGTGTTTCTTTGTGGGGGGAGGAACTTGGCCTCTATTTCACATTTATGTTCTTTTTTGGGATTATGTTTACACACATGAACAACACCTTACAATCTTACTGTTGTTTTGTAATTAGAATATATCACAGCATGGAACGCTTATTAATTCAATGTAGCCAATGATTCAGATAGAGATATGAAATGACGTTGTATATTTATATTGGTTCACATTTAAAACCATAATTATTGATATGAAACGTGCAATGTGTCATCTTTAATTTATAACACTCTATTAATATTTAACTTATTAATTTTTGTTTAATGTAATATATATATATATATATATATATATATATATATATATATATATATATATATATATATATATATATGTTTGGCTCCCGATAAGTCATGCCTTCATCAGTGTGTTGAGAATAAGGTGAAAACTATGCTACACGGATGTCCAATCATTTCTGAATTGCACATCCGGGAGAAATTATTCCACCAAGCCGAAACTTCTGCAACATTAACACATTTTCCTATAACAATTTGTGGATGTCAGTGTGGTACACCGATGAGGGGTATATGGTCCCAGAACAGAAATAGCCATAGCTCTTGGATCCTTTGCTACTGTCTTCCAATCGGACGTTCATGCGATTGAGATTGCAGCCCGAGAAAATCTCAAAAAAGGTATTAAAGGGCAAAGAATACGAATTAATAGTGACAGTCAAGCTGCACTGAAGGCACTTGCATCGCATAGTGTCTCCTCAAAATTAGTGCTTGATTGCCACAATGCCCTAAATGATCTGGGCAGGCGTAACAGGGTTACGCTTGTGTGGGCGCCGGGACATGAGGGCATTGAGGGCAATGAGAAGGCTGATGAGCTGGCAAGGAAGGGATCGGAGGAGATGCTCCATGGTCCTGAGCCGTTCTTCGGTGTGTCAAGAAGGTAGTAAATGCCTGGGAACAAGAAGAAATTCAAAAGAATTGGCAGGCTAAGCCAGGTATGAGGCAGGCAAAGCTACTTGTCCGGATTTCGAAAGATAGGGCAAGGTATTTCCTTCAACTAACAAGGGTAGAACTAAGAAGGATAGTCGGACTTCTCTCTGGACATGGTCCGCTAGGAAAACACCTGTGCACGATGGGGCTAATAGAGGACCCTACGTGTCGCTGGTGCCTCGAAGAAGAGGAAACCTCACAGCACGTCCTCTGCGAATGTGAGGCGTTGGCCTACAACAGGTTAGTGCACATAGGGAAGGCAATTGCTACGCCCAAGGACATAGCCGAGGCTACTCCCAAGGAGCTCAAGCTATATGCGAGGAGCTGCAAGTTGGAAGGGGAGTAAGATAGGGACGCAAATCACAATAGATCCAATAGGGTCGCAGTGCAAAAGGGCGAAGGGCCAAGGTCCCTTTTTATTGTATTGTATTGTATAACAAATTGTAGTTTCATTAAGATACCAAGACCGAACCCTCACTACATCAACCTTCGCAATCCGGTCAACGATCTCCTCTCAATGAATCATATACGTTAAGTTAACTCTAATACTTTTTGTTGTACGTACAAATAAACTATGAAACATTCCGTACATTATTAACTAAGAATTTTTGGACGGGTTATCTATAGGTTACCACTCTTTTCTAGCCAGGATAGTGCTGATGCCTTTTCTTTTTCCAAAGAAAAGCCACTAACCCTAGTGGGAATCGAACCCACGACTGTCAGCTCGGAGTGTTAAGTGCTCACGCTTTTACGCTCACGGCCACCGGGCCTACAAGTTAGTATTATACAAACATATGTTTATCTCACTGCTCAGTAACTTTAAAATAATCTAAAATGAAATAAACTTCAGAAAACCAACATTTACGTAACTTTTGTTTGGATGGACTTGACAACTTATCTTGGCTTGTCGAAAATTGTCTCTAAGCCTTCTAACTGTCAACCCTTTAGAATAGCCTTTAATGTCTTAAATAAAGTATCGAATAAGACAATTTTTCAATATATTACTTCGTCAATGGATAGAATATGTTTGCTCCGATTAGATCATTCGATAGTTTGACATGGTAGGGACGATATCAAGAAGTACTGAAGCTAAATTAGCAACGAGACGATCAACTGAAGACGTTAATGACATGACTAGACAAGACGTACATAATGTCATAAAACAACACATAATCAACAAGTGGCAAACTGACTGGACATACACAGAAGACCACAAATTACGAGAGATTAAGCCGACAAAGGAGCCTGGCGTTCAAGTATTCGGAATGTAAGGCGAGAAGAAGTCGTGCTTACTAGACTACGTATTGGACATCCATACTATACAAATTCATATTTATTAATTAAAACACGTACTTTTAGACCGCAGAGAAAGAGGAAACATTGACCTACAAATAATTTACAGGAATTCCTCACAAAGGATAGTACACACATCGATACACACTAAATTATCAGAAACTTAAAAATAATTTAAACTTTTTTATTATGCTTTAATTTAATTAACCTGAAAATTTCTATATACTTACACATTATGGTCTTCGGGTTTTGACCGTGTCTTCAGTTTCTTATACTCAATAAGTACTCTTCGACTCCCAACAACTTATGACAAAAAAACAATTGGAGATTATTTTATTTATTTCTTAAGAGTTAACAACGTGGTGATTTGCTCTTTAAGTCAATGGGCGAAGAAAGCTAACAATTATACAGAACCATATAGATATATAAAAAAAAAAGAATACATAATTGGGAAGATTATTTATAATATAGTAAAGTTTGGCATAAAAAAAATTAAAACAAAAAGTAATAAAACACAAATAAATAAATAACTAAAGAAAAACATTAAAAATGAAAATTATATAGAAATTTTAACTCGTAGGCTTGCACGGTCCGAGTCTTCGGGTTTTGACCGTGTCTTCACCAACGTTTCGCCAGTGATACAGCTGGCTTCCTCAGGGTTACGCCTGAGGTCCTCAGACGGTTCTTAGTCCCGGTTGTAACCCTGAGGAAGCCAGCTGTATCACTGGCGAAACGTTGGTGAAGACACGGTCAAAACCCGAAGACTCGGACCGTGCAGAGTCTTCGGGTTTTGACCGTGTCTTCACCAACGTTTCGCCAGTGATACAGCTGGCTTCCTCAGGGTTACGCCTGAGGACCTCAGACGGTTCTTAGTCCCTGTTGTAACCCTGAGGAAGCCGGCAGTATGACTGGCGAAACGTTGGTGAAGACACGGTCAAAACCCGAAGACTCGGACCGTGGAAGCCTACGAGTTAAAATTTCTATATAATTTTCATTTTTAATGTTTTTCTTTAGTTATTTATTTATTTGTGTTTTATTACTTTTTGTTTTAATTTTTTTTTTATGCCAAACTTTACTATATTATAAATAATCTTCCCAATTATGTATTCTTTTTTTTTTTTATATCTATATGGTTCTGTATAATTGTTAGCTTTCTTCGTCCATTGACTTAAAGAGCAAATCACCACGTTGTTAACTCTTAAGAAATAAATAAAATAATCTCCAATTGTTTTTTTGTCATAAGTTGTTGGGAGTCGAAGAGTATTCATTGTAGACTTGTGTTCTAAGTTTTCGTGGCTCTCATGAATAAAGCTTTCTTCCTTGTAATTTTTCCTCCGAACTGAACCACAATTCTCTTGCAATATATTGCTACACAGATTCATAAAAAGTATATATGAATGATGTAATTAAATAGATTTAATAACATTTGAAGCGTTTATAAACTTGGCGATGCGCTATCCTTATCAACAGTTCCTTATCAACAGTTCCTTATCAATTGAGAAACTCTGTTATTGTTTAAGTATTATAATTTAAACCATGAAATAGGAGAGTAGTTGTGAGTGACAGGTGTATACTGCTCTAGATTATGTTATCTGAGTAAGCACTTGGAGAAGCACTCTAAGCGTACGTTGCTGATCACCAGTCAGGCTCTCCTGTTCGGGTTGTGTCCATGTTGTCCAAGAGGAGGAAATGCAGGTTACGTTTGGACGTCAACCGTAATATTCAAGGTAAGTCCTGATTCGGTTTCACGTTGCAGGTAGTAATGACATTCCTACGTTGCATACATGAAGAAAATGGCCACGTATTTCTACGTTGAATATACCAGATTCCGATGTTAAGCAACGTCGGGCGTGGCAATAACTAGGATGGGCTACCAAGAAAAATCACGTGACGTTGGTATTATTAAAGGTTGACAACCTATCAATAGCCCCGGGTTAATAGCTCAGAAGTACGCAGCAAAAAAATTAAAACAAAAAATAAAAAATCACTCCTTATTAATCAAGGCCAGTTTCGTTAGGCAGCGAAATTACCGCCCATCGAAACACTCTTTTTTCGCGCGAAAAAAAATTGTAGTGCTTACGGATTTGCGTTTGTAGGCTTCTAGGTGCACTATAGGTTTTCGAACATTTTTAAGGCGATATATGTAAGACGTTTTGAGAAAAGATAATAAATGACTGGGGAAAACAAGTTTTCCTAACAACTCTTCGGCTCGGGAAGTATTAGAGAAAAAAAATCAGGAACATAAATATGCTTTAGGTCCTCCACCCGACAAACCTATGTAATCTACTGTATAACATACAGTCTCCTTTTGTGTACATGGCCACCGCGCATGAGCGAACGCCACAGGACACTTTTTTTGTTCAGTTTAGTCATCACTAAAGCATATTTGTGCTAAAATTGTATTGGCAGATATAAGCAGTTTTATGAGTTTCTTTAATATCTGGAAGACGGTTGGGGCATCTTGGTAAGTAGACGGCTATTAGAAAGCTTGCTGAATTTCCTAGAAAAACGGTTCTGAAGTCATTTTTGATGGGGCGATCGTTACTGGAGAAATCAGTGCTTAAAATTGGGAGTGTCGGTATGGTTATTTCGAACAGTTTTTTTGCTCTCCGTTTGCCTTAGTTTTTAATTAGTTGATTTTTTTAAAATGCATTTAACTGTAAAATTAATATTTTAAAATAAGTTAAGAAAATGAGAAACGTATTCGAAATAGTGTTTTCGTAGAGCGAGGTTGAGAAGAGGGAGGGAGTTATTTCCACTTGAGATATTGTAAATTTCCTGTTGTGGTGCCATATACATTTTTCACGAACGATCAAAACAAAGCTAACTTTTAAACTTAACTGTTTCTAATATTTTCCAAATCTTTAATTATAATTAAATAATAATAACACGTAATTATCTGGAGATTGCTGGATGGTGGAAATTGATGATCCGAAGGACGAAAAAAGGCCGAAATTTCCACGGGTGTTTCATTTGGCAAAACGTTTTCGGGGACTAAGCCCCATTTTCAATGCCCATGCATTGGTTCTTACTCAGCCAGTCTAGGAGCAAGGCTGGGCTGAGTAATAACCAATGCATGGGCATTTAATATGGGCTTAGGCCCCGAAAACGTTGTGCCAAATAAAACACCTGTGGAAATTTCCGCCTTTTTTTCATCCATCAGATAAATTATCTGTTCCAAAACTTTCTTTGAAGACCTTGTGGTTGTGAGTGCTAAGGCGTGTGCACTCCGTGCCTAAGGGCGTGTGTTCGATTCCGACAAGGGCTGATGGCTTTTCTTTCAAAAAATAAAAGGCACCAACCCTATCCCAGCTAGAAAAGGGTGGTAACCTGTAGATAATCTGTCCTAAAATTGGTTGTCCATAATAAATGGACGATAACATTTAAAAAAAAAAAACTCTTTCTATTCTAAGCTTTCCAAATGTCACTATGAATAAGTACGGAAACGCTCTAATGATGCTGTTCCTGTGAATTGGACTTTTATATTATAACTTCCAAAAATTGCCATTAATATTGGAGCTTGAATTTGACCATATGAGTTTATCGTTAGAATAAACTGTAATCTAATCTAGTGGGAGTCGAACCCACGGCCTTAGGCATGGAATACATATGCCTTAGCACTCACGGCTACCGGGCCTCTAAGTTGAACTGGAAGTAAACACTAATGCTTCAGATAGGTTTTGTAGAAAAAAGGCCATTATGCTGTATAAAATAGGCCGCAAGATTATTAATTTAATGCGGCATTAAACAGAAACTAATGGTTCTTTGGAGACTTTTGCAAACAATTTCAATCCAGGGTTTTTCCAAGATTTGTTTTACTCCTAATGGAAAACTCTTGAAAAAGCCCGTCCTCTCTAGAAGTAATGAAGTAGCCGGGAAAATCGAAGGAAATACCAGAGAATCTTCTCTCTCTCTTTTTGTTCTTTCATTCCTTCTTGTTCTGCTGCCACTGAAGGAATTCCTAGAGGAATTAGGCTATTGGTAATCCTATATACTGGCCAATCCTTAGTCAAGTCAGGATTACAATTGGACAAATAGCTTCGAATTGTGTCCATGTTCTTGTCAAAGTTTACAAATATCCACTTCAAATATTTCTTGCGGCTAAAATTCCTAAATTTGCTTTTAAATGATTTTCAGAAGTGTTGATAAAAATACCCCCCAAAATCGTATTTATTATTATGAATATGATTTTGGGGAGTACGAAATAAAAGTTAACAAAATTTTCTTAAACATTTAGAATAAGTAGATAGTCTGGGTTCGGCCATTTTGGCAAACTCTTCGGCAGAAGAGAAATAAAAAACACTTTCAAAAATCCTTTCCTCTCAACAAAATCTAAAAAAATAAAAAGTCAGGTTTCCACATCTATATTAATTAAAATTCAAACAACATAAATTAAAAAACTGACGAAGAAGGCATTTCTCCCATCAACTCCAATATTTTCCACTAGCTCTCCATATCAAAACCAAAGTGGGTGAACACCACATCGGTTCTCCTAGGTCCTTCCTCTGGATCTGTGTATCCTAACATTAACATTGTATCGCCTTTTCCGGCTATTTTTCCCTTTAATTTCTCCAACACCCCCACCCCCAGTTCACCTCATTTATTATTCTCTTTGTTAATTCTGACTATTTAAGAAGGCTTCCTTAGAGTATGCCGAAACGTCTAAATTATAGTTTTTCCCAAAAATCTAACTTCTTAGTCGAAACCCAAATATTCCTAGACTTCTCTTCTGATTTCAATTTCTTACTTTCCTCGTCCTCAAATCACGAGTTAGCCATCATAGGCTTTCTTTTTTGTTTCCCAATCCGTAAAACACATCTGTCTGGAAAAACAAATTCCAGAAACATGTTTTACTAGAATGTTGTAATAAGCATTAGTATGTTGATCTACGCTTGTACGAAGTAAACCTGACGACTTTGAAATATTTATCCTGACTGGCAGCTAAATAGCTATAATTCTATTTAATTCCTGCAATCAACTCATCTCGAATTCCTCGTTAATTCTTCAAGGTTTCTTGCAATGATTTATAGATGGCGCCGTGTAATATTTTACCTTGCAACAGTAGTCTTGAATGCATTGTGTAGTTTTTATTTTTATTTTCTTCTTGTTCCATACTTCCCATTACTCTTGCGTTAAATCAACTCAATCTTTGTTTCATTTATGTTGTGTGAATATATCTCCTTTTTGACATGACAATTTCATATGGTTAGTGGCCTCCAAATTTTTCTTCTCAGGTGACGAAAAAGTGTCCCGTAAGTTACGTCATTGGTCTCTTGGCGAGAATCGTTTTTTAAAGCAGGCCATACACGTTCCGATTTGCGGTCCGACTTGTGGTCCAACTTCCGAAGTTGGATTCGATATCGGATCGTGAATGAGCTTGTTAGATTGCTGGAAGTCTAGTTGGACGATTCGGAACATTTAGAGAAACGAGTCGAAAGTCATACATCCGACTGGAGACGGAGTTGGTGCGTGAGTGGGTGATCGGATCAAAGTCGTCCAACTTACCATAGTCAGTGCTTGTCTTTCGGGCAAATTCGGTCTGCACTCGATACAGATTTTGGCTCGTGAGCGACGTCGTGTGTGCGTAGCGTCTCTTCTTCTATTCCTATATATGAAGCATCCCAAGTTGTTACACTTCCTTCTGTAGGGTTCTTTCGACATGAGCCGATTTGTTCATTAATCGAGCTAAATTCTCTGAAATTAATATCGACCCACGCATCGTGTAGGTGGGAAGGCCCATCATATCGATTTCAAGATGACGTAGTCACTCCGATAATGCTGGTTCACAATGATTGGTACTGATTGGGAGTAACCAAGTATCTGAGGGTGGAGTTAATATATGCATTCAGTAATGTCCCTTCTCGGTGGAGTAATGTCTCTTCTTGGTAATGTCTTGGTTCGATAATTCCCACATCGGCGAAACTGTGGATATTAACTAACCGTGGTTGTTCTGCCTTGGATAAGGACTGCTTTTCAATTTCATGCCCCAAGGAACATGAGCTCCTCTGAATTTAATGGATTTGAAGGTAATAATAATCTTATATAATCTCCTATCCCAAAACATTACGTTATATTTGCATCTTCAACAAATATTATCTCACAAACTGATGGTATTATCAACAAAAATAACCCACCCGATAAAATGTCCGAAAACTATTCTTGGGAAAATCTTGGAACAGAAATAGTTAATATTTTGTGTAGATCTTTCGTCAAAACTTAAACACCTACTACAAAGAAATGTCCAGTAAAAGCAAGATTTTAGGCACCACAATGCACTGAAAACTGGCAGTATCCTATTCAGACATTACTCCTTCACCCTTCTCGAAGTTCCCTTGTTTTACTAATATATATTTTTCTCCGTTGAATTCAATTAAAAACAAAAAAAAAAAACTATAAAATCCCGGGAAACCAGAAACCAAATGAAATAGCGTTCCGGTAGGCGGAGTCTGCTGATTAACTAACTTGACCTTTTAAATTATACAGAGTATTTTTGTGCAGAATGACATACAAATCGAACCATTTTGAGCTTGCAAGAGAGCGAACAGACAAATATATGTATATATTTTTTGATGCTTTCCGGTAGTGGGGTTTCTTAATTCCAGAAGGTAAAAACAAATTCAGTCTTCCCACAAAATCTTCCCACAGCCTGTTGAGCTTCTACGGGAACAGCATTATGCTGTAACATCATAAAAGAACATGAATGCCAGCACCTGATGATGGCACATTTGTGTTGAAAGGCTTAGTGCAAAATATAGAAATTTTGTGGGAAGACTGCATTTTTTTTACCTTCTGAAATATATATATATATATATATATATATATATATATATATATATATATATATATATACATATACATACATTTACATATATACATAAAAAATTCAACCGCCGCGGTGGTTAAAGGTGCATCATTTTCGTGATCAATGGGTTCTGAAATGAAGAATTTTATAATGGGCTCTTCTGGATTGCGTTATGAGTTCAACCTCATAAGCGGGGTTCCTCTCTATGGAGGAATGCAGGAACCGTGCTAAAACGTTCAAATAACGAAACCGACTAATTTTAATCATTGATGTATCTGAATGTGATCGCTCTATCGAAAATTGCCTAACCTTTTTTTGTAGTAGATTTAGTCAAACTTTAGCAAAGCTTTCGGATTGCTTCATCGGGTAGACGTTATAAGCTGGGTTCCTGCACTACAAGGATTAAGAAAAACCCTGAAAATTGGACATAATATCCGGTGGTAGACCGGCGTACTCAAATATTCTTATTGTTCTCAATTGTTATTCCTAGATCCCTCCTGTATAAAAGTGATATCAAGACATGTAGTTGATTGCTGAAACCTCAGCAAGCAAAAGAAAATCCACCAGTACATTCAAACTTGTCCCACTCTGACAATTGTAACAAGGTTACTCTTGACGTAAGTTCGACCGATTTCTAGACGGCAATGTTTTGCCAGCTGATGATGTTTGTATTACGTATGAAGAATTGCAGACGGTTATAAAATTTAAATGTTTCATCAGGGGCACTTGAGACAGTGTAATCCGTTTTGAGATAAAATCGTCAAATGAAATTCAGAAAATCTGCCAAATAAGGAAATGGAACATTTTATTCGAATTTCCTTTCCGTGGCGAAAATCCACTTTCAACCCAATCCTTCTGAGGGAAGGCTTTTCTTATTTTCTTTCGTTATTTACTAACATCCTAAATTTAAGCTCAGCATACACAAAAAATGCAATGCATAGATTCGTCAGATAGTCCGTGCGGTTTTTGATCAAATCAAAAATTACTTTTTATGTACTAACCATGTTAACTTTTCGTCACTTTCTGTCAACGAATTGAAAGATTGATGATGCCCTTTAACCAGAAAGACTTGGGCTTCTCCTCAAATAAACGATCGGGGCGCTTTTTGATGGCGCCATCCTTGCAAAATGTTGTCCTGCTTTTTGATTGTTGCAGAGACCAAAAAGGCGATAGTCCACCAAAACTCTGCTAGGTCAGGACTATAAGAAGGGTGTGGCAAACATTCCCGGTAAACTCCAACGACTTCTCCCGCGTGTGTGAAGACGTTGATATGCAGAAAGCTTACACCTCTTCTGTTGACCGATTCCAAGCGTTTGTGCGATTTTTTCTCTCATACGTTCGAATTTCTCGCATTGTTTAATGGAATCACTGGTTTGATTCCCTGGGAGAAGCTCATAGTAGACAACACCTTTAGAATCTCACGAGATACATATCATAACCATTTTCGGGTATACTCCGTCTTTCAGGATGGCTCGGGGAAACTATTTTTAGTTCCTCGCGATCTTGTGCGCTTCACGTTTTTATAAACGATCCATTCTTCATTCTTAGTACTCACTGTTTTTATGTGACACTCTCACATGTCCTGGCCTCGATGTTCTTAGGAAAATTATATTACCGATAATCAATCAAAAAAATTCATTCAAAGATTCGCAACAAATCAACTGATAAAGACTTGACAGAATCTGCAAAAATTACAATAAACCAAATTGGAACTCACTCTCTAATTAGTAATAACCTTCGGGCTATAAAAAAAAAATAGTGTCGAGGAATGGCCATTTATTCACTGCGGAGATAGTCTGATTTCAAGAAGATAAGAAGTCAAGTAAGAGTTGGGATCAGATTTTCTGAAAAATCTGCATTTTGAACCTTTCGCCATGCTCTTCAGCACTGAATTCCTAGGGTAGATATGGGCAACCTTTGACATGTTGTGGGTCAAACTTTAGTGTTTAAATGGGTTCACGGGTCGCGTAGATGGATCAAAATTATATCAAAGGCTTTGATCTTTGCCTCCTCACTCTTGGCTTGCTCGCTCACTTGATTCCGCAAGAACAAGCGAAAAAACGCATTTCACTAGATTTTCCTTATTTTGATTGAGTGTCAGTAAGTAGTGTACTATTATTTATTTTTTTTAAATTGGGTTTATCAAAATGTCTCGCGGGCCGTATCAAATCATACACAAAGAACTACACCTATCCCACAAACTCACAGACGTCTCAAAATTTAATTAAATACCTAAAGCAAATATTTATAAAAGAACCCAAACCTTTTCGAACCAACATATTGGAAGGCGCAAATAACCTAGTTGTAGAGCGCCAAACTCCATATCTATCTATCTATCAAATCTTACAGCGGCCAGGTTGTTGCCCACATATGTCCTATGGGATGGCGGATGATCAATGATACCACTTAGGTCAGCATGAGGAAAATGAAATCTGACTGTTTTTTTTTTTTTCAAAACTATACCTTGACTTCCCAAACGCGACGAAGTTAGGTAAGTCAAGCGGAATCAATCGAGAACTAGGGAACCAATTAATTAACAAGTAAATTGCTTTCCTTTACCTTCTTTGCCAACTAACGGTCAAAGTACAGAGATATTGATTTTTTTTAGTTTCGCTGAAGCAATTATCTTGCCAGTAAGAGTTTATATTGTAGAAGTTATTTTATTTCATTTGTCATTTTCTGAGGTAATTAGCGCCAGATTTGGTGTTAGAGAATGTGTTATTCTAAATTAAATCACCCGACACGACTTAACAAACCAACTTGTGATATAAGCAATAGAGTCTTTACAGTAAAACTTACGGTTACTTACGGAATGCAGAAGACGGCATAAGCCAAATATTCCACATGACATGAACGAATTGTTAAGGTCCAGCTAACACAACTATAAACTATACAGTCTCATTGTCTTTCTTGCATATTAGAGACATTTCCATACCTCTGTTTGTAGGAATAAGTGAATCAACATTTGTATCAAAATGCAAGGTTTTTTTTTTTTTAGGTTTAGGTTTTATTTTATTACTATTGTAGTTTTTATGATGTTTTATGAGTTTCTGAAATGCATTACTGATTGTGTTTTATCTGTTTTGCAGGACGGATGACTGCGGAGTGCTGGTCCGGGCAGTACGGGGACGAAGAAGCGGCCATAGAGGCATGGCTCGACGAACATTCCGCATTCGTTCACGACTACTTCACCAGGTAACAACTCACTTTCAGACATTTGGTGTAACAATGCACCTGTGCGTTGCAAACTTCATTTTTGGGGTTTGGGTTAATACTAAACAATGTGAAAGCTTTCAAAGGTGTTGGCATCCCTTGCAGAGACAGTAGTCACGGATATCGGTGAATCGAGTACTCAGAGGGCGCGAAACATAAATGAAGACACGTAAGTCTGTCGAATTACTGAAGTATCAAGGAAGAAGTCTCGACTTTACAAAACAAAATTACATACCAAAAGGATACTCATTGTACACAATCAAATTACTTGAACATGTCTTTTCGACATAAATAGCATCGTACCACCTGCCAGAAGTGAACGCACCCGAACAAAGTACTCCAAGTTAAATTTTATTTATTTATTTTGCCGACGTCTGGGCCATTAGCGCCGACATCCATGGTCCACGCAGAGAATTACCTCAACGGACCCTGAAATGATAACAATCCCTGTAGCAGGTGGGCCTCGAACCCCCATCTCCCACATGAGAATCCAAGGCGTTAGCCACTAGACAACAGGGGGACCCACACCAAGCTAATAACCCACATTAGTCTTTTATTGATAATTTTTTCTAGTAATCTGGAGAGCCAGCTGGTGGGTGAAATAGGCCTGTAACTATTGATTCAAAATTGATCTTTTTCCGGTTTTAATATCGGGATGACTAATGATTTTCTTCATTCATCTGGGCAAATCGAAGTTTTCCTAATCCTATTTGGTATATTTAGAAGCGTAGTTTTGGTGGGTGGGAGTGGCCACTCCCATGAATACATCAGGTACATTTCCAACCAGAAAGTAAGGAATCAAATTCTTTAAACTGTTCAAAAGTAACATTCGCTGGTTCAAGATGTCACATGGCGCTAGTTGTGATCAGTTGCATTTTGGCAGTTGCTATTGTTTTCACATTCCTCCAAACAAAGATATGCCAATTTTGGTTAGGTTTAATATACTAATATTATTTCCTTCGCCATAATAATCTACAATGATCCTGCCTTTAGGGCGGAAGTGGAGGCAGACCTCTGAACCCGGAAATAGGCCGTGGATAATTAATCCACAAAACCACCAAGGGGCGGCGACATCCGGTTTCAAGCCGGTCCCTTTCCGGCAGCCCTTTAATTTACTTACACAATGGTATTTTTTAGACCCCGGGATAGGAGTAGCTCCATTGCTCGTTAGTTCTAGCTTTTAGTAATTAGAGGCTTGGGCATATCCTTCTTGTGCGCGCGGCCTTCATAGTTGGATAGCTCTTGAAGTGTTTACAGAAGGAAAATTAATATGGTGGACGTTGTTTCCTGGATATTACAATCTGATACAGAATCCTAGTATTCATTCTTGCTTGGTCGTCAACAAGAACCAACTTATTATTCAAACAAATAACCAAATACTATAATTAGGAGAGGCTTTTCGGCCTTATATGTACTTTTAAGATTTTACTTTATGCTTATAAACTTAGGCTTGCCATATTTTTGATGAGTGGAACCGGGACCCATTAATAATGGGTTGGGCATACCGGGATGGGAGATGGAATAAAAATGGTACAAATTGGAAGCAAAATGGTGAGTTTTGAACCTTTTTTGAAGCATCGCAACGGGAATGGGGAATCAGGAACTCTAAATTGTTAGACTACCCAGTTTTTAAGAATAAAAAGAATTTTTGCTGCTTAATTTACGCTTGGCAGCGCTGTGCAAGTAGTTCCAGCGTATGCTCGCAGATTACAGTTAGAATCATTCTCATTTCTTTGTAGAAAAGTAACTGATTCGTAAAAGATTCTTAAAAACGTGAATTCATTACTTTTTACATCTTACAGCCGTTTCGGGGACACTTATTAATCCGGGCGGGACACCGTGTCAATAGCAAAATACCGGGGCTGTCTCAGTCTAACCGGGACGTATGGCAAGCCTTTCTATACTGCTGTATAATAGATTATAATTTGCTATAAAATGAAAATTTCAACAGTAATTATCAGGAATATAAAAGAAAAGTTGAATCTTAAAAAGAAATCAAACTTTTTTAAGAAGCTACAATTTATAAAAATAAATTAATTTGTTGTGATGAATATCTTTACTATTTTTCACATATTATCCTCAGAATTAAATTCTGTTTTTTTTTTTTCTTTTGCATTTTTATGTTGAATGAACTCTCAATAATAAATAAAAGAATATATTCTATAATATGAGTGTAGATAGATTTCTAAAACGGAATGTCAAGTTAGGCAACCTGCCAAATCCTCCCAGCTGAACTGGTATTTTCGGCGAAATTCTGAGAAATTAATCTGAACGTTAACGATTTTGCTTTAATTGCTTTTCAAAAGAAACGTTACGACAGAAGATCAGACGAATATAGAATAAGCATTCCCTCATAAACATTATCCTTTATAACATCGAGTTTTACGCGCAGAATGTTTTCAAAATCACGGCGTCAATAATGATCAACTGTAGCTCGGGGCAAGTATTATTTTTCTGAGTTTCTACCTTCAACCCTTGGAATGGAAAGAGATAAATTTTAAGGTGGTTGTAAGAAGGATTTAGAGAAACTCCGTTTCTACTATTTTCTTTGTGGGTTTACTTTGATCAATTAAAAGAAACTGAAACTTGTTTTAGTTTCTGTCGTTGACACAGGAGAGTTAAACTTAACTTTTCTCTAAATACTTAAGTTGTTTCTTTTTTCCATTTTTTAGGACCACAACTCAAAATCTCTCTCTCTCTCTCTCTCTCTCTCTCTCTATATATATATATATATATATATATATATATATATATATATATATAGAGAGAGAGAGAGAGAGAGAGAGAGAGAGAGCTTAGTTCAAAGCTCAAGCATACTTATTTCATCATCTATTGTCTTCGTTCGTGGGTTGGAGACCGTCTCTAGGCCCATTCAGACTTTAAATAATTTAACTGAAAAAAAAAATATAGGTTAAGGTTTTTCGTTAGAGAATATAATTACTGATATGGCTTTCGTCTCTAGGGGTACCTTTTTAATACCTTTCTTTATATTTTTGATAACCCGTTGTTAATATTGTAATAACTACACACACACACACACACACACACACACACACACACACACACACACTCACACACACACACACACACATATATATATATTCATACATACATATAAGACTGGAAGCTCAACTGTTTTCCTCAATAAATTTTGAAATCTTTATTCTCCTTAATGCTTTTTAAAATCAGTTCCTTGAAATACTTACATTTTAATTATTCACTATTATAAGAAAGATTTACTACATAGTATTTATTATTCTTAGAAGCTATAAATTGATAAGATATATCCGGCGAAGTGATTAAATGATTTCCTGTTAACACATTGAAAATTATCTAATAATAGTAATATTTTCCGAATTCTAGAAATTAAAAAAAAAAAAAAAAAAAAAAAAAAAAAAAATCTTAATCACAAATTTATCTACACTATGCCATAAATTGAGTATGGTCATTGTAAACTAAAAACAATTATTACATACAAATGGATATAAAAAAGTAAAGAAATATTAATCCACAACACATAATTTTATGGACCCAGAATTGCGGGGGGGGGGGGGATCAAAGCAGTATTAGCCATTCTTATGAAGATTTTGCTTGAACGTCGACTTCACGAAAGATGCGGCTGAATTTGGCACTTGTGACGCACGTGGTCCTTGAATTGACAGGCGTGACACATTAGAAGAGAGTTTGACTCGGGCTGATGGGAATAATAATTAAGTGTATGACGCATGAAGCTCAGGATCGTATTGCCTATACGTCGATGAATCAGTGTGATCGGTCTCTCTGTTTACAGTCTACACTGAGTAAACACTGAGCGAATGTGAACATGCTCTAGCATAACAACCACTTTACATTGGACATTGCTTGCTTTCAATTTTGAGGGATCATTGAAATAATTTTGTAGTAATTTCATTACTTATAAGAAACGTCTCAAATAAGTACCACACACATATATATATATATATATATATATATATATATATATATATATATACATATTTACACATATAGATTTATATAATTATAAATTGAGTGTATTTACTATTATAAAAGAGAACGTAGAGGTCAAAACATTTGCTACAATAAAGTCAGTTGGTGAGACAGAAGTGATAGACTGTGAGAGAAAAAATGAATAAGGACAGATAATAACAATAATAATGAGAGAGAAAGAGAGAGAGAGTGTGTGTGTGTGTGTGTGTGAGAGAGAGAGAGAGAGAAGTGGGAATACAGATTGACGGAGAGGGAGTGAGGGAGGGAGGAAGAGCGAGAAAGATTAAATTTTAGTTTATCTTAGTAATTATAATTATTTGACTTCAAAGAATAACCATTGGGAAGTGTTTTTTACCTTTTAAGTAATATATATATATATATATATATATATATTAAGACACACACATGTGTATGTATATAACCGTATAAATAAAAATATGTACTTGTTTGAATGTATATATTCTAAGGTACTTCGCAATGCGCTGGGACAATATGAACAATAATGCTCTGTTATTGTATAATTTAACTAATTCTTGTATGAACCTTGCAGTTACTTCTTTGTATTGAGCAAGGCCCTAAGAACAAATAAATAAAAAGCAAAAAAAAAAAAAAAATCCTTAAATGATTTGGAGTGTTTTTGTTGGAAGCCCAGAGCGACTAGCTGAATGGGGCATCGTAAACGTGCGTAATATGCCTCGTGCAGTATGACCTTCGGCAATTTAGCTTCTACAATTAGACTTGTTGTGTTTCTTCTTCGATTTTTTTTTTTTTTTTGTTATCTTATTTAGTTTAGTGGAGCTCCAATATACAGGCAATTGATTCCAATAGATACTCTGAAAATTAATCAAACAATAGCATGGGCGTATGTTGGAAATAATTTCGGAGGGGGCTGGGAAAATTTCGGGGGGGGCTGAGACCATTTCCGGTGTATGGAATACAAACTATTTAGATCTTGGAAGAGTTTTAGCCAACTAAAATGCTATTACACCCCAAATATAATATGTTTTATGAACTAAATGGAATATGTTTTATTTAATTTATATTTAAGGGTTTTATAAAAATTTTACCGATCAGTTCAAAATTTCGGGGGGGGGGGGGGGGCAGCAGCCCCCTCAGCCCCCCCCCTTATATACGCCTATGAACAATATTAGGAGAAGAAATGCAGTATTAGCAAAACAAAAATTGTGGCTTCTGTCGTGTATTATACATTTATTAAGATAAAATTACTCACATATATAAATAATTATAAAGATAGATCGATAAAGTTTCTATAAAAAAGAATGACTATTGACAGGAGAGGTAAAAATTAATTTTGTTTAGCCAATGACGTTAACAAAGTGCTTCAGTAAAAGTCTGCGCTTAGGAATCAAGATAATCTCTGTATTTTGATAACTCGGCTTTATTTTCTATTTATTAAAATATTTAAAACATTTTTTAAGTGCTAAATACAAGTGTTCAGCAATAGAACCAAGAATATAAGATTATAATAAAATAGCTGTATCGCCAGCTAAAAACAAAAAAAAAAAAAAAGCAATATTGCATTTGGAGCTAATTTTGGTTAAATCATAAAGAAGATTGTACCTAGCACCGATCCTTGTGGAACACCAGCTTGAACAGTTTTGGCTTCTGAATAAACTCCATTCGATTCGGTTTTGGCCGAGTCAGTCGCCGAGTCGGCGGAATTGGCCTCTTCATTGAAGCCATGAAGCCACACAATGCGTTCTAAAGCAGGCTACACACGGTCAGGCAGGCCTGTCAGTTAGGCCTGAACAGTCCGTCTGAAAGCCGGTACTACATTATTAGAAATGGTCTTGAGTATTGTGTCATTGCATTTATTGATGAAAACATGTGTTGTTAGTATCCAGGGCTAACCGCGGTTGCTGGATTTATTGATGAAAACATGTATTGTTAGTATCCAGGGCTAACCGCGGTTGCTGGATTTATTGATGAAAACATGGGTTGTTAGTATCCAGGGCTAACCACGGTTGCTGGATTTATTGATGAAAACATGTGTTGTTAGTATCCAGGGCTAACCGCGGTTGCTGGATTTATTGATGAAAACATGTGTTGTTAGTATCCAGGGCTAACCGCGGTTGCTGGATTTATTGATGAAAACATGGGTTGTTAGTATCCAGGGCTAACCGCGGTTGCTGGATTTATTGATGAAAACATGTGTTGTTAGTATCCAGGGCTAACCACGGTTGCTGGATTTATTGATGAAAACATGTGTTGTTAGTATCCAGGGCTCACCACGGCTGCTGGATTTATTGATGAAAACATGTGTTGTTAGTATCCAGGGCTAACCGGGGTCGCTGGATTTATTGATGAAAACATGGGTTGTTAGTATCCAGGGCTAACCGCGGTTGCTGGATTTATTGATGAAAACAGGAGTTGTTAGTATCCAGGGCTAACCGCGGTTGCTGGATTTATTGATGAAAACATGTACTGTTAGTATCCAGGGCTAACCGCGGTTGCTGGATTTATTGATGAAAACATGTGTTGTTAGTATCCAGGGCTAACCGCGGTTGCTGGATTTATTGATGAAAACATGGGTTGTTAGTATCCAGGGCTAACCGCGGTTGCTGGATTTATTGATGAAAACATGTGTTGTTAGTATCCAGGGCTAACCACGGTTGCTGGATTTATTGATGAAAACATGTGTTGTTAGTATCCAGGGCTCACCACGGCTGCTGGATTTATTGATGAAAACATGTGTTGTTAGTATCCAGGGCTAACCGGGGTCGCTGGATTTATTGATGAAAACATGGGTTGTTAGTATCCAGGGCTAACCGCGGTTGCTGGATTTATTGATGAAAACAGGAGTTGTTAGTATCCAGGGCTAACCGCGGTTGCTGGATTTATTGATGAAAACATGTACTGTTAGTATCCAGGGCTAACCGCGGTTGCTGGATTTATTGATGAAAACATGCGTTGTTAGTATCCAGGGCTAACCGCGGTTGCTGGATTTATTGATGAAAACATGTGTTGTTAGTATCCAGGGCTAACCGCGGTTGCTGGATTTATTGATGAAAACATGTGTTGTTAGTATCCAGGGCTAACCACGGTTGCTGGATTTATTGATGAAAACATGCGTTGTTAGTATCCAGGGCTAACCACGGTTGCTGGATTTATTGATGAAAACATGCGTGGTTTGTATCCGGGGCTAACCGCGGTTGCTGGATTTATTGATGAAAACATGCGTTGTTAGTATCCAGGGCTAACCGCGGTTGCTGGATTTATTGATGAAAACATGCGTTGTTAGTATCCAGGGCTAACCGCGGTTGCTGGATTTATTGATGAAAACATGCGTTGTTAGTATCCAGGACTAACCGCGGTTGCTGGATTTATTGATGAAAACATGCGTTGTTAGTATCCAGGGCTAACCGCGGTTGCTGGATTTATTGGCTATGTGTCAAGAGGTTGTTATCTTATCTTTGAGCGATTATCTTGTGCAACATTCGACTATCGATAATCACTCTTCGATATCCTACGACAACAATGATGTTTTTTTTTTTTTTTTCTACTCAAATCCAATTGTACTGCGGTATTCTGTTTATTACATGGGTTTGACGTTTCATATTATAAGACACTATACACAATATCTAAGGAGCCCAGAAGTCTAGGGGTCTAAGTAACAAACTCAATGTTTTGTGGAAAATGGAGTAAAGTTGAAGATATCGTCGATACAAATGCTAAGTATCGAATGTGTGTTTCATTTTCAATGTTTACTGATTGCTGTTGGACTGATGTACGGCAAACTATCAAATCTAAGTTGCTTTTGTATCGCAGATATCTGGTAACAGCAAACACTAGATTTTTGCAGTAAACGAATCCTCAGGTCCTTAGCTGTTTATTATTATTTAATTTTTAACGTCCATTATTATTAACTAAGAATTTAAGGATGGGTTATCTATATGTTAACACCCTTTTCTAGCCTACTAAAGAAAAGCCACCACCCCATAGTGGGAATCGAACCCACGACCCTTGGCAGGGAGTGTTAAGTGCTCACGCATTAACACTCACAGCCACCGGGCCTCCTTTTATTAATTATTACTTAACAGTTTTTTTTTACCCAAAATACATTTTTTTGGCCCTCACAAAATGCAGGTTACTTGCTCCTGAGTCCATATGATAATATTTACATATTATTGAATCCGGTGTCTAGCCGAGATATTAACTAAGGGTTTGGGACTGCGATTATATATATATATATATATATATATATATATATATATATATATATATATATATATATATATATATATTATATATATAATATATATATTATATATATAATATATAATATATATATTATATATATAATATATATTATATATATATATATATATATATATATATATATATATGCACACAAATCCAAGATCTCGCTTTTCAAGATATCGTGGAGGTTTGTAGCTACCCAGTATATCTTCCTTTGCAGGCTAATATCCTTGGAAATACTGCCATCTGCTGGTCTTGTATGTACCCTCCCTTCCTGTGGTGAACTAGGCGCCATCTGCCTAGTAATAACTTCCGCCGTCGGTGGCTTTTAATTTTTTCTCCTCCGACCACGGCAGGAAGCAGACGAACTAATGTGGTCCAATTATGTCTATTATGAAGATAAATTATTACAGTTAAGAGGATTGTCGAAGCCTATGAACTTCAACATTTGTTAGCAGTACTTCAATGACCTTTGAGGATATTAATGTAATGAGATCTTGACATTGCTGTCTGTTGGGCATTCAGCACTTCTACCAAGTGTTTAGTCCAGTTCTTCTTCGGCTTAATCCTTTACCGATTAAGCCGAAGCCCCTTATATACGCCTATGGATTTTCAAGTTTCAATTTCAGCTACATTTTGAATTAAGGAAGTGTTTCGAAAAATATTTTATTAATAGACATGAAAAAATTTGGGATATTCGTATATTTTCTAAAACGGTTGCGAAATCGTGGTTAGTGGAAGGTGACCATTCAAAAGGTTATAAAGCAATTTTCGATGGGGCGATGTCAATCTTAAAACTTCGAAAGTGTTTGTTTTGTTCTTTTGAACTGGGTTTTGTCATTGTTTCCTTCCTACACCGTGATCGGAAACTTGAAGTAAAACTGACAGGATAGTTGGGCGTAGTTTCCAGTGCTCCAATGTGAACCGGATGGAGGATGTCCTGTTCCAACATTCTGAACGACAAGTGGCTATCGCATAGGAAAAACAATTATGTGCATAGTTCTATCAGCGAATACACACGGGTTATTATAGTTGAAGGCATTAAAAAATCTTCCCTAAGGGACATGGGCGTATATAAGTGGGCCTGAGGGAGCTGCAACCGCCCCCCCCCCCCGAAATCAGTAAAACTTTATCATAAAAACCTTACAAATAAATTGAATAAGATCAGTTAGTTCAGAAAAAATAGAGTTTATTGCGTTTAATTGCGTTTTTTTGGCTAACTATACCAAGTTCTAAATTGTTAGTATTGTATTCCCCCAAATGTTCTCAGCCTCCCGAAACGAAATTCTCCCAGCCCCTCCCGAAATTATTTTCTATATACGCCCATGCTAAGGGATTTTTTTCAGTCGTTGATTGGAAGGTATTGATGTACAAAACCTCAGATTTATGGTTAAGTGATGGAATGTGATGGTGAGTAAGATTTAAAGAAAGTCATGAATTATTTCAAGAAAGATGCTTTTAACCATTTCTCAGAAATTATTGAAATTTAGGCGGATCGCCAATAAGGTCAAATTAAAGTGCATAATTAATTAAGGAAGATCTACATTTTCCGTATCTTAATTAATCTTTTCAGACTAAATAGGGAGCAAATATCATGTAGGCGAACCTCCTTCCAAAACGACCACGTCATGTTTACGTTAGTTTTTTTGTTACAATGGATATATAAATATCTTATTTACCTCTCTCTAGCTAATCGGGGAAAGTCAAATCACAGGAAATCTCGATCTCCTGCATTGTTCTCCCTGCAATCACGCTGCAGTTTCATATAGCACCGGATTTTTCTGGATAGTCATCACGAAGCAATCACTGGAAAGGGATTGGTCGGTAATTTGTGACGTAATCCCCAGTTCGGAGGAAAGGAGTCCACTTATCTCTATGTAGAGCGAGTAGTTCGGGAATGACTGGATCTCTGAATGAGCCGGTACCTGTGGGCGTGATCAGTAATTGACTGGATCCGGTGAATCGACCGCTTCCGTAGTCGCCGCTTTGGTCAGTAGACTCTCGGGAGTCGCTCTGATAGCATCGTTCTTGGGTGAATCGTTCTTTCTTTTCAAGTCCACATGATCTAAGTCCAACAGTGTTGCCACTTGATTTATTCCAGATCCACAAATGTTTCTAAACATTATTGATACTACAGTTCTCTTAGTTTATTTTGTCTGCGTAGAAGGTAGTATTACAAATATCAGTTGCAAACTGTATATTTCCTGTTGAGACATCGCTCTTTGTTACGGAATACAATGGAAATTGGATGCTTAAAGAGATCCCACGAAGTCACGTCATGAATATCCAAGAAATTAAGTCATACCTTCGTGACATGTTATTTTTAAGGTAATGCATTTTCTTAGTTAACTAAATTCTTAAACCGTTGAATTTGTTGCCTATATTGATCGTGCATTTAGTTTCTATTGGCGCAAGAAAAATGTGCTCTTCATATTTTTCTTTTAAACTCCTTGCTATTTTTGCTGTAACCTAAAATTTATTAACACTTTTTAGTGTTAAGCAAATTAAAATTCCCGATTGAAATCTTTAAAAAAAGTGAGATTTTCTAATGTATATTTAAAGCACGGAAGTCAGAAGACGTCCATCCTTTGCTTTTCGACTTCCGATAGTCTTCCGAAAGAAACTCCGTAAAAAAACAAAATCTTCCTCATTTTTGACTAGCTAAATAGATAAACAAATTTGACTATTAACATACTTGTAATAAACATGTATAATGTAACGAAACCAACTCTTCCGAAAATACACTATCAAACTTTACGTATGAAACCTTTTTCTTGGAAATGCAAGGAGCTTGTGTTTTGAGCAATCATTTGTCTAAATGTTATCAGCCATTACACTTTCTCGTTTACTCCACTAAATTAAATGAAAAATTGTATTCTTATTCCAAGAAACATGTCCATTGGGAATAATTTTGGATTTGACAGATGTAGCTATGAGTAAGGGTTGGGTGAAAATTGCTTGGATAAAAAGTGGTGGAACAGTCGGGATTTAATGGTTTCTAGATTGGCTTAGACGATTTTGGGACATGTGGGAAAATGTTCGTCATTCATTTCTGAGTTCATTTTTGAGTATCAGAAACCAAAAATCTCTTTTTTCTGTGTATTCGTGAGCCGAACAAATTCTGGTGGATGTCTTTTCTTTAGAACAAAGTACCTTTGTGCATATTTTTATCAGAGCAGTCCATCTTTGTAAATGCTATAATGGAAACAGGAAGATACATAATAATTCAAGGAATAGGTGGGTTTAGGCTAAGAAAAGAGCCAGTTTGGGAAACATTTCGTATTTTGGCAAGCCTCTTTAGCAGACCTCTTCAGGACTGAGGGGAAAGGCCAAACATACCGGTTAGTTGTCCGTGAGGTAATGCGAAGAACCCGAACGGCATGCCGAAACGTACAAAATATAACATTTTCCGAAAATTTAACTGGTTTTCTTAGCGGAAACCCAATTATATCTTGACTTAGTATCAAATCAACAGCTTACTATTTACATCTCATTTTGTTGGTAGGTATATATATTTTAACGAACGATTGACATTGTCGTGACGTAATAGTTAAGGGATGCCAATATGTTTCATCGACACATTCGCATATCATGTCTGGTCAACGTCCTGGCGATTTCGGTGTCATAAAATATGACTATAAACAGTTTCCATTGTTATTAGGCTATGACTTGCACGCGACTCCCCTACAGTTGCATTATTCATGAATGATTCCAGCCCTAATGCCAGGATCTAAGTAATATTGTATATCAGGCAATGCATGAAACATGTTAGGCCGCCCCGGGACCCTCCATTAATGCACCCTCCGTGTTAGAAAATCTTGGCATCGTGGCGATGTAATATTTCCGCAGCGGTGGAAAATATTTTGTTCTAGACCATAAAGTTTTATTGACTCATCTAGACGCGTTTCCGATATATATTTTCCATTGGGGTTTGTCGAATTGTACCAAATAACATTTATATCTAACCGAGAGTGGCGGGTGATCTACTAGGGATGGCGACAGACGATAGTTACTATCGATAGAGTTATTACTTTTTTTTAGAATTGAAGTTCTCAGCATTTGGAGGGCTGTGGTATTAAATACTGACACGTCTGGTGAATTAAATACTGACCCGTCTGGTGAATTAAATACTGAGAAGGAACCGTCTGGTGTAAGCAACCAACTACATAATGTAGCCAGAAAATAACTTTGTGTTCCAGGCTCGTCTGTAGCCTCAGAACGTGTATTTTCAGCCGCTGAAAAAGTAATTTCTGAGCAACGGACCAGACTGAGCCAAAGAAAAGCGGAAATGTTGTTTTTCATTTATGGTAATATTTGCCTCAAGGAGCACAACTAAAACAGTTTGAAATAATTGCACTTTTTGTGCCTCTTGATATTTTTATCTTTGTAAATGCTTTTTATAAATTTAGATAAATTCGTTTTTCGTTTTAAACCTTTGTGCAATCTTATAAATATACCTAATCCTGCAAGTAATAGATAATTCAACTCAATAACATTAAATTCTTCATTGGACAGGTATGTAAGGTATAGGGGAAGACACTATCGAATAATAGTATCGATATTTTTTAACTGATAGTATCGGCTTATTGATAGTGCTGAACTATCGACTATCGCCCATCCCTATGATCTACTTGTATTTCACATGATAGCATCAGGCCCTTCAAAGGACGATCTGTTGCAGCGAGCTAGTCTTTATCGCTTTGCCGAGCGATACACTTGTACAAAATTACAGATTTGTCGCGCGATCAGTTTGGTAAAAATGAGAGAAGAAACTGAATTATTCATTGAAAATCCTATGTTTTGAGGTTATGTTGTTTTAATAACAAAATGCATGAATTCTATCTTGCTAGTTGAATGTACATGCTTTATTTAAATTAACATCTGTATTGCTCGCAAAGATATCGCGTCCCATGTGATGTCTCCATATCGCAGACCGCCGCACAGTGGTCAAAAACCGCCCAAATGCGCTCAAAACTCAATAACATGTGTCAAGTAGGACACGATTTTTCACTCGGATCACTTCAGACATTTGTTGCAGTCAACACTGACTTGAGTCCTGCAAAAAAAATCCAACTTCGATTTGCTTCGAATGTTTACATAGAGATAACGCGCGTCTGTCTTACCAAGTTCGTTCACGTCTAGCACCGAAATAGGCAAACTTATGCAGCCAATTTCGGTCTGGGCTCTTTCTATACATGTCCACTGAAAATGTAAGCCCAAAATTAGAGAGACGCAAAAAGTATAAGACAAAACGAAATTTGATACGTGTATTTTTTTTTTTACTTTTTAAGTATCCCCGTTCACGTCGACGATTCTAAAAATAAAAAAATATTTTTTTGCCCTTCGAACACCCCATTAAAACAAGAAAAAAATGCGTCAATGTTATTGGTCTGAACAAGTAGAGTTGCAGGAACGATTTTGGTACATGAGGATTTGGGAATTTTCTTCGTTTCTTGTACTTCCATGATTAACCACCGTCCTGCAATCAACAGTGGGGACCTGAAACTCAAGAAATGACACTCTCAGGAGGTCTTTAACATATATTTAAGACCAAAATGTTCGGAGAATATACTTCAAAAAATCAAGTTTTGAGCGCTTTTTGAATATTTTTGACCACTGTGCGCCGCGATGATCGTTGAATCGCTGTCTGCCAGATCGCATCTTGTGTGCCCGAGCCTTTAAACTCGGCGCCAGCTGTCAACTTCTTTTGTAGCTCTTGTTGATCAAAATTGTCGAGGCTGGTGTATTTCGGCAAACTTGATCTTTCACATAAGTCATTTATATGTTTATTTTTTGGAGGCTCTGTATCTATTGTTCTCATCAAGAGTTTGAAGCATGTCGGTTGAATTCGATGATTTAAGGATAAGTACGTTCAAGGTCACTTTCGTTCCATTACTAGTAACCTGTGTAATGCCTAGTTTACTCGAGCTGAGTAGTCGTCATCTAAGCACTAGTATTAGTAATTCTAAGTATTAGTAAACCCCTCAATTTCAAGTGAATTGGAATGGATTCTATTTAGTAACCAACGAGGAAGTTGCTTATTTTGTCTTCGCTCGCCTCAATTTTTAATTGGATGTTTTTTTTTTCTATATAAATTCCAATTACCAATAAAATGAGTATTTCAGAAAAAGAAAAAAAGATAAGTAAATGAGAAACGTGATTGAGAGCGAAATTGAGAAAGCGGAAAGAGAAGTATTCGCTTAAGAGTACTGTGAGTTTACTATTGTAGTGCTTCTTGAAAGTTCAAAACAAACCATTACTTGTTTCTATTTCAAGCTTTCCAAATGCCACTAGGGATAAGAACAGACCCGCGCTAAGATGACGCAGGTCCTGAGTGTTTCTGACTTTTTTGTTCCTTAAGAAATATTGACTAACGACTGGTGGTAATGTTCCCATACTGACAGGTATGCAAATTTTAACTGCTGCAGCAGTGTGTGGGCTTGGCAGAGGAAACTGACGAGACGCGTTCTTAGTTTTACGACTGTCTTTCATCTTTCTCAGAGGTCGTTATTTAATACTCGGTATCCGCTTTGCACGCACGTTCGTACAAGTCCTGTTCATACTCAATAGGTCCGCTCGGCTCTTCGTCATCTTAGCTTGCCTCAATATACCTAATGCTTCTTTATATATATATATGCGTAGACATATATCCGTTTAGGCAAGTCCAGTGGCTGACGCCTTGGATTGTCATGCGGGAGGTACGGTCAAATTAATAATTTCTTTCTAGCTTGATCACTAATTCCTTATGGAACTGCATATATTGTTTATTTTTACAGACCATCCTTCTCTTTAAATGTACAAGACTTGTGCCGAGTTTCGTTGCAATAGTGTTCTTGTTGCGTGTTTGAACTAATTTTTTTACATAGCTAACACGGCTCCCGAAACTTCCGCAAACCAGTATAACCTAAATAAAGATATCTTATTAACAAAAAATAGTATTTGACAGTTTTCATCTCACTTACAAAAAAAGTCTTACTCGCAGGAACTGCGTCATCTTAGCGTGGTTCTGTTATTATCCCTAGTGCCATTTGGAAAGTTTGAAATAGAAAAAGTTATAATTTTGGTTCGACCTTTCAAGAAATAGTTTTATAGCCCCAATACGTCTCGTTTGACAAGGGTAGGTACCTCAACACCTGACATGGAAAATTACTCCCTGGGCTTGTCAAGGTTCCCTCTAGGAAAATACCTTAACTATTTCACATTTTCTTGGCTTCTTTTATTATAATATTAATTTTACAGAAAACGAATTAAAACCAAATAAAAAGTGAATTAAAGAACGACAAAAACCTGTTCAAAAGAACAAAACAAACACGTTTGAAGTTTAAACACTCTCAGATTGACAACGCCTAATCAAAAGTTTTATCAGAATCTTTTTGGTAGAGAATTTAGTAAGCTTAGAAAAGGCCACCTTCCATTTACCACGATTTCCCAGCCGTTTTCGAGATATTAAGGAAAGTATACAAAGTTCCCAAAACTTTTCATGTTTATTAATGAAATATTTTATTCTTATCCTTCCTTAACTCCAAACGTAACCAAAATTTAAACATCTTTGTTTATATGAATTTCAAACGTGCAGAAAATATTTTAACTGAATCCCATGATTCTAAGTACCCAAACCAATAACTTTATTCAACAACTATTTTTCCACTTTTCTTGAAAGCAGTAATAGATATTTTTCTACATAAATGAACCTTTAAAACGAGTACTTCCAAGCATATGGTATAAGCGTAACGATTTTTTTCGCGCGAATTTCGCTCCAAAAACCATGTTCCGATGGACAGATTCTACTGGTTAACGAACTTGACCTTTCATATTATACGTTATTGTTTTGATTTTTGTGCTACATTTTATCAAAATCGGAGCATTGTTCATATATATATATATATATATATATATATATATATATATATATATATATATATATATATATATTTGAACCACCGTCATTTTTGTCCTCTAGGGGTTCTGAAACGTAAAATTTTCTAGTCGGCTCTTTCGGATTGCGTCATGAGGTCAACCTTATAAGCGGGGTTCCTCCCTATGGAGGGAGGGACCGCGCTAAAAAAAAAAACAATAAAAATAACTCATAAAGCCATTCATCTCTAATATGTTAACTATATTTTGAATGCATTAGTCAAAAGGAAAGCGATCGGCAATATTCGTCTGCAATCGGGAGATTCCGAGATCATGACGTCAGCGTGGTTTATTGGTGAAGAAACCAGCCATACCGCTGCACAAATTATTAAACCCGTTCTCCTATTGCTAAGTCATAAATCAATAAAAGGAATCATGACAGCAATAAAACATTCCCTCGCTGACCTTGTGGCGAGAGTGCCTTATCTACTGACCTTGATAAGGCCGGCTTCGAATACATCAGTTTTTCTAAACTCTTCAACTCCAATCGGTTTGACTAGTAGTGTATCATTTGCGCTGCATATTATGTATGCAAACGCTTCATGACTGTTGGCTAACGAAAATTTGACAAAATAAATACCTTCCATTATAGTAAATAGTCTCGCCCTGCGTTTTTCAGTAACTCCAGACTGAATGAGGCCCCTGAAAACCTTAGAAAAAGTCAAAAAATTTGGAATGTATGTATAAGATTTATGTTTACATTTCACCGTTTAATCGCCATAGCCCCGATAAAACTCGCCTCTTACTGCTCACTTACAGGTAACCTCCGGGACACTTCTAGGCCACTGTTTGCTAGAGCAGGAAGTGGTTATTAAAAGATCCGGAAGTGAACTGAATTTAAACACAGACCAACCGGAAATCGACTGGAAGTGGACATGCAGACCGGAAGAGCCCCGGAAATAAGAACGTTACATTGGGTTCACACTTTCGTCCCACTTCCGCATGATCTTGTTCCGCGATAAAAAATATATTGTTAAAGAAAAGGTGTTTTGACCATAATCTGCTAAAATGATAGAACAGATAGAAATCTGCCACATTGGACGCATGCCAACTTCGCCAAATAGGAATATAAGATTAAAAATGATTTTCTTATTCAGTTTATGATAGAAAGATAAAAATATGAATTTCATTAATAAATCTAACAACTACTAGGTTAGCGCGTTTCCATATTGTGTTTATACAAAGTTGAATTTGGAAGGATAATAATAAGAATCAATATTTTCTAACTTTAACTTACTGGTATTTTTGTTAGAAATTTTAATTTCATAAGGAGGACCGGTGGTTGTAAGTGCTGAGGCGTGATAACTCCGTGCCAAAGGTCTGGGTTCGATTCCCACTAGATGTGATGGCTTTTCTTAAAAAAAAAAAAATAATAACATTCTCTCTATCCTGACTAGAAAAGAGTAGTTAACAAAAGATAAACCCACTAAAAATCTCTGATATCCATAAATGGTTGTTAAAATTTAACTAAATAACTTCATCAACTAATTTCTCCATCAAACAAATTGAAATTAAATTAACCGGGTCATGAAAGATACATTGAAAGCGCAACTTTGCGGCGCAAATATACTTTTAATGCTTCTGAAAGGCGCCATTTTTTCGAATTTCCCCCCCCCCCCCCTTTTAACGCATTTGTCCGACTCTTCCTAGGCCACTTGATCTCAAGCACTAGCTAATAATAAACAACAATATAGTTGATAAACTCATCATACTGCTAAAACAATTAAAAAAAAAAAACTGGGAAACAGAGATAAACATTTTCAAAGGAACGAACTGATTTCTCATCCTATCGAAAGTTGCATCAGAATCTCTACCTAGAAAATTTATTTAATAAAAATTTTCACTTTAATCGGTTCCTGAATGGGTTTCGAGAAATTTGACAAAATATACGCAAAGTCCAAGATTGTCCGCTTGTTTTCTAGGGACAAAACTAACAAAAAGTGTAACAAGAATGTATTAAAAAAAGTCCATCACGCAGGAGCTCCATAACTAAGCACTTTCCTCAGGATTTTTGTAGTGTAGATAACATTACTGAATAATTTGCTGTAAATAACCTATATAAATAAAATAAAAACGTGAATAGTTCTGCTCATTTGCATTTCTTATGATAACTGTTCAATTATTAATTTTGTAAATAATTTGCTTCCAGAGTTATGTTAATACATGATACTGTACTGCTTAATAAATACACAAAAACTTCATTTTCCGTCTTTCGATCTGACGCAGGAACAGGATACAGTCCCCATAGTGGGAGATAGCGCTCCTCGCGGCGATTTGGGAACCTTCGTCCGGCTAATTCCAATCAACAGAGTTTAAAGTAAACCCTCCTTTCCAATCGAGCGATTTACTTAATTTTTACAACAATTCTTTCTCATGAGATACCCATGACTTATACTGCGTTTCGTTACAATACAGCAGAAATTACGACCGGTATGAGTATATTAGTACTTTAGGTCCGGAGTAACCCCCCCCCCCTCTTAATAAACCGATTTACTTTAGTTTTACAACTTATGTCTCTTTTTAGATCAACATAACGAATACGGAGTTTCGTTGAAATATAACAAAAACTACGACTGGCAGGGTCAAATTAGTGTTTTGGGTTCGGGGTAAACCCCCCCCCCCCCCTCCCGGTGGACCAATTTAGGTGATTAACGAACTCGTTCAATCGTTTGCTAATTGAACGCTATATACCACGTTTCGTGAAGAAAAAATAAAAATTATGGCCGCTATCGGGTTAACAGACACACACACACACATATATATATGTATATATATATATATATATATATATATATATATATATATATATAAATTTTAACGGAGGACATTGTGGTGCCTACTAGGTAGGATCGATGGAAATTTGAAGAAATTTTTCAAAAATTCCGTCATGAGTGCAAAAGAAAAAAAAAAGAGGAGCAGATACTGTAGAGGTATCTGATTCTTGACCATACGGCACTCTAGGGAGATTGTGTCGTCAGTACTATGCTCCTGCCGCCTGATTTTCCCCTTTGCAGGTACCCATTAAAAAATTAATTAAAGGCTGGCTTGCCAAGGAACAAATCCGGTCAGAGAGGCCGAATCCAACCTACGAACGAAGGCCCTAGAAGATAAAATCTTTAGTGCGCTCGGGTTTTGAACTTAGCTCTTCCAGTTGCAAAAATGTATATTACAAAAATGTGTCAGGACAGGGCTGATGCCTTTTCTTTTTTCTAAAGAAAAGCCACCACCCCATTGGGGGAATTGAACCTACGACCCTTGGCATGGAGAGTTAAGTGGTCACGCCTTAACTCACACGGCCACCGGGCCTCCAAAACGTTTCATATAAAATATGATAAAAAAAAATGTGCACTCAAGATAAGATGAGCTACAGACAGACACCATTTACATCACCCTCTACCAAAACTTACTGAAGAAAATGCAAAACTTCATCGAAGCGTTGCATAAAATCAATAAATAATAAAATATATATATATATATATATATATATACATATATATATATATATATATATATA
Source organism: Gonocerus acuteangulatus (assembly GCA_946811695.1). Taxonomy (NCBI): domain Eukaryota; kingdom Metazoa; phylum Arthropoda; class Insecta; order Hemiptera; family Coreidae; genus Gonocerus; species Gonocerus acuteangulatus. The sequence goes on from OX328128.1 coordinate 30,028,772, forward strand.
TATATATATATATATATATATATATATATATATATATATTATAAAGTCTTCAATTTTTATGATTTATGTTTTTAAATTTGTAAACACATTTCCTTAAGGTAGAGAATTTTCTTTTCTTCTTGTCATACTGCAAAAATTAAAATATAAAATTTAAGGCTTGGTGAACAGCCAGAGTCTAGTTATATAGACTACAAAGAGGTTCATCGTTCATTAAGCCTTACTTCGCGGTCAATAGGTTGCAGCCTTTCATGTTACTTAAGCCTACCTCTATGGCAAAGTAGAGCAATACAATTAGTGACGTCATTGTAACCTGACAATACTTATAAATGAGTTATTCCACATCCCTGACCAATAAAATGGCTTTAGTTAGTTACTCAACTCGCTAAATATAATACAATTATTATTCTGTTTTTGCGAATGAAGTAAATTTGCCGCATTTTTTTTTTTTTTATTTTTTTTTGCGGCATAAAGAGAAGAATCTCACATTTGACGTCAACTACAAATCGCAATTCATTGTCCATTATTTATTTCTATTTATATCATAAGTAAGACGCCCATTAAATATGTACGTTTATATTGGCTTCACCATAGGGAGAAAGTCCGCTTATGATGTTCACCTGATGATACAATCCGGACCTTCCAATTAAAAATGTCCGTTTCAGCCTCAATGGTCACGAAAATATCGGCAGTTCAAATATATTTATAAATTTGTTCGTATGCACTCTAGCAGCTTAAAAAAATTTACCGATTTTAATGAAATTTAGTACAAAAATACCTTATCTCATCCAATTTGTCAGGTTCGTAAACTAGCGAAATCCGTCCACAGGAACATTATTTTTTCGGGAAAATTTACTAACTCCACACCGCCAGCGCTAAGTTTTTGTTCACGTAAATTTCGTCGAAAAACCTGTTCCGTTGTGACTTTTCGTTTTAGACAACATATTTTTTCGCCAAATTTCATTAAAATCTAACCATTTTTGTAGACAATAGAGTGCAAACAGACAAATCTATATACATCTGTGTGTGTACAGAAAAAAATAGAACAATAGTTTTTTTTTTCTAGAACTATGAGTTATGAAGAGTCAACAAGTTCTCATAAGCCTGTTTTTTTCTAATGAGGAGATAGAATACACACTAAAATGCGACACGCTCAATTGAAAGCTACATCTCCTCTGTGGCAGTCCAGCTACTAAAGCATTATTGGCCATGCTTGCTGATTTGTTATGCAAATTTTTCCATAATGAGAATATTTAGCAAATAGATTTAATTTGAATTTGCTGATTTCTGTCCTTGTCTTCAAGTTTTCCTTATTGACTATGATACAACTTTAGGCTGTCTCTATTGCAATATTTATTTTCAGAGAAGTTGCTCTATTATCAGTGCTTGATGGTACGCTTGCAAATTGACTCACAATGGATGTGTCTGTTTTTATAAATATATGTAGTTATTTTCATTCCTCTTCGGCCATAGAACATATATGGTAAGTGGGTATTCTCCCTACAGTGGAAATGCGCTGGAAAGTTCCCACAGAAAAAGTTCTCAACTTTCAATGAAATTTCTTTTGGCCACAATAGTTTTGAAGGGACCAGGTTCAAAAGCAATAAAACTTTGTTAAAGCGGGAAGTTGCGGAATGTGAAAAAGGCACACCCAAAAACACCATTGCCCACCATATGGCTTGTCAACGCACTGCTTACCATATATTAATGTAATGTTATTGCAAATATAGAACAGATAAGATTTTTTTTTAAATTTATTTACAGTATTTTCAAATATATTAACATATAAAATATAATTTGTTCCTAATAGATAATAAAATAACAGCAGGCCTGGCAACACTGGCTCCTGGGTTGTGAAAACTAAGCCATGAGGAGGCACCGCTACAGTTTTGTTATAGAACTACTTCCTGCCAATATCATTTAAACACCCAATTTATATTTTATTGGGTTTCAGGAAGGCGACCCGGACGATGGTGGACTCATGGCTGCTGTCGCACTCCGGGGGTGGGAACTGCCCTGGAGAGAGACCAGGCTCAGGAGCGGCGACACCTGTCAGGAAGATCTCTGCTCACGAGTTCGAGCGAGTTGTCAAGCCTCTGGTGACCCGAGTAGATGGAACTCCTACCTTCCTCTCTGTGCCAACTGCAGAGGACAGCCCTGTTCGCGCCGCCCCAAGGACAGATCTGAAGGGGTTGGAGGAGAAGGAGCTGCTTTTCGAGCTGGTGAGTTACTCGAGGCACCATATCTGAGCTTATAAGGCAATGGTAATCTATAAGAACAAATATCCAAGAGGAGGTCTACAAAGAATTCTTTCATTAAGTAGCAAAACAGTTTTAGGTTGCTATCTCGCCACATCTTTGACAGTTCAATAGCTCAACTTTTATCAAAGAAATATTTTATGGAAGTTAGGCTTTTCATCCATAGACTTCCTAGGTGGACTTTCACAGGAAGTGGTTATTGTCATTTTCTGACAACAGGTAGTCTGTGTCAGTAATTAAATTGTTGATTAAAGAGAGGTTCATCTCAGGAGCTGTAAATTGCAATAAAGTCATGCTAGATAGAATTTTGGTATTCCTTAAGGAAGTTAATCCCTTTGACAAGATTATTTATTTCAATTAGAACCACCGTTAATGTAAATATTCAGGTCTTCGTATAAATATATGTATCTTCTCAGAACATAAGAATAAGTCAAATACATAAATAAAATGAAGGAAGACAAATAAAGTATAATTATTTATTTCAGTTGGATAAAATCCTCCGAAAACGGAAGAAACCCATCCCAATAATAATAATAAAAAGGATAAATAAAGGATTTTCATTTTCTTGTACATTTGTTTGGTGTTATAAATTCTTTTAATTATTAATTATGTATTTAGTTCATTATCTTGGACTTAGTTTATTTTTTTTATTTCATACTTCTCTTCGTCTTAAGCCACTTTCTTTCCAACACATCTTCTGTAAGAAATACATGCAAGACATCTTACATAAAGTAAAACATATATATTAATATAATTATTAAAAACAGGAGGATTCAGTTCCTATTCTATAAATAGGAAAGAAAAATGCTGAAAACTCAGGAAAATTTTAAAAAAAGGCAAGAGATGTTACCTACATTTTTTTAGTTATTTAGTGATTCCAAAAGCAGCTCTGCTGTATAAATAACACATTTATAGTAGTAAAATATTTGATTTTAACTGCATACTCGTTATGATTACACTTCCTCCAGCAGTCTAAACTACAGCAGTTTTTTTGTCCTTCAACCAAATGATCCATTCAACCAAATGGAATTTTAGATAATGACATTGAATCTGTATTAATTTATTTCTTTTTTTCATTTATATCTTCTGCTAATTGAGTGTTCATTGAGTTTTACTGATTAATTTAAAATATTATGATCACAGGTGAAAGACATCTGCAACGACCTAGACGTCCGTTCGCTCTGTCATAAAATCCTCCAGAACGTGTCGACCCTCCTGAGGGCTGATCGTGGCTCACTGTTCCTTGTCCAGGGTAGCAATCGAGGGGCATGCACGGGGAATGCTGCGTTCCGACCGGTCGGTTGCCTCCCTGCTACTGCTTCACCTACTCCCCATGGTTGTCATTACAGGTATTCCAATATAATCCAGCAAATTAAATAATTACATATTGCCCAGTTAAACATTATAACAATTTAATTATTATGTTATAATGAAAATTGTAAATCAAAATATTAGATCAAATTTTTTAGATAACTGCTTAAAAACAACTCCCTAGATATGTTGGGTATTGATGCTATTTTGATTTTCCTATGAACGTGTTAACTCGGGTGCTGAAAGTTTTACTTACATGTATTTCCATCGTCCCTAAATGTATTTACTTGATTTTTATTTTATATATGATTACCTACACTATAGTTTTATATTACTTTTTACTGGATTGTGTTTTTTTTTTTGGCTGCTTCATTGTAGCCAAAGTTAACTCTAGTAATGTCATGGAACATAGTAAATATCTTGTTTTTTTTTTTCGAAACAATTAGTTTTTTTGTGACTTACAAAGCTACAGCTAGGGAGCTATGTCTGTTGGTAATAAAAATGATGTAAACAAAATTGGGCTTTTTTAAATAATATTAAACCCTTTGCACGCAATTTCTTTTTTTTTTCTTTTCGAGTCGGAAGAAGAATTTTAAATAGCTCCACTCCAGAGCCCTCGAGTTGGTAGACAAATTTTAAATGGCTCCGATCACAAATTTTCTGGCCCTCAAGCACAAAGGGCTAATGTATTTCAGCCATTAAGTGGTTAATATCTTTAAATGTTGATAACAAAGCAGTTTTTGTCCTTCATCTCATTAATCTTTCCATCAAAGTTTTGAGGTAAATATTTCATAAGCAAGTAAGCAGCCTCATTAACCAAAGACAAAAACAAGTCCTTCAAAAGTAAAAATTTCCTAAATAAAACAATAATAATTAAAAATTAGTTAAGAATAATGTCTGGCTTTCCTTTGTGGAAGTCATAAATTCTTTTGAGTCATGTTAGTATGTATACTAGGTAATAAAATGTTCAGTTAGATGGAATACCAAATCCTTCCCTAGTCTTAAACAGAGACATAATCAGTTTTTATAATGCTTCACATATTGTGTTGTTCCTTGAAATGGGAGTTTGTAAATGATGGAACCGTCGGGAATATTTCCCTCAACATTTCGCGCATGCGGAATTGAAATTTTCCATCTATCTGAACAGGCTATAGTAGAATACAATTATGTTTAATCCTCAATGTTAATGCATGGTGAAATCCTTATTTTCATTGCTTTAATTGTTATAGATGCCTTGTGTCTAAACTGTTTGATGTCTGCTCCCGGTCAACACTGGAAGAAGTCGAAAACCGTGAAGAAATCAGGGTGCCGTGGGGAACAGGAATTATTGGTTACGTTGCTGAAACAGGGCAGCCACTTAATATTCCTGATGCTTATAAGGTAAAATTACATTGGATATGGTCAGTAATAACATTGTTCTAAAATAAATCTATAGGGGTTTAAAACTAACCAATCTAACGTTAATATATTTTAAAAATAATTCATTCTATGCATTAATTTCATCATTGGGGGACAATGAAACTTAAAATAAATATTTATTTATAAAATGTTTTATTTAATACGGATGTTCAATGAATTAGTTCACAGAGCAGTATTAAATAATATTACACAATAATAAATAGCAGTAGATGCACCAAAAGGAAAAAAATAAATAAATAAATAGCATAAACAAAACAATTGCAAAACATTGTCTCTCAAATTTCACAACCACATAAGTCAATTTTCCTAACTTTTCAGGAGAGCAATAAAACTGTAATGATCTTTAACATGGAAAAAATGCAATTCGCCAAAGATGCAATGCATAAAACCAATAATAATAATAAAAACTTGCAACTTATGAGGATTTCCGACTTAAGACATATTTTCGGTAACATTTAAACGAAAACCTTGTCTGAATGGCCTAAAATAGATGAGAGGGATTACGCGGAAGTAATAGTCAATTTTAGAGCGTTCTATTGTTTTTTTTTTTTAATCTATTACCATCATGTCTGGGAGGTAATAAGGATTGTAAAGAAACCAATAACTCAATTTCGCTAAAAATCGTCTTACACGGTTGTGAAATTTGAACAACGATATGTATTATGAAAGTGTTTTACTCCCTCAAACTATTAGTAGACCTCTGATTTTAAGTGAATTTTAATTTTTCATTCCCCTCCTATTACATCTAAAAATATATTATTATTAGAATTTAATTTTTCCTAATTTTGTTTTACTTCCCATTCCCATTGTTAGACAACACAAAATGTATAAAGGATAATCCTCGGTAATACATATTTATTTTCATAAACCTTCCAAACTTTTCATCTTTTAAGAAAGATTGTTACGATATATTGTTTTTGAGATCAAGAAGAAGTTGGTGATATATGAATAGGTTTGGAAGATGGCATATGATTTTGTAATTTTTTAAAGTAAGAAGGCTGCCAATAAACAAGCCAGATGTTTGCGAAAATGTTTATACTAGGTGATTTCCTTTGCTGAAACAAAGCCAAGCACTCTACTTCTCTGAATAACAATGTTGTAATATTACTTTATGTTTACTCTATGGCAAAGTATTCAATTTTGTTAAAAGTTTATTTATTTTTAGGATGAAAGGTTCAATCAGGAAGTAGATGCGAGAACTGGCTACAAGACCAAGTCTCTGCTCTGCATGCCAATCAAAGATCTCAATGGCGAAGTTATTGGAGTTGCTCAGGTGGGTGTTCATTTATTTGTTATTGGTTGCGGGTAACTCAAAATATCAACATTCCATTTAGCGGGCCTCTAATTCAAGAAAAATCCAAGACCAAAGATTTGCTTCTGCCTCAGGTCACAATTTTTATGGGAGTAACACAAATATTATATATGTAGATGATTTTAATTCTTATTTAGTGTTCATTTTTTACGCTTACCTGCATTTAAGTCAAATTATAACCTCAATAAGTGGATGTTCTGTTAGACAAACTTTGTGTTCTTTTGGTCGAACAATTTTTCACAGCCCCTAGAAGATCGACTTATCGAGAATTGATTGAATGAACACATATGTACACATTTACTAGCTGATCTATTTGTCTTTGAAAAGTTTATAACAAAAATTTGAGCAAACAGGAATTTGTGCTCTGAGCATATTATTTATTTTTTTGTGTTTAACGGGGTATCAACAAGTGGGCTAGTAATGCCAACAACTTGTTATTGAAAAACATTGTTCGTTAGGACATCAATCCGAGTTTAATCTGACCAAATCATTAGTTATTCTTGAAAAAAAAAATTAAACACTTTCTCTGTTTTTTTGTTTTTTTCCTTTGCGTAGTTACATCAAGTAACTCGTAAAGATCCCAGAAAAATTTTAATCAAAGGCTCATGCAGACTGAGCTTACTGGACATTTAAGGCTGGGCTGGGGTGTTTTCTATCCCTCCCCTGTCTGCATCCACTCCCTAGTGGTCGCCTAGTTTGTATTTTCAAATTACACAAACTTTCAAAACTTAGGTTTTGCACAGTATTTTGCTTTCATTTAAAACACATCTTTTAAGTCAAAGATTCTTATACATATCATCAAAATTACTAAGGTAGCTATGGATGAGCTTAAGTTTCATTGCACATACAGAGATGGTCACATGAAATGGGTTGATTCTATCTAATTTGCAGACAAAAAATTATATATATATATATATATATATATATATATATATATATATATATATATATATATATATATATATATATTATAGGGACATATGTATTGATTGATTTAATATTTTTTTTATAGAATACTCTTTAACTTAATAATTTTAAAGTTAGTCAAAATAGTTCTTTCTTGTTTAAATTCAATTTTTTTTTAGGTTATCAACAAGGAAGGGGATTTGCCATTTACAGAAAATGATGAAAAAGTATTTTCAAGTTACCTTCAGTTTTGTGGGATTGGACTCCGCAATGCACAGCTTTATGAAAAAAGTCAATTGGAAGTGAAGAGGAATCAGGTAAATTGGCAAACAGTATATGCAATTTTAAATTTTAATTGAATATATTCAATTGTATACAGTGTTAATTTTATGTATACACTGGTGTACCAAAGGTTACGTCATTTTTAGTTATGCCGTTTTCAATTATATGTAGTTTGGAAGAAAAAAATATATTAAAATTTTAAGACATTATATCGACACGGATATGTCTCATGGCTGGGAGTCCACAAAATTGTGTGTAACATGTGACACAAAAGAACAACGGAAGTGACTGCTCACTACTTGCTCACATTCTGTTCACATACTTAATGTGCATGTATTATGGCTGGGTTAGAAAAATATTACGCAATGTGCAACAAGCAAATGCAATGTTACATATTATAAATAAACAAATTGAATGTAAATATTGGTAAATTTAACACAAATTAGTTTATGAGATGGAGATAGCTAGCCGTTGAGGTGATGGAAAGTCAAGGGATGGTTGGGATTCGGCTAGGAGAAAAAAAATTCAATTCATCATCCATTTTCATTTCAATTCATTTTTTCTCCTAGCCGAATCCCCACCATTCCTTGTCTTCACAAATTAGTTTACTTTCTAATATCACAAAATTAATAACTGTATTTTTTATTTCATTTAACCTTACAAAATAATGCCATAGATCTTACTACATTCACATATAACGAGTCCAAGATGAACGGCAAACATTGCGTAATTTAAACATTTTCAAGTATCTATGTACTTTACATTTTTTTGTAATTTATAAAAAGTAAAATGTATTTCTTTCTAAGCTTATCTTTTTATTCTTGCTATCTGTATTTCATTTATAAACGAATTAATAAATTAAATACAGAACTTGGAATGACTATTTGTGGTCTTGCCAAACGACAAATAAATTTGGTGATTTGCACATTTGACTTTAGTCGCTCTTCGATTTAGAATTTCCCCTGGAATGTATTGCCAGCATAAGGTGATATCTAGCTGCATACTAAAGAGTAAATTTTAATTAACTCTTTATTTTTTTTACAAAGCCAATCTACTCTTAAGAGCTGTTGCCTCTCGCTTACCTGAGATTATTACTCGTATCTCAGTCAAGAGAAGCACTCCAGGACATTTTAACATTAATTTTATTTCTTGTTTCTAGAGTTTTGTTAATAATGATTTCAAATGAAGGGAGGGCAGGATTTACTCAGCCTTAGTTTTGTATTTTTCATGTTTTCTGAGAGAACCATAATAATATTTGTTGATGTTCTTCTTTTATATTTTAGGTTCTTCTTGATCTTGCTAGAATGATTTTTGAGGAACAGAGTACAATCGAGCACATGGTATTTCGTATCCTAACGCACACTCAGTCACTCATCCAGTGTCAGAGGGTTCAAGTGAGTTTACATTGTACATAATTATTATTACAAATCTTATATTTTATTAATGCATTTTGTCCTTGATTTATAGCTTCTTTTGAAGGGCTTTAGAAAGAACTTATATTTGCTTGCTTTAGTAATTGGACAATTGAAATAGTAAAAGAGGTATATTTTGATGAAACCAAATAGGCATACCATATCTTTTCCTTAATTTTTCAGGTTCTCTTATTACATAGGCCAAACATGGGGAGTTTTTCTCGAGTGTTTGATTTCGAAGCAAATGACCTATCCGAAAAAGATCACGAGGAGAGAACAAGGTGACGACAAAGACACAAAATGTAATTAGCTTTATCGCTTCGTAGAAAACACACCCAAATTTCAGTGTTCACAGCTATTTCACTACACACTATTGGAACCCATAATTTATTTTTGTATTTAATATTTAAATTATTATTATTGTTTTTAGTTTTTAATCTATGAAATTAGATTTAATTCCTATTGTATGAAGACAATGTTTGAGTAGTGACCCAAGTTGTTTTTTCTTTTCAACAGCTGATAATTTTATTAAATTCATTCTTAAAACTGTAGCCAAGAAAGGGTTCTGCAATAAAGTAAAAAGAAATTAAACTTTTTTAAAATTAATAATTAAAGGCTCCTTTCGTTTGATTTAAGAATTGGTGAAAGGTCAAGGAAAATTCAATTCACCCATTGAATATATCTATTGTCTTCCTCACATGTTTCACTCATTTTGAGGCTTACAGCCTCGATTTGAAAATCAGGAGGATCTTCTTCAAGAGTAGAACCACATCTAGACTGGTCATAGACTGAATGAATCCAATACAGCGGGGATAAGTCAGCTGATTGATAAACGATATTTCATATGCTTAAAATTAATTTCCTGAAGTGTCATATATTTAAAATTAATTTCCTGAAGAAATATTGTGAAAAACATCTGAAACAACCCTCTTATTTATTAAATAAACCATATACTTAATTGTTTGAGAAATTAATTAGTAAACAAATTTCAATTTTATTCTAAAAAAAAATGCTCATGCTAAAAAATACAAACATACTTTGGATTTTCACAATATAAACTTTTTTGAAAAGGAAATTAATAGAATGAAAAGAAAAAAAATACTGAAATAAAACATCTTAGCAATATTTTTATTAATTTATTTCACAAGAAATAAAGAATATGATTTAAGACAATTCTTTTTTATTTATTTGTTATAATTAGTTATGACAATTCCTTTTGGAGATTAAAGGTCGATTCACGCTAGACCGTGTCGGGTCCGGGCCCCCCGGCCGGGGCTGTGTCCCTGGCTGTGGCCCGGCCCGGACCTGACACGGTCTAGCGTGAATCGGCCTAAATTTTAAACATATGTCATATCAGTTATTGATCAGATGATTTATTTCTGCCATATTGGATTCATTAAGTTTATATTCAATCTTGACATGGCCTTTTTATTTATGATGACAAATGAGTGGAACATTTAGGGAAGAAATTTAATATATTGAATGTGTGAATTGAAGTTCCATTGACCTTCTGCCGGTTTTTCCAAATCCCAAAACTGTTTATTTGAAGTAAAATAACGGTCACTGTTCAAATTAATTGTTTTGTTATAACCACAGTCTGCTAACCATTCTTTTAAAAATTAAATAGAATTGGTTAATTCATTTTTAATAATAATTTTAAAATTATTGGACAAAAGAAATTTGAATATTTTTTAAAAATAATATATTTTTAAATATAATTTAGCAGAAAGGGGCATTTTAAATAAGTCCAATGATGAGTGAAAAAGTAAGATAAATGTATTGAAATGATCTCTGAAAGAGTGGTTAGCAGCCATAGAAAATAATATGAATGAATTGTCAACATTGATTCAACGGTTTGTTCAACATGCATATTTAAAACTTTCTAATTGTAGTTGTAAAACTGATCCTTTCATATTCATTATATCTGCTTTTGAGGCATGACATCTATAAATGTTGTTTAAGAAAGATGGTTGGGTTTTCGCAATGAAGAGAAATACATTTTGAAAAATAGTTTAAATTATGACATCTATTACAATCACAAGAAGCATGATCAGACCTCTTTATAATAAACAGGGCGGTAAATCACTTATTGTTATTTGAGTTGTTCCAAAGTTATTCCTGCAAAAATGAGCTTGCCCCCCCCCCCCTCAATGACCAACTCAAACGAAATGCTCCATGGACTATAATTGTTGCAAAGGTTGCCTAGAGGGATACAAACTTAAAATAGTATAATTTTCTGTGCCAAAACTCTACTTTCGACTAGACACAATATAAGGCAGAATTTCGACAGAGCCGATTCTTTCAAAACAGCTTTTCTACCTAAAAATCTAAAAGGAAAGGAATTATTTTTTAAAGCAAGCAGAACTAACTTATTTGAAAAAAATAATGAAATTTTGAAAACGAATAAATTATCCAGGTCAACTTCGTTCTCATAAAGACATAATTGTATCTTTTCTAATAACATGAACTTCAACCAGATGTCAAAATCTGATGAAAAATGGTAAAAGAAACTAGCTCTCAAATCACTACTAATCTGACTATAAAAAATGTTCTTTTGTTTTCTTGGTGGAAAATTCCAGAATATTTGTTATTGAGAACAAATTAATACCAAATTTAATGAATTCATTATTATTTTATTTGTAAGAATATTTACATGTGTTCTTTCAAATTTTAATTGGCATATTTAATATTAAAAAGTTTAATATATAATTTTATATTGTTAAATGCCCTCCTACTTGAATTTTTTTCTCTAATCCAACAGGCCGGAATGTACTATTTTGATCATCAAATTTTAAATTCCCTCTTGTACACTATTTTGCTTTATGTTACAATTGGCTCAGAGAAATGAATCCTAGTTATTGTTAACTTTAATCCTTGAGCGGTTAGCTCAGTGGTAGAGCACTCGACTAATGAACTGGAGGACCAGGTTCAAAACCCAAGCGAGCACTAAAGATTTTTTCTTCTAGTGCTGCCGTTCGAGGGTTGGATTTGGGGTCCCAGATCGTCCCTAGGCTCACCCAGCCTTTAATTAATTTAATTAATAATGGGTACCTTGGGTGCTAATGACTCTAGCAGTCGAAGCAGCCAAGGGGAAAATCAGGCGGCCGGAGCATAGTATTGACCACACTATCTCCCTAGTGTGCCGTATGGTCAAGAATCAGATACCTCTACAGTATCTGCCCCTCTGGGCCCTTGTGGCCTGTTACGGGACTGATTTTTTTTTTATTTTTTTTTTAATCCTTGAGCACAAGTAGTTTTTTCCAGCTCGTTTTTTTTTTCCTTTAACAAAATTGGAAACTACCATTTTCTTGTTTCTTAGGTAGAACGTAAAGAAAAAAATTAAGAAAAATGTATTTACTTGATGTTGTTGTGTTGAGGGTAATTTAAACATTATGTAAAAGACTCTAGGGGGTTCGTTTATCTAAACAAAACAAAAATCACTCATGTTCTTTGCCTTACACCACACTCAGTAAATAGTGTTGTCAGTACTGTGCCATCTGACTTTTCCCGTTGCACTGGTACCCATTATAGGTGGGTCTGAGGCCTCAATTTTCGAAGAACAAAGTTTTGAGTTCTGGTCCTCCAGAACATGAGTCAAGTGTACCATTTGAGCCACACTCACCCCCACTTGTATAAAACCCATTAATTAGAATAACTAAAAAAAAAAAAGTATGTTAAGTGGCACTAGTCAGATTTTATATTAGTTTGTGGCACTCCTCGGAATAGTTTTACACATATTGAATCATAATTCTATTACGCCACAAATTGATTTCTATAAGTTTCATACTATTGGTGCTACTCGAATCAATAGAGGGTAGAAGGTTTACCCTAATTTCTGAATTAACAAAAATGCACAATGTCAAGTTTAACTTTCATAATTTAGTCCTCATTAAGTTTTCTTTGTTGCTGAAGAAATGTTATGCAGTCAAAGTGAAAGGTACAGTTCTTCAAAATAATGTTTCCTCTCTCAAAATTTCCAAAACTGCCAATATATTTTTTTAACCTTAATGCCTGAAGAAACTTATTCAAAATATACAATGAGATATTCTATGTCCTCGTTCAAATCCTACATCCTCTGTATTTATGGTAAGAAAGATGATAATATACATTTTCATTTAATGGAGGCTCACAATTTTTTTGTACTTAACTCAAATAATTTTGGCGAATACTACATACAAAATTCAAAATTATTTGAGTCTCATTGTCCAATATGAATAAGTAATATCTTTATGGGTTTTAATTATTTTTAACAAAATTTAAAACTTTTTTTATTCTCTTTTTCAGCCCGTTTGAGAGTAGATTTCCGATCAATATTGGTATAACTGGCTTAGTGGCTACAACAGGCGAGGTAAGACCCACTTGTTTTATTATTTTTTAGTAGCTTTTTATTTTTAAAATAAGTAATGAATGAAAGAGCTTTACTAAAGCATTAGAAACTTATTAACTCTGGATATGAGTAGGAAAGAAAATTCATTAAGTCCTCATTTCTTTGAGGCTATCTGTCTCTGTCGATAGCTTTTCCCTTCCAGTTGCTCACTCCAATTTTACGAGCCTCCTGTTCTATGTCCTTAATCCAACACTTACACATAAGTGCCCTTTTAGCACTTTCCTCCGAAGGAAAGTAGCTATTGAGGTTGGACTCATGACGGAATTTTTGAAAAATTTCTTCAAATCTTTATCGATCCTACCTAGTAGACACCGAAAATGACCCCCGTTAAAATTTATATATATATTATATATGTGTGTCTGTTAACACGATAGCGGCCAGAGTTTTTGTTTTTTTGTCACAAAACTTGGTATATAGCATTCAATTAGCAAACGATTGAACAAGTTCGTTAACCACCAAAGTCGGTCCACCGGAAGGGGGGGGTTTACCCCGAACCCAAAACACTAATTTGACCATGTCAGCCGTAATATTTGTTATATTTCAACGAAACTTGGTATTCGTAGTGGTAATATAGAGAGAAAAGTGAGATATAAAAATGAACTAAATCGGTTCATTAGGAGGGGGGGGGGGTTTACTCCGGACCCACAATACCAATTCGCCACTACCAGCCGTGATTTTTGGTATATTTCGACGAAACTCGGTATTCGTAGTGGTAATCTACAGGTAAATATGTGTTGTAAAAATAAACTAAATCGGTTCATTAGAAGGGGGGGGGGTTTACTCCGGACCCAAATTCCTAATATACTCATACCGGTCGTAATTCTGCTGTATTGTAACGAAACGCGGTATACGTCGTGGGTAACTCATGAGAAAGAAGTGTTGTAAAAATGAGCTGAATCGGTCAATCGGAAAGCCGGGGTTTACTTTGTAATATATTTCAATAGAAAAGCCCGTCAGCCATAGGTTCACAAAGCCGCCGCAAGGAGCTCTTTCTACCACTAGAGGGACTATATCCTGTTCCTGCATTAGGTCAAAATACGATAATATGAGGTTTTTTGTATTTATTACGTAGTGTAGTAGGTACCATGTGTAAACATAACTCTGGAAGCAAATTAATAATTGATCAGTTACTCATTACAAATTTAAAAGAGAACTATTCATGTTTTTATTTTATTTATGTAGGATATTTTAAGCAAATTGTTCTGGAAAGCAGTCTACACTACCCAAATTCTGAGGAAAGTGCTTAGTTATGCAGCTCCTGTGTGACAGACTTTTTCTCTTTCCATTTGCAAAGCTGAATGAACTGTAAACAATACTATAACTACCTCATTCAATTTAAAATATGTACATTTAACTTCATATTCCAACGAATCTTAAAAAAACATTTATTCACCTATTAAATACAAATGATATTTCATATTAAAAATATTGAAAAATAAGTTTACAGTGTAGTAAAGCAAGGATTGGAAACCTCCTAGTGATAAGGTTATAATAGAGGGAATTTTTCCTGCGAACATAGGCCCATCTCTTTTCCCCTCCCAACTACACCATCTATTTGAACAGGCTATTGTCAGATGTATTCAATTATCTAAGGGATTCTTGAGATTTATGATAGAATGAGGATAGGTTACAGATTAGGGAGGACTATGTCATTTTATAATTGTTTCAAGAATTATTACTAAAAATAAAACTATAGCCTCTTCAAATAGATGGAAATGTTTAATTTTGCATGCACGAAATTTGAGGGTTCCTCTGACAGTTTGATTAAATTTGAGGGTATTCCCTGATGGTTACGCCATAGCAAATTCCCAATTCAAGAAACAACAGGATACATGAAACACTATAAAACTTATCATGACTCGTTTAAGACTTTGAGAGGTCAGGCAAGGGAGAGAATGTTTAATATTTATCAATACTTAGTCAAAGCTAGGGCTAAAATTGTTTTAAACCTCCTTGTGATATGGTTATTACAGGGAGAATTTTTACCGCCAATTTTTAGCACCGGGAATTTAGGCCATACCCTTTTTCCTATGAGTAAACCATATACTTGAACAGGCAACACTATAGGTATTTTATTCAGCCGTAGCTTTTGATAAACATTAAACTCTATATCCCTTGCTTGAACTTTCAAAGCCTTCTCTGGTCAAACAAAACAAAACATAATCAGTTGTTATTGATTTTTGTGTGGCTTGTTGTTAATTGAAATGGTAGTGCAAATGGCGGAACTGCCTGGAATAATTCCTTCAGAATTTCACGCGAGCAGACTTTGAACTTTTCCATCTAATTGAACTGGCTATTATAAATGGGATGAGTGTAATAATATTTTATTTGGCAAATATCAAATTTTTAGAAATGATAATAATAGTCGTACAAAAATATTTATTTGGCGGAGTGCTTTTGGCACTTATGTAGAACATCAGACCTCACAAGCTGACCTCCTTAATACGCTACTTAGCACTGATGATGATGTGTAACCTTTTTAGCCGAGTAAAAAATATTGTGTGAAGAAGATTCTCTTATTATTCCTTCTATTTTCATCTTTTCTTTCATCATTTATAACACTAATTCATATTTATATTTGTAGACGATCAATATTATTGATGCATATGAGGACACAAGATTTGACCCCGCAGTGGATGAAGGGACCGGGTTCAAGCACAAAACCATCCTGTGTATGCCTATAAAGAATTCATCGGGCGACATAATCGGTGTCATTCAGGTATTACATAAATAGCCTTTGATTCTCGACCCTCTGGCTTTTGCTTTATTTCTCCTGTGCTATTGTGGAAGTTTTCATCGTAGTGTTTTTGATGTTGCAGCTGGTCAACAAATTTGATGATATCCATTTCTCTAAGAACGATGAGAACTTTGTCGAAGCCTTTGCGATTTTCTGCGGCATGGGAATTCACAACACTCACATGTAAGTTGCCCATTATTGCTTTGAATTGAGTCTCTTAAGTATCTTCTCTTGAATTTTAACTTTATTTCCATTAAGAAGCATCATGTTTGTGTGAACCATATTAGGAATAAAAAAAAGAACAGTGTTTTACATTTTAAAGGTCTGTCGCTCACTCAGTTTTAAGACATTTCAAAAAAGATTCATTTGGAATCTTAAGGGGTAATACTACCTTGTATTCCCAAAATCGAAGTAATATTCTCCAATACATATGGAATCAATCATTTTCTTCTTTATCCTTTTTTTTTTTTTTTTTTTTATGGCGCATCGACAAATCTTGGCCATTAGCGCCAACATCCAGGGTGCAGCCAGGAATTTTCTCAGCGAGCCCTGAGATGAGAAAACTTCTGCCGCCGGTGGGGATCGAACCCACCATCTCCTGCTTATGAATGTAGCGCGCTAGCCACTAGACCACGGGAGACCCCTCCTTCTCTTCTTATTCTTAATTCTTTGTGCCATACGTTTTATAAGGAGCCTTAAGTACACACTCACAAAAAAACAAAAACAAAAAAACTGTTTTAATTCTTCAAATACAAAGTAGCAGCAGAGTATTTAATGAAAAGAGAAATTTTAGGTGCAAACCTGCAAATTTTTCATGTAGAACAAAAAAAATACAAATTTTTTTAAAGAATATCACAAAATCTAGTTAAGTACCTAGAATTTTAAATAAATGTTAATTTTTACAAAAATTGTGAAAAATAATTTGTTTTGGTGGAAAAATGAGTTGAAAATTATTATTATCTAGGCGCACGGTAGTGCGCCAGGCCAAGTTCCGGCCTAAGCATACTGTGTGTATATTACAGGCGGTCTTAGAGCCGATTTTTACCCTCTCATAACTTTCAACCAGGTAAAGATAAAGTTATGAAATTTTACACAGGTATTATACTACTAGATGTGAGTAAAACGGGAAATTTTCATAATTCTACGTCGAATAGTTTCTGAGATATAAGCGATCGAAAATAGGGATTTATAGGACTCACTCACTCACTGACTCATCAAAATTATTAGGCACTTCCCATGATGCTAGAGACTTGAAATTTTGCATGAAGATAGATATGAAGACGCTATTAAGGGAAAAAATCGAAAAATCCCGAAAAGTTGTGTTTGACTCCGCTTCCGGGGCGGGGGCGTGCCAGTTTTGTACTTCCTTAGGAAACCCATCATTCCGTCCGAAACCCATGATGTGGGGTATCAAATGAATTGCCTTGGCATGAAGAACCTATATTTGATGTTTTAAGAAACAATTAGACGCATTAAGGCTCGGTAAAAATCTTATACCAGCTGTCTGTCTGTATGTTTGTTCCTCTTACAAATCCGTACCGTTTGACCGATTTTGACCAAACTTGGGACACAAATGGGTCTTGACACGGGGGGAATCATAGACTAGGTTAAATTGTCTATCAGCTGTCTGTCTGTCTGTTTGTTCCTTATACAAATACACACCGTTTGACCGATGTTGACCAAATTTGACACACATGTCGGTCTTTATCCGTGTTGTGTCATGAGCTAGTCAAAATCGTCTATCAGCTGTCTGTCTGCATGTTTGTTCCTTACACAAATTCACACCATTTGACCGATATTAACCAAACTTGGCACGCAGGTGGGTCTTGGTCCGGGGAATGCACTAGGCTAGGTAAAAAAGGTATTTCAGCTGTCTATCTGTATGTTTGTTCCTTATACAAATTCACACCGTTTGGCCTATTTTGACCAAACTTGCCACGCAGGTAGGTCTTAATACGGGAGTGTCATATTACCTATGACGTTTTCTACTTTTTGTTCCATCGAAATGTCATTATTCCTTCTGAAACCCATCATGTGGGGTATCAAATGAATCGTCTTGGTAAGGAGAACCTATATTTGATGTTTTAAAAAACATTTCGAGGCATCTTAACAAAAACAGTTGTGACTTCTTTCTTAAATGTAGTAAATAAAGTCGTAGGGGTTCACTGCATAATATACTTCAAAGCAGATACTAAGTTTTTCAAATTAGAGCCATCTAAATTACAAAGTTTAGGATCGCAAACCCAAATTGTATCGTCTTTGTTCTTATATTTTTCTTGAAGGCCTTCTGCACTTTCCCTATTGTGATCTTTATCTTCGGGATAAGGTTCCTGTGTTTTACAGTGTAATACTTTAGTTAAGAGAGCAATCAATTTGTCCTCTAGAGTAATGTCATCTGGAAGAGTTTCTAACTTTTCTAGTCTAGTGATTAGATGTATGTAGGTTGATTATTGATATCAAATATCAAGCAGTAACCTTATGCAGAATCCAATGACCCTGGTTTTATATGAAGTACAAAAGCCAGTAGGTATACGGCAACTAAATTCTATTTAATACTTAGAAAAAAGTAATGAGATCCCGCCAAAAAACATAAATGTGAAATAGAGGCCAAGTTCCTGCCCCCCAAAGAAACACTCCCTTCCTCAAAAATATCCCCTCCTAAACCCCCCCCCAAAACGCCTTACCATTCTACACTCCAAAAAAGTAGTATGAGTTGGTGTATTAATTCAACCAAAAATATTTGCCAATACAAGAGATGATACAAGAAAGAAATGTCCAAGTTCATTATTTGGAAGACCTCATAGTTACTTACTAAGAACAGTAAAGACACTTCAACTGACCTTTAAAAACAACAATAAAAATACTTATATCCAGTTACTAAAATATCACTTTCCTCAACCAGGTATATTCTTAAACTTGGCAATGTTTTTTTTGTGCCGAAATTATCTTTAGAGAAAAACTAAACATTGCCAAGTTTAAGAATATACCTGGTTGAGGAAAGTAATATTTTAGTAACTGGATATAAGTATTTTTATTGTTGTTTTTAAAGGTCAGTTGAAGTGTCTTTACTGTTCTTAGTAAGTAACTATGAGGTCTTCCAAATAATGAACTTGGACATTTCTTTCTTGTATCATCTCTTGTATTGGCAAATATTTTTGGTTGAATTAATACACCAACTCATACTACTTTTTTGGAGTGTAGAATGGTAAGGCGTTTTGGGGGGGGGTTTAGGAGGGGATATTTTTGAGGAAGGGAGTGTTTCTTTGGGGGGCAGGAACTTGGCCTCTATTTCACATTTATGTTTTTTGGCGGGATTATTATTAAATCCAGGAACATAAATATGCGTTAGGTCCACTGGACAAACCTATGTAATTTACTGTATAACATACAGTCTTCTTTTTCGTACATGGCTACAGTGCATGCATGAACGTCAGCGGACACTTTTTTGTAATGCTTTTTTTTCAGTTTAGTCACCGCTAAAGCATATTTATGGTAAAACTGGTTATTAAATACTTACATTTTAATTCTTTATTCTTCACTTGATGAAAATAGGAAATTACTCTTAAAATTTGTGATTGACAATTTTTTGTTGGAAAGTCAACTTTTTGACACCTTTAAAAAAAAAAAAAAATCATTTTGAATAGTTAAGAAAGCATTTCTGCCAACAAGAGAAAAATGGTCCCAAAAAAAAAAAAAAAAAAAAAAAAAATCAAGTTTGTATCCTAATATTACCCCTTAGGCCCACCACACACGGTGAGACTATTCTGCAACTCGAGTTGCAAACTAGTTGCATCTGAAACCAGTTTGCAACTTTTTTCAGCAAAAGGCGCGACTGTTCTGCAACTCAAGTTGCAAACCAATTGCGTATAAAATTATTTATTAACTAAAACAAAACACGCAAGTATATTGACTTGTAAATCAATTGCCCAACAGTTTCGCAAGTGGTTTGTTTATTTAGTGAGTTACGTGTTTCTTTGTAAGAACTTGCGATGTCTGACTCACAAGGGGAGTATACAGCGATGGGGGTCACCAATATGAACTATTTTTATTCTGGTGATTCTACACAGAAAAATAGTTGACGTGTCCGAGCGTTCCGTCCAATAGGCCTTGGAGCCGAGAAATAAAATAAAATAAGTTGAAAGTGCTTTTTTCATCGAGTTTAAAAAATTATATCGACATGATTCTTTCACCAATTCATTTGTTTTATAGAGTTCCTAGATTAAAAGAAAAATATAATCGTTAAACAATAATTTATATTACGTCAAATAAATTCAAAAATATGTTTATGTTTTAAAGTAAACTAGCATTATACAATTTTTTAGACCAAAAATAATAGCAGAAATAAGCACCCCAAAAAACTTTAATGTGGTGAATATCTTTGAAAACAAAAACTAATGATTTTTCCCAGTCTGAAGGAGACTACAAATTTGTAAGCGAAAAAGTAACGTGACGTTTTGAAATTCAATATCTCCTCTTGAGATAATCCCACTTTTAATTCATTGAAATCCTTAAAAAGAAGAAAGACTCCTTGTTCTAACCAATAAATAACCATCATCATATAAATGACTATTGTATTATATAAAAATGTACTTGCAAAAATGGTTCTCAAAATAAAAATAAAATGTTAATTTTTTTGCATATAACGTCAATCCCAGAACACGTAGAAACACCCTCATTGGAAGGAAATGTGTCAGATTATCGACCCTCCAAGTTTGGTTTGAATCGGGCAAATATTCTTTGAAATATGGCCGGATTCTTGAATCTTTAACAAACTTATAAGGGCCCTCCCCCTTAGTGAAATTTAAAATAAATTTTTTTTTATTTTTGTAATATTCACAAAATTTGAATTTAGGGTTTTTTTTATGTGCTAAAAACGAATCTGACATCCGTTTTTAAATCAAAAATTGCTTCACGTTAAGTTCTTGATGGCACATATTGTTATTGGCTACATGGCTCAAATACACTTTACTTAAAATTGCCTTTACATACAGTCCAGGCAACGAACAGTAATAGATGGAAATTTTTGGAACACAATTTTTGACTTTGTAACTTTGTTTGGCCTAGATAGGAGGTGAACATATCAAAAGTCCTTGCCCCTAGCCTTTAAGCCGGGGGGGGGGGGGGGGGGGGTTAGAAGGTCCAATTTTTCGACTTTTCACTTATATTTCGGAAACCCTGCGTCCTAGCGACATGACTACTCTATAACAAATGAAAGCTGATTAAATTTCCTACAAGTTCTATCTAATAAAGTTTTTCGATCTTTAGTTTTCGAAATATCTGCTCTTGAAAGTCTGTCATTTTGGGAAAAAACACACTTTTTTCTATTCTCGACCGGATATCTCTTCACCAATGCACCTAAAAAATAAATATCGGTTATTGAGTTGTAGAGCATTCCATTAGCTTCAATAATATATATTACAATACTATTTTCTGTATTTTATTTCAAACGTTATATACTCACTCACTTGGTCTTAACAAAACCATTACCAATATACTGGTCAAGATGTTATATAAATGAGTGTGAATAATTGGTCAGAGGCCCAAAATTATGTATTTAGTACTATTTATACGTCCAGTACTTACATAATGGAGTATATTTTGGACAATACAATGACTGGAAATGGTGAGAAATTGAACGGTTCATTGGTCGACAGTTGTTGCAGGATATCACGATGAACACTAAAACACAGAATACATAAAATAGTAAAGTAATATATATTATTGAAGCGAATGGAATGTCCTACAACCCTGTAGCCGCAATTTATTTTTTGGGTTCATCGTTGAAGAGATATCCGGTCGAAAATAGAAAAAAATGTGTTTTTTCCCAAAATGACAGACTTTCACGAGCGGATATTTCGAAAACTAAAGATATTTAAAAAAGCTTTATAGAATAGAACTTGTAGGAAATTTAATCAGCTTTCATTTGTTATAGAGTAGTCATGTCGCTAGGACGCAGGGTTTCCGAAATATAAGTGAAAAGTCGAAAAATTGGACCTTCTACCCCCCCCCCCCCCCCCGGCTTAATGGCTAGGGGCGAGGACTTTTGATATGTTCACCTCCTATCCAGCCCAAACAAAGTTATGGCGTCCTTCCATAGGCCTTAACATATGTTTGGTTTCAGGTTAGTTTGAAATCGTCAAAAACCAGTTGCGTCGTGTGCGCCTGTCCATTGAAATACATTGCCGAGGTCGCAAAACAGTTGCGCGTGCAACTAGTTTGCAACTGGAGTTGCAAAACAGTCTCACCGTGTGCGCTGGGCCTAAAATGAACATTTTTTCTGTAGCATACAAGTTGTTACAACTCAACTATATGTTTATCAGGGAAATGTGGCATTTAACCTTTTAAATATTCTTTTGTCCCTGTGGTTCTTTGAGATAAGGGCATAGAGTGCAGTGTACTAATATTGAGTAACAACTCGTATCGCATAGATATTATGCCATCTATGGCCAGACATTCAATGTAAAAAAATGATTTCATTTGAACATCCTTGAAAATTTTAGTGTTTAAGTAGAACAATTAAGAAAGATTAGAATTATGTTTCATACTTTCTTTCAAAAGAAATAATTAAAAAAATATTTCCATGGCGAAGGTACGAAAAGGCTGTTATGGCGATGGCTAAACAGAGGGTGACATTGGATGTTCTCTCCTACCATGCAACGGCTTCACTAGATGATGCACAAAAATTAAAGGTAACTAGTCATTTTATTTTTATTATTAAATAAGGGTATCATCTTATATATTATTATTATTATTATTATAAAATAGTTTATTTTTATTAATTAAAAAAATGAAAATTTTGTTATTGTTATTAATTATATACATACTGATTTCCAGGCTATACGAGTTCCTTCAGCACAAAGCATAGGATTGTACGACTTCAAATTTGATGATCTATATTTATCAGATGATGATACGCTTACAGTAAGTACACCTTATTTTTTCATTATCTTTCATCTCATCAAGCAATGTTGAACTTAAAAAGAACTAGATGTTTTCTTTAGGCAAACTAAATTGACACTAAAAACTTGTCCTGTTTACATCAGAGGGCGGTTGACAAATGCTTAGTATAATATCATGATGATTAGATAGTTAGCCGTCGAGGTGATAAGTAAAGATGGAATGGTTGGGGTTCGGCTAAATAAACCTCAATATGATTTTGTTTTTAAAAAAATCTATATTTCGGACGTTTCGGCTACTCATTGGTAGCCTTCTTCAGCTAAAATGACAAAAAACAAAAAAAAGAAATTAATACAAAAACAAAAAAAAATTATAATTGTGATAGGTACCAGAACTATAGATACAATTAACTTATAAAAGAACATATCGTCTTAAATTCTTAGAATGAGTAGAATGAAAAAGTAAATAGGTACAATAATTGATTTTAATAGTAATTAGTAACATTAATTGATTTTACAAAGAAATAAGAAACTACATACCAATGACAAATATAGTAGCTAATAGTAACATTAGCTTTAATTAATTAAAAATTTATTAATGTTACTATTAGCTACTATATTTGTCATTGGTATGTAGTTTCTTATTTGTTTGTAAAATCAATTAATGTTACTAATTACTATTAAAATCAATTATTGTACCTATTTACTTTTTCATTCTACTCATTCTAATAATTTAAGACGATATGTTCTTTTATAAGTTAATTGTATCTATAGTTCTGGTACCTATCACAATTATAATTTTTTTTGTTTTTGTATTAATTTCTTTTTTTTGTCATTTTAGCTGACGAAGGCTACCAATGAGTAGCCGAAACGTCCGAAATATAGATTTTTTTAAAAACAAAATCATATTGAGGTTTATTTAGCCGAATCCCAACCATTCCATCTTTACTTAGTATATTAGTGATGGAGAGTACTCTTGTCAATTAGGAAATAGAAGTACTTCCTATTCACTACACACTCCTAGTGTTGCTCTGTTTAATAACACAGGTCAACATTTAATAAAAAAAAGTCCGACTCACAGGAACTGCGTCATCTTAGCGTGGTTCCAGTTCATTTTTTTTTTTTTTTTTTTTTTTTTTTTTTTTTTTTTTTTTACGGCTCATCTACATCTAGGTCATTAGCGCCGACATCCAGGGTTTAGCGAGGAATTTCCTGCCGGAGGTTGGGAATTGAACCCACCATCTCCCGCTTATGAATCCAAGGCACTAGCCATTAGACCACGGGAGACCCCAGTTCCTGTTCATATCCCTATTCTCATTTGAAAAGCATAGAATAGAAACAGATAATATTTTTCTCGGCCTTTGTTCTAAGGGTTTTATGGCTATATCTGGGTTCGGGTCCACAAGACCCTAGAAACCTCTTCTACCGATACTTCATTTCATACGTTTCAATGAATTGGAAAATATCAAAAATTTTCACATATTCCTGTGTTCTTTTACTATAGTAATAATTCTACAGATAAAATCAATTAAAAAATAAAATAAAAAAACCAACAGCATAAAGGCAATTGAAAATATTCAAAAGACACCATCGAATCTTTTTCTCTTGGCAAGCTATATTTCTAACAATGAATTGTTTTTCTTATTTTGCCTAATCTGTTTTATTGTAAAATACATTATCCAACTATAAGCAATTAAAAAATAACAAGGAATAAAAACAGACAAAAAAAACAGTTCGAATAAGCAAAATAAATTACTTTAATGTTTTAAGCACTTATTTCTCCGATTGACATCGCCTAATCAAAACTTTCATCAGAACCTTTTTTGAAGAGCATTTAGTAAGCTTTCTAATGGTATTCTTTCATTTACCAAGATTCTCAACCTTTTTCGAGATATTAAGAAAAATATACAAAGTTACCAAAACTTTTTATGTCTGTTAATAAAATATTTTATTCTAACCCTTCCTTAACTCCAAACGTAACCAAAATTTCAACATATTAGTTTTAATGATAGTAAAACATGCAGAAAATGTTTCAACTGAATCCCATGATTCTAAGTACCCAAACCAAAAACGGTATTCAAAAACTATTTTTCCAATTTTCTCAAAAACGGTTAAGCTATCGCCTTGAAAATGGTTTCATTCGTTTTCCTAGCCAAAGAAGCCTATAAAATGAGTACTTACAAGCTTATGAACTCAAAAAACGTAAGCGTTACGATTTTTTTTTGCGTGAATTTCGCCCCAAACGCCATCTTCCAGTGGGCGGATTTTGCTGGTTAACGAACTTGACCTTTCAAATCGGGCGACAGATTTTTGTACCAAATTTCATCAAAATCGGACCATTAGGGAGGCCAGAAATCCGCGAACAGACAAATATATATATATATATATATATATATATATATATATATATACACAAATTTTAACCACCGTTATTTTCGGTCTCTAGGGGTTCTGAAACGCGAAATTTTCTAGTCGGCACTTCCGGATTGTTTCATTGTATCAACCTTATAAGCGGGGTTCCTCCCTATCGGGGAGGGAGGAACCGCGTTAAAAGAAAAAAAAAACACTAT
This sequence comes from Gonocerus acuteangulatus, assembly GCA_946811695.1. Taxonomy (NCBI): domain Eukaryota; kingdom Metazoa; phylum Arthropoda; class Insecta; order Hemiptera; family Coreidae; genus Gonocerus; species Gonocerus acuteangulatus. The sequence continues at coordinate 30,054,259 of OX328128.1, forward strand.
GGTATGGTCCTTTTAGGGTTTTTGTGGTCGCTCAAGGTTATTTTTAAAGTCAAATAGTGAAAAACCGTAGGAAAAATCTGAAACAATTCATGGGTATGTTTTTGAGGTCCCTGAGTTTAAATTAACTCGTAGGCTTCCACGGTCCGAGTCATTACAAATATTATAGTCTTCTGGTATTGACCGTGTCACAAACTTCTTCCGTGTCATACTGCCAGCTTCCTCAGGGCTTAGTCTGAGAAACGATCGGTCAATACCAGAAGACTATAATATTTGTAAAGTCCCTGAGTTTGTTTGACCTTTACGCTATTTCCTAGAGGTAATTTGAAATATGTAATGAAAAATTATCTTTATAACAAGTTAATTATTATTTCCTAAATGAAAATCTAAATTTTATTATTCAATCGATGTTACTACTTGAGCTTTTTTGAAAAACTCACATCACATTTTTAATATAATAATGACATTATAATATTAAAAAACTCAATTAAAATAACCATTTACTGTTCCAGGCATGCTTAAGAATGTTCCTAGAGCTGGATTTTGTTGAAAGGTTTAGCATAGATTACGATGTCCTTTGCCGATGGCTCCTCTCTGTAAAGAAGAATTATCGAAATGTTACCTATCACAATTGGCGGCACGCTTTCAATGTTGCTCAGATGATGTTTTCTATCCTTATGGTATTTATCAACTTGTTTTATAGTATTTTTTTTTTTTAATAAGATCTTTATACAATTTCCCTCTTTAAATATCAAGAAATGTTTGCTGAATCTTGCTTAAATCAATTCTGTAAAGGGGCACAAATTCAGAATATTAATGATTTTATTTCCTTCAGATTTTTCTGTATTTTCGAAATTCTGTAAAAAATATTAGAATGCAAACTAATAGCATCTTGCAAATCTGTTTTTTTTTTGTTTTGTTTTTTTCATCAAAATGGACAACAAATAATATGTCAAGTTCTTTTTTTTTAAGTGGTTTGTTAAAAAATGTATTAACAATATTTTAAACATAGATAGTCAAAACAATAAATACCGTTGTCACCTGGGGTGAGTTCAGACAGGTATTACGAGTTTGGACTATAGTACATGGTGCAGGAAATCACCAGTGCAGTGATGCCCGAACTCGCCCAAGATGACGTTACTTAATTGTATCTCATACATGTTCATAAATATAAGTAATTAAGCTAATATTAATAAGTTATTTAGCTAATTATTTTAATGAAAAGTATCCATGAAGCTATCAAAGTCTATGGATTTAACTAATAAATTTCTTTGTTTTGTGTTCTAGTCTACACAGTGGTGGAAGGTATTTGGTGACATCGAGTGCCTCGCATTAATCATAGCATGTCTCTGCCACGACCTTGACCATCGAGGGACAAACAACTCATTTCAAATAAAGTAAGTTTTATTATTATTATGAGGGTGGGATACATCGGCTTCCTGTGTTAGAATTTTTAATGAATATTTCCAGTAAATAAACAGTATTGTAATTTTTGTTGAAATTGTCTACCTATTCTATAGCCCGTTCAGGTAGATGGAATAGTTCAAATCCCGCCTGCGTGAAATTCTGTGGGAATTATTTCTGACAGGTCTGCCATTGGCATTACTATTTCAATCTCAATGAAAACAGATTATGTCTCGTTTAGGACCAGGGAAGGCTTTGAGAGGTCAGGCAAGGGATATAGTGTTTAATGTTTATCAATACATAGCCAAAGCTTAGGCTGAAAACAATTTAGACTATAACGTTACCTGTTCAAATAGATGGTTAGAGGGAGTGACAATGGTGCGGCCTATATTCCTGGTAGAAAATTGACAGTAACAATTCTCTGAGCCATAACCTTATCACTATGAAATTCAAAACGTTTTCAGCCTTAGCTTTGGTTAAGTATTAATAAATATTAAACACTATTTCCCTTATCTAACCTCTCAAAGCATTTCCGAGTCTTAAATGAGACATAATCAGTTTTTATAGTGTAGTATTTGATCACTAAGAGGCTTTGCAAATGGCGGAACAGAAGGGAGAGTGCTGGGAGAAATTCCGGCCAATGTTCGTGCTTGCGCAATTGTGCCTTATGGGCTTATCTGAACAGGCTATAGTAGTTCCGCTGATAGGGATAATATAAGACTACATCCAATAACTTGAGATATTGTAACACCCTCGAACGTATTACAGTTATCATGTAAATAAGAACATTACATCCTACCAATCTTTACTAAATACATATTAAGGTGTAATAGCCACACTGGTTATTGCCTAGTGAAATTTCAGTTAATAAAATAACGTCATCTAATCTGATCTTTGAGTACTTCACTGATTTTTAAGTATTAAATAATTGTTGGTTCCAGGGCATCCTCACCTCTTGCACAGCTCTATTCCACGTCAACTATGGAGCATCACCACTTTGACCAGTGCCTCATGATTCTGAACAGTCAAGTAAGTAATTAATTATTATATAGCACTGTTACAAGAAAAATTAGACTAGCTATGCTTGAGAGGGGCATAAGTCAAAGACACAAAAATGAATCAGATCATTTAATAATTCAGAGCCCCCTCAGTAGAAAATATTCTGAAAAGAAATCTCTCAATGTAACCAACATTTAATCATCTTAGTTAAAATGAATTTCAAAAATGTAGAAAATATTTCAATTGAATCCCATGATTCTAAGTGCCCAAACCAAAAATGAGTTACAAAAACATTTGTTCTCTTTTTTCTCAAAAACGGTTACATATATAGCCTTAAAAATGGTTTCATTCATTTTCCTATGTTAATGAACCTATTAAATGAGTACCTGAAGGCATATGAACTCGAAAACGTAAGTGTTTCAATTCTTTTCGTGTGAATTTTGCTACAAAAACTGTTTCGGAGGAACGCATTCTGTTGGTTAAAATTTGACCTTTTAAATCAGGCGAAAGATTTTCATACCAAATTTCATCAAAATCGAGCCATTTTTGAGCTTATGAGAGAGCGAACAGACAAATATATATATATATATATATATATATATATATATATATACATATATACAAATTTGAACCATCGTTATTTTCGAAGATAAATAGAATCAATAGAAATATAAAGTTAATTATAGTAGCCATGACTATGAATATACAATTTTTATATACATATATATTTTTGTTTTAGGGAAATCAGATTCTTGCTAACCTTTCTCCAGATGATTTCTCGAGAGTGATTAAAGTCTTGGAAGAAGCAATCCTTTCGACAGACCTTGCTGTTTATTTCAGGTAATATTACACTAAAGTTTGATACATTATAAATCGTTATGTTTTGTTGAATCTATTGGTCCTAGTGCCAACATTTTGGCTCAATTGTAGATTTTACTACAATATAGTTCATACACTAGTGAATATTTATAATATTTCATTATATTTAAGTACTTATTTTAAAAGAAATAACAAATGATCAATGATTTCATCTTTTGTTTTACTCGCCATGTACTGAAATTGACTGTTCCGAACTTTCAGGAAGAGGGGTAGTTTCCTAGCTTTGGTGAATCAGGGACGATGGAATTGGGAAAACGAAGAGGACAGGGAGTTATTGAGGGCGATGATGATGACTGTCTGTGATCTCGCTGCCATCACGAAGCCTTGGCATATAGAGAAAAGGGTTGGTTTTACTTTAATTCTCTTCTTCTAATAATAAAAGCACTTCTGAAAATATGATAAAACAGTAACCTATCAGGTTTTATATCCCTCAATATACTTATTGAAGGATCTTATTTGTGCTTTAGCAGTTGATGAGTACATAGATCATGTTCTGTAGACATAATACCAACACTGAAATATTTTTTTAAAAAATAATTACACAACACTTTTTAGAAAATAAATAAAAAATTAAGTAAAGATGGAATGGTTGGGATTCGGCTAAATAAACCTCAATATGATTTTGTTTTAAAAAATCTATATTTCGGACGTTTCGGCTACTCATTGGTAGCCTTCGTCAGCTAAAATGACAAAAAAAAGAAATTAATACAAAAACAGAAAAAATTATGATTGTGGTAGGTAACAGAGCTATAGATACAATTAACTTATAAAAGAACATATCGTCTTAAATTCTTAGAATGAAAAAGTAATAGGTACAATAATTGATTTTAATAGTAATTAGTAACGTTAATTGATTTTACAAAGAAATAAGAAGCTACATACCAATGACAACTATAGTAGCTAATAGTAACATTAATTAATTTTACAAAGAAATAAGATACTACATACCAATAGAAATGCCGAGCGGCAGAGGAAGACCAAGGTTGGCAATTAAGTAACCATTGTAGAGTGTCTAAGGAGAAAAAGAAATCTACTGGGGTATAAGTAAGTGGAAACAGCAGGTGGTGGGGGAAATGTCGGTAAGGATCAAAAAGCATGTTTATGACATGTCGGTAAGGATCAAAAGGCATGTTTATGACATATTTATGACAGGAAAGGAGAAAAAGGTGTTAATGGAAGGATACCCAAGGGGCATGGTAAAAATCTAGGTGGGAGGTCGGGAGAGTATTTGGAAAATATTAGCGTACATAGGAGAAATGCCTTGTTGGTCAGTTTTGTAGTTTATATTGTTTTTGTTTAAGTTTTCTTTTTCTCCTTAGACACTCTACAATGGTTACTTAATTGCCAACCTTGGTCTTCCTCTGCCGCTCGGCATTTCTATTGGTATGTAGTATCTTATTTCTTTGTAAAATTAATTAATGTTACTATTAGCTACTATAGTTGTCATTGGTATGTAGCTTCTTATTTCTTTGTAAAATCAATTAACGTTACTAATTACTATTAAAACCAATTATTGTACCTATTCACTTTTTCATTCTAAGAATTTAAGACGATATGTTCTTTTATAAGTTAATTGTATCTATAGCTCTGTTACCTATCACAATCATAATTTTTTCTGTTTTTGTATTAATTTCTTTTTTTTGTCATTTTAGCTGACGAAGGCTACCAATGAGTAGCCGAAACGTCCGAAATATAGATTTTTTAAAACAAAATCATATTGAGGTTTATTTAGCCGAATCCCAACCATTCCATCTTTACTTATCACCTCGACGGCTAACTATCTAATCATCATGATAAAAAATTAAGAAAAGAAAAGTTTTTAAGCCTGTCGTTAATCGAGCCAAAGCCCACAGTCCCACGGGCAACTAAGCACATGCAACTCTCTGTCTCGTAAGGATTAAAAAAATAATTACAGAAGCATTTATTGTCACTCTACATGTTTCATACCCTTTCTATTGGCTCATCAAGAGCTTAAAAATATAATTATTCCTTATCGCATCATTGAACATTAGAATTAAACATTAAACAGAGCCCTATGAGGCAAACGTTCTACCACCCCCCGCTTTGTCATGACCGAAATATCCAACAAGGTAAGCAGGTATCAGCTAACTATTTGTCGATGCTATGTGATGAATAGGTCAATTTCCAGAAAAAGTAAAATCATTTCGTGGCCAAATTCTGTTAATTGTATTTTATGTGATTTTATTTACCAATCAATAAATTTCCAAATATGCAACATAAATCTTTTATGCCAGTCTATTTATTAGCTACTCCAATTGATTTTACACTAAAAATCTCAAGAGCCAGTAAAAAGGTGGACTTAAAGTGGATCTCCTTGGCGGTAAACATTTTTATCATGAATAATCGTAAAAGGATTTGACAGCTTTTATTTTTCTTGTTGTATGACCTTTTATAATCATTAAACGGTTAACTTAATTTAACATAATATCACTTTTATTTATTCCAGGTGGCTGAATTAGTTACGAGTGAATTCTTTGAGCAAGGGGATCTAGAAAGGCACGAGTTAAATATCACTCCTATTGTAAGTTCATCAAAAATAAATAAATCTTTTAATCGTCCAACGTTTTCTGCTATGAATATTAATTTCCAATTGCTCTTTTGTTCAGGATATAATGAATAGAGAAAAAGAAGATCAGTTACCAATGATGCAAGTCAGTTTCATAGACTCCATTTGTCTTCCCATTTATGAGGTGAGTATCCTCTCGTTTCAGTTGTTTATTTTTATTTGATGCATATTGAGGCCATTTAATAGTTTACAAGGTAGGGATTGTCGGGGTTCGGTCACTGCTACTTAATAACATATATATATATATATATATATATATATATATATATATATATATATATATATATATGTGTATATTTCAGTACTACATCCGTCCTACTTGTTTTTTACAGCCCTGATGAAGGCTTGAAGTTCAAGCCGAAACGTCGGCACAATAAAACCATTTTTATGATAAAATGTAGTTTTATTAAGTAGCAGTGACCGAACCCCGACAATCCCTACCTTGCATCATCAACGGTCAACGATCTCCTCTCAATTAATAGTTTACTTTACCTGTAAAATGCCAGAATACTGGTAATTAACCAATTAACTCAATTTCTTTTATTTCAATTTTAACATTACTTTATGAATAACATTCATCGATTTATTACAATTCTACGGTTTCATGCCCTGACTGGTGTCTCTTTAAAAACTTAAACTAATACAGTGAAATTGTTTATAACGGCATTGCTTATAGCAGCGAACCGGTTATAACAGCGAAAATCCATGCCTTAGTTTGGCCTGGCATACAAATGCATTGATAAAAATATAATAATATCGCTTATAACATTGGCGGTTATAACAACGACTTACAATATATTTTTTTTCTGTACTGCTGTGTTGTTTTTACATGGTCAGAGGTACAATACCCCATGGTCAAAGGTACAACTACATGTTGTACCTTTGACACAGTACGATGGTTTTTTAAAAAATTAATAAAAAATATTAAATGTAAGAATGCTAGAATCTTGAAAAAATTAAATATGATAAACAATAGAATACTAATTTTATTTCTTTTTATTTTAATTTTTTTTTTTTTTGGTTGAATTTAAGGCGTGTCAACCGTTGGGGTCATTAACACCAGAATTTTTGGTTTACCCACTTTATAAATGTTATTAATAGGTTTTATCCGATTGTAGGCATTTGCAGAACTCTCAGAAGCCCTGGTACCGCTGGCCGAAGGTGTTAAACGAAACAAGGAGCAGTGGCTGCGTGAAGCTGCACCAAAAGCTTAGAACAATTTTAGCTTTTAAATTTTTATATTTAATGACCCAGTTACTTCTAATATAAAACTGTCATGTTGTAATTGTTTAAATTAATATTTATTTTATTATCATATATTTTGAAACACACTGAGTAGATGAATTAGATTTTTCCACTGTTGGTATTTGTGTTTGTCTACCACCAAGCAAGAATTTCATAAAATATAAATATAATTTCTTGTCTGAAAGACCAAGCACATCCACTCACTTATTCAGATTGGGTCAATTGTAAACTATTGTACAAAAGTAATTTGTATTTTGTAAATATGAATATAATGTATTTAAATAGTTTATATAATATATATGTATGTATATGTAGCCATGAAAACAAATATTAATTGTTTTATAAACAATTTAAACGTCTCTTGTACAAATATAAATAAATATGCCCAATGTAAATTTATTTAATTATGCAATTTTTAGTCTGATTATTTCAATACCCGATGCATTCTTCATTTACTGTTATAAGAATTTATTTTTTAAAATACACTTTTATTAGCTGCAACCCATGCTTTCCACAGAAATGTTTATCATTGTGTTACTGAAATTGATAAGGAGAAACAAAGACAGATATTGTCGGGATTCGGTCCTGATCGATCCCTCGTTAATAAAACTTCATTTTTTAGAAATGCATTCTATTTTAACAAACGTTTTGGCATGAGATTCAAGCCTTTATCAGGATGATGAGAAGAGAGAGAACTGATCCCTTTGGAAGATAAAACTTGACACACAACTGAAAACCAACAATATCTACTTTCTCAATGCTCAATGATTAGGAGAAAGGTTTTCAATCACACTCAGGATATTTCATGGGGAATAGAGTACAGTAAAACCTTGTTAACCCAGACCAGTTTTGAAAACGAAATTATGTTGTTCAGTGTAGTGAATGAAGACTTGTTTTACAGACAACAAATTGCTATTCTCAGCAGGTAAATTAAGAGAGTTTTCTTACGTTAATGTATGCGAGTTTTCCTAGCGTCTCAGCCGAGGTACAGTATTACTTTGTTGTTTCGTTTGCTCCGCGATTTAGACAAAACTAAAAACATTGTTGTGACTATGGAAAAAAGGATGGAAGCATTAACAGGAATTGACAAGAAAGAATCGTTAGACAACATGGCTGCTGAGTTTGGAGTAGGAACACCGACCATATGTGATGGGAACAAGAACAGAAAACGCATTGAAGGCTTTTGTTTCATGATGATTTCTAAGGACAGTTTATGGTGGTTATGACCCACGCAGAAGCAGTAGCGAAAATTGTGAAATTGATTGTGTATTTTGAGAGTCGAGCCGAAACATTGCCAAATGTCAGTACATACAGTCTTATTTGTTTTTAGGTGGAAGTGTGTTGATAATAATTTCTAAACACCATTAAAAATATTAGCTTAGAAGGTCAAGCTCAATGAGTTAGTTATAAATATATTAAAAATATGATCCCTACTCCGATGGTGAGATGATGTCAAGAGAGATTTAAAGGAAATAGAATCAACTGTTGGAGACGATTTGTGGCCGATCATGACGTATGGAGAAAGCTGTCGGTGGAGGCCCAGATCCTTCATGGGCTGCAGAGACTATCTGTAAAGCAGGCTACCACACAGTCAGGCAGGCCTGTCAATTAGACCTGAACAGTCCGCCTGAAGGCCAGTCGCCTGAACGTGTATATATACTGGCCGGTCTGTCAGTTAAGACTGTACAGGCAGCCAGAATATATACATGTTCAGGCGACTGGCCTGATCGTGTGTAGCCTGCTTTAGTAAGTAAAGTGTGACCTATGATAATAACATTTTACTTATAAGTTCCTGATTGTTTGTAATAATTTTTGCTTTAACCCTTTCTGGGCTGCACTATGCATGGACTTGTCATTCCCCCAGACAGCCCCTGTGATATTATGATATTCCTAACTGATTTATTTAGTTTCTCTCTATCGTCTTTAATTTACAAATTGCCCAAGAAAGACAAAATAAGAGTTTAATTCCAAATAATTTAAACTAAAATTATTATTTAAGTAAAATAAATTATTTTTTTAGATTTTTGTGTTCATTTATTAGTAATAAATAAATAATTGAATATATATATATATATATATATATATATATATATATATATATATATATATATATATATATATAAGGTGCTTTGAAACCTAGGCCAATAGCGCCGATGGCTCACTGTCTTCCTCAGAATCCTAAACAAAGCTGTTTGTGGAGCTGAGAAAAGACCGGGCTGATATATATCTTCTTTCTAAAAGCCTTACCTGTCACTTTAATACGGTGGGCCTGAAATGCATGTGCCAATATATTGGTACTCTGCCATCTGGGCCATGGCTGTTCACCGCCAATATATTGGTACTTCGTCTTGTAGGCCACCAGCTTGTGAGGAAGATGTATTATGAGTATATGCAAAATTGGTCCAATAGGAATTTTTACAACAAAAGTCAGTATATTTTGTGCTCAACTTATGTGAAAGATGCGTTGTGAAAAAAAATCGAAGTCGGTCCATGAAGAATGGAGGTCAAGTTCCGAACCAATCATTAATTTTCCAGTACTGGCCTTAATTTTTGCTTCCTTGCAGTGAAACTTGGTATATAGTGTGACCGAATAATGAGAAAAATGTGTTCAGAAAATTAGAATAATCAATGCAGTATAAGTGGATATTTATGTGGATCAAACAAGCTAAAATGCAAATGTGCAATGTAATTTTTTTACTATTCCAACGTTATAAGCTATAAAGCATTCCAAACTAATATATAAAGCAGCATTTACCAGAAAATATATATTTTTTTTTTTTAGATTCTTGATCTTGCTGATTAAAAAAGAAATTAAAACAGCTGCATTACTAGTTTTTTTTTTTTTTTTTTTTTTTTTTTTTTTTTTTTTTTTTAACATTGTAGTACTGTACGACTCAAACGAGAGGACTTCCTAACAAGCATAGCCCCTGAACATGTGGGACACTAAGCAAAAAAACATTCCGGCCAATGATATAACATAAAGTAGTTAAAACAAATGGTGTACTACTTTATTGACCTTCTGTCATTGAAAATAAATAAGAAAAAGTAAATATACATGATGTATTGTTCCACCAGTATTTTCATTAATGCATTATGAATATAATAGGTGGGGCAAGAATAGCTCATTGTCAGTGGTAGAGCACTCGACCCATATTCGGGAAGATTTGAGTACAAAACTCCGCCATGCACTAAGATTTTATCTTTTTGTGAAGTTGTTCTAGGGTTTCATTTTGAGTCCCAGACCTATCCAGCGTTTAATTAGTTAAATGGGTACCTGCAAAGGAGAAAATCAAGCGGCCGGAGCATAGCACTGACAACGCTATCTTCCTAGTTGACCATTGCGGGACTGATTTTTTTTTTTTTTTTTTTAATGTAATAGGACCACACTACAATGGCAAAGCAACCAACAAAAGCTTACATCTGAAATCACCATTTGTTCACAACATTTATTATAACAAAATATTAAATAATATATATGATGAGTAGAAAGCCAAATATTTCTTTAAAACTCAAATTAAAAATTCTGATTCTAGCCTTGGTTGCGGATGCTCATAAATAAATTAATTTAAAAAAATAAATAAATAGTTTCGTTTAGAGCCTTCTGCTCAAATTGAGGAACATAAATATGCTTTAGCTCCACCCAACAAACCTGTAATGTACTGTATAACATACAGTCTTCTTTTTCTTTTTCGTACGCCAGCGGACACTTTTTTTGTGGTTTTTTTTTTTCAGTTTAGTCATCGCTAAAGCATATTTATGCTAAAAAAAACTGATGAGACTGTTCCCTAAACTACCCCCTCCCCCCACCAACCTGTTGCATCATGGAATCTCTTGACCAATCACAACTTCGGATAGGTCGCAGGACTCTAGATGACTCACTCAGTTTTTTATGATTCTGAAGTTGTTTTCTCTTTAGTCTCGTTATGGAGTTCAAAAACCCCGCAGTTGGAATAGATTTAGGCACGAGCTATTCTTGCATCGGTGTGTTGCAGAAGGGTAGGTTTCACAGAATAAACACTGATCGCGGGAGTTGGAAATGGCCCAGCTATGTTGCCATCACTTCGAAAGGTGTTTTGGTCGGTGAAAAAGCGAGAGAACAAGCAGCATCAAATCCTCAAAACACTGTCTTCGAGATTAAAAGACTCATCGGTATCCAACATGACGATCCTAATTTGGAATATTATATCGACATCTTGCCTTTCAACGTCGTGAAAGACGACTCTAACGTCAAAATTCGTTTGAAGACGAAGGACGGAGTGGAGGATCAAACCCCTGAATTTTTCTATTCGATTCTGCTGTCCAAGATGAAAGAAGCTGTCGAATCCAGAGGATTTGATGTGAACGACGCTGTGATTACAGTACCTTCATATTTCAATAAGGCTCAGTGCAAAGCAACACTTGTAGCAGCCCAGTCAGCAGGTTGGAATGTACTTAGCGTTACAGATGAGACTTTAGCTACAACTGTAGCATATTTAACACAAAATAATGTGAGGGACGACAGAAATTTACTGGTTGTAGATCTGGGGAGTGGCTCTTTTGATGCGTCTGTCATCTCCTTCAAATCGGAAGGTCCATTTTATAATGTCAAATCCTCCGTGGGAGATATAAATCTCAGTGGTAAAGCTATCGAATACTGTCTCATGTATTATTTGCACCAGGAGTTGTTTGGACCAATAACGTTTGAAAAGAATTCTCAATTTTTTAGTAAACTCAGAATTTCTACTGAGAAACTCATGGCGTTACTGTCTTCCAACAAGGTCGTAGCTTTTAAAATGAAAGATTTCATTAAAGGTAGCAAATTCACCATAAAAGTCACTTTAGAAAAGTTTGAGGAGTTATGTGATCCGATATGTGTTGATACATTGCGTCTTGTGGAGAAGGCCCTTGAATATGCTAAGTTAGACAAAGATGATATCAATGACCTTGTCATGGTTGGAGGTTGCACCAAAATTCCTAAGATTCAATCGATCATCAAGAATTTCTTCGATGGGAAATCTCTTACGATGTTTATCACAGATAAGAAGCCTTGTTTTTATGGAGCTGCCATAGAAGGAGCATATATTTTATCTGGACAGCCATTAAAAACACCGAACAAACCTTTGGGAGATATAGCTCCTCTCTCTATAGGCCTTGAATCTGTAGGAGGCATAATGGAAAAAGTAATCGAGAGAAATACCAAGCTTCCTTGCATCCAGAAAAAGATATTTACAACTCATTATGACAATCAGACTGCAGTAGGACTGGAGGTATTTCAAGGGGAGAGGCCGATGACCAAAGACAACACTCTGATTGGCAGATTTGTGCTCGATGGGATCCCACAAGCCCCTCGAAGGGTCCCTGTGATCGAGGTAACTTTCAAGCTCGAAACCGACGGTACCCTTCATATTATGGCTATGGAAGCAAGCTCCGGGATTTCAAAGAACATCAAAATAGAGCACTGTTTAGAATGCCATTCAAATGATAGTATTGAAAGAAAAATCGAAGAGGCGGAACTAAGCAAGAAAGAGGACACCGCAGAGATTGAAAGGATTGAAGCGATAAATAAACTCGAGAACTATATATACTCAATGAAGAAGGCTGTAGAAGAAACAAGCGAAACTGTGAAGGATAAATGCGCTGAAGCAATGATGTGGGTGAGCAAAAATATTCACGCTTCCACTGAAGAGTATGAGGAAAAACTTTTTGAACTGCACATAGAATGTGCTTCCTACATTTCAGAAATGGTTTACACCAGTTCTTGCTCTTCTTGAGATCCCAACTCTTGTAACAGCCCTCAGTTATTGGAAAAAGAAGAAATTGGCAAAACACTCGAGAACCTTTTGAATTTCTTTGAGGAAAAAATTTGGTTTATCATAAGCACATATTTCAGAATCTATGTCATGAAGTTTCATTTTAATTGTAATATCTTTAAATAATCCGTAAATTTGCTTTAAAAAAAGTATTTTTATTAAACAATCATTTTTGATAACCAGAAAAAAAAGCCCATTAAATTCAGTTTAAAAATAGACATTTGTAAAAATTTGTTTTTGTATTCTCAGCATTACCTAAAATAATGAAAATAAATGTATTTTACTCATGTTGTAAGAACTGTAAAATCAGTGTAAAACTACACACTTAAATAATCCTAAATTGTGAAGAAGACAAAATGTTGGATTTGTGGCAGTTATTATTTTTTAATTATAATAGGTCTTTACCTTACAAGGGAACTACTCCAGGTGTACTTCCCCAAGTTTTTCATTTTACAATATGTTGTATTATTTAAAAATATATTAAATAAAATTTTTTTTAAAGGGCTAATTCCACACGTATTTCATCCCAAGATATTTGAGAACGTTTAAAGCTGCTTACAACTGTAGATTTTTTTATTATTATTTATTTATTTTTTTATAATACTTCCTCCTCTTCAAACATAAGAATTTATATATTATAGTTTGGACGATGATACTGGAGGCCAGATGGCTGTGAAAGTTTAAGCATTAACACTTGGAGATAGTTGTGGTTTTTATTCCGACAAAGGGTGTAGGCCCTTTGTTAGAAAATAAATTTCTACCGTCTATAGGAAAGGTATCGCCTTTTTCAGGGCATGATGAAAAAACTGTGTTATGGAAAAGTGACATTAAACAAATAACATTGTTCATTTTATCCTGTATGTCAAGCTTGTAACCAAATATTCAACTCACTCCGACTTCTTGGTCTACCCAAAACCAAAACTCTAGTGTTTTCCACTTTCTTCAAAAAGTGTTAAAAATATCGCTTTGGAAATGGTTCATCCAAATAAATAATTACAAAATGTCAAACTTAGGCGATTTTTATTAGTTCTAGAGTGCGAACGGACAATTAAATATGTATATACTACTATATGTATAAAATTTCTCCTTTATTCTTCCAGATTCATTGGGTCAGCCCCAAAATGGGGTGCTCTTAAAGGGAGAGAGAAATCAGGCTAAAAATTAACAAAATAGAAGAGAAATTGATTCATGAGTGCAACCTCAATAGATCCCTTCGGAAGGCGCTAAAATGCATTACTGTGTTACCCTAATATCTCTCGTTAAATATTATTTAATTTAATTTTCTACCTCTACTTGAAAAGAGTTAGTGGCGGAGAGGCCGGTAATTTTTTTTTTTTACACTTGTAATTTCTTACAAATGTTGATTATGTTCTGTGTGATTTCAAGCTTGTCCTTTAGCGCTTCTTTAAAGCTCTGCAGGATTCCGAGAGTTTCCCTTTGTTTTTTAAAAACAGGATAGGTAGTGGAGAAGAATATGTCAATTTCATGTGGTCAATCTAGGAGCGTTGTGAGCACCGTTTCTTTCTTCTATTTTTCCGGTCTGACATTACTTTAAATCCTAAGATTATTTTTTAGTTTTAGCCAATCTTCAGTCCACTGGGATAGTATTTTCTTCTTGACATAATATTTTGTGACTGAAGCTGTAACTTCCACAATAAATATGACCCCTTCAACCTTTTTAAGTTAAATATTAAGTAGATCCTTCTCTTCAGCGTTATTCCAGATAATCTTTACCACCATTGGCCAAGAGACAATTTAATACTAATTAATTAACCTGCCTTCTGAAATATTGTAAAAGGTATACACAGGTCAACAAAGTGAACAAGTTTTCATTAAAATAAGAAAATACCAGAACTTTGATTGGGAGTATCAGTAATGTCTTCCCTCATCTCATCCACCGTGTTGTATGCATAGTTAGACCAAATTTAAATTTTTTTGTTTTTCATTAAGTCAACACAAATATATTCTCTTTCTTTAGGGGGGGGGGATGATTGGACAGAACATCCAACACAACTGAATTGTTATGAATTGTTTTTTAAAAGAATTCCTAATGGATTGAGAAAAAAATTTGGTTTGATCACCAAATGATATTACAAGAATAAAACACATTATCTACTCCCTTACAACAAATAACACAAATGAAGATAGATATATAAAAGGCTTTAGTGTATATTGCAAATTTATCTTATAACGATTATTTATGATTGACAATAAGTATATTTATAGAAAAGCTGAATTTTATATTTTCACTTTAAATTCCTGCCATGATGGAAGACAGCTCTACTTATCCCCTCCACTGGAGCCTCATAGGTTGTTCTTGACCAATCAGCTCAGACTATTGGTCCTTAGATTCAAGATAACGCATGGGGTTTAGTTATTCCTGGAAGTTCATCTTGTTAGTGTACAATGGAGCCGAAACCACCCGTTGTCGGAATAGATTTTGGTACGAGTTATACCTGCATTGGCGTAATGAAGGAAGCGGGAATAAGCAAGCGGGGCAGGTTGAAATGGCCAAGTTATGTTGCTTTTACTGAGAACGGCATTTTGGCTGGCGCAGACGCGATGGAGCAGGCGGCTATCAATCCTCTTTATACTATTTTCGATTTGAAAACCATAATGGGAAGAAAATACGACAACCCCATGATTAAAAAGAATCTCGAATTCTGGCCATTCGAAGTAGTCAACGACCACTCTGAACCAAAAATCCGCGTGAAGTACAGAGGAGAAGTTAAGAATATGAAGCCGGAGTTTATTTGTTCATTGCTTCTATCCAAGATGAAGGAAGCTGTGGAATCTGTTTTTGGTTCAAAAGTGAATGATGCTGTAGTTACAGTTCCATCTCATTTCAACCATTCTCAGCGGAAAGCTATACTTTATGCTGCTTCTACTGCAGGTTGGAATGTACTGAAAATATTGGATGAGCATGTAGCTACAGCAACAGCTTATGTGTCAGCGAACCGTGTGAAATTTGAGCAAAAAGTGCTTTTTTTGGATTTAGGGAGCGGTTTTTTTGATGCTTCGGTCTTCACATTCAAGGATGCCCCTTTTCTTGACATGACATCTTCCGGAGGAGATATCTTTCTCAGTGGAAAATATATCGAATACAGGCTAGTGAATCATTTGTTCGCATTGTACACAAATAAATTGAAGAATAATGCTTTCCTTTTTAATAGAATCAGACTTTCCGCAGAGAAAGCCATGGAAATGTTGTCATCCAGTAACGTAGCATCATTTGGCATAGATGAATTCCATACAAAGATCACTAGAGATAATTTTGAGGAAATGGTTGCTGATATCTTCGAGCGTATAATTCGTCTTTTAGAGAAAGTCCTAAAAGTTGCTAACATACATAAAGATGAGATTCATAGCCTACTTTTAGTTGGGGGATGTGCTCACATTCCTAGGATTCAAACAATCATCAAAGATTTCTTCAATAGAAAATCTCTCGTCATATTAATCGCAAACGAAAATCCTGTTGTTTATGGAGCAGGTTTACAGGCGGTTATTTCACAAAAAGAATTTCTATGTGAACAAAACAAACAGTTGAAGCCCGTAGCTCCTCTTTCTCTCGGTTTTGAAACTACTGGAGGTGTCATGGAGATAATGATTGAAAGAAATACAGAAATCCCTTGTACTCAGCGCAGGATGATCACAACTCACTATGACAACCAGCATTCAATAACGGTAGAGGTGTTCGAAGGCGAGAGGTTGATGACCAAAGGTAACAATCTGCTTGGAAGGTTTGTGCTCGACGGAATCCCGCAAGCACCTCGAAAAGCCCCGACCATTGAAATCACTTTCAGCCTCGAAGCTAATGGCCGCTTCGAAGTTTTGGCAAAGGAAACGTCCTCAGGAGTGTCAAAGGGCATGATGATAGAAAACTATATTGGTCAACATTCAAAGAAGCAAATTGATAGGATGATCAGAGAAGCAGAAATTTACAAAGAAGAGGACACTTCTAAGAAACAGCGGATTAATAAAATAAATCATTTTGAGAATTATATAATCTGTGTGAGGAGGTCTATCAATAATGCAAGAGATATTGTGAAGGAAAAATGCGATGAAGCAATGAAGTGGCTGAAAAACAATCCTGATGCTTCTGTCGAGGAATACAAGGACAAACTTATCGCTCTGCGAATAGACTGTACTTCCTGCATTTCTTTCTCCACCTCCACCATTCCTGGTTTCTCTTTTGACAGCAGCTCGTGTAGAGACTCCCTATCAGAGAAAAAGCCATTTGAAAATTGAGTAACTTCAGTACAATTTCAGTTTTTTTTTAAGTTGAAATTTCTTCTACAAGGAGAGAAAGAACTAATCTATTTTGAAGTTTCTACATCTCTGAAGTTTCTTACAAATGAAAAAAAAGAAAATTCCAAATGAAGAAATTCGTCCTCTCCTCAAGGCCCCGACAAAGGCTTGAAATTCACACATCCAATTATCATAAACATATTTACTCAAATAAACATTCTACAATGTAAAATCTTCTTTGTCTACCTGATCACGAAGACATTAAAATGAGCTCTGGAATTACAGGCAAAACTGGTACAAGTCGACCCATACCTTAGGTAAACACGGTGACAACATCTGCAACAAAACGTTACTAGCTAACGCAGTGTGCAAATGGGTAAAACGTTGTTTGAAAAACCTAGGTATAAGAACAATCCTCTCGGTGAGTCGAAGTTTTTTTATCCTGGCTTTGCATAGGACACACCCTACTTACCTGTTTGTACTTACTAGACAGAAAAGTAAAACCCTCATTGAGGCTATGCTACAGAACTCTAACTGTTAAATATATCGCACAAGTATTTCTAAAGTGACACAACTCAAAAATCAATTCAATCAATAATTTATCATTTATGATTATGAAAGACTTAGTAAATATCTCTTTATCAACCACCAAAACTGTATGTACCTAGCTACAGAGCTTGAACACCTGTCTTAAAGCTTTGACCCCTACATAGGCCAGAGGGACACATTTTCATTTGTGCCACTTTAGAAATTCTAGTGCGATATACTGACCGAATATAGACAATGTAGCAAATTAAAAATTCCTTACGACTTACGTGGCTAACTTGCAAAAGGTAGTCCGTACATTCAAACACTCCTTATACATTTAAAAACGTTATCCAAAAATATATTATGTATTTCTTTATGCAAATATTTTATTTTATTTACTGTACAGGGTGTATCGCAAGTTAATGACAGTACTCCAGGGAGTAAAAGTAGACAAAAAATGTAGTTCAACACTATAAACTAACATTGCAGGATGTTTTTTTTTTTTTTGGAAGCGTAGTGATTTTCAAAAAGTTGTTGCTGACCAAAAGCTTTTATTAATTTCTACTTTTTGAATTGATATTGCGGTTTTAATGAGATAGAGACTCTCTAAGTTTTATTTTAACCACTTAGGGTCATTGCTACACTATTATAATGTCATGGTGATATTGAGGTTTTCTTTTTATGGTGAGGCTTTTAATGTAATACAGGTTGCTCTGGAATAAAGATAAGTTGAAAATAGAAATATCAATATGTATCATGGAATAATCGGAGAACTCAGAAGCGGCTCTCATTACAGAGTTAAATAAGGCTTTCAAATGTTGTCCAGGAAATGTATAACTATTAGAAACTCCACTACATTATTGCCTTCTAAAGTCTCGCTTAAGGAAGGTTTAATTTAAACGTATTTGTTTCCATTGTAGAAAAAAGTGGAAGATTTTAGAAAGCAATAATGTGGTGGTGTTTATAAAAGATATACATCTCCAGGACTACGTTTCACGCACCTTAGATATATTTACAATTATAATACTATAAGTTGCGATCATTATCGTGATTACAATTACACATGTAATCACAACTCCTACCATACACATATAATTACACTCCTAACCACAACATTTTTCTGTAATTACTACTATTTTTTCTATGGTTAGAACTAAACACAATTTTGTTCTGTGACTATAACTATAATCACAATTTTTTTCTGACTTACTTATATTTATATAATTATGACTATAAGTCTCAAACAAATCTGAGCAAGAGAATTGGTAAACTATTTGCACCAAGAAAATGAGTCATAAATATGAAAAAATTAGACTTTGTCATCCGTTGGTATTACGGTAATAGTATTCTAATTTATAAAAATAATAGTCAATTAATTAATAACTACTCCACCTTTGATTCTGCCATTCTGATGGGATGATCACCATTGTTGTGGAATTCATAAACATAAAATTAATAAAGAACTTACTAAGAGGAATACAAAGGAAAACCACTGTATAATCTTGCAGAAAAAACTTTATTTTCATTATATAATAATTTTCAGTACAACAATACCTAAAACAAGTTCCTCCATAAAATTCGCTCTAATGCATTTAACTAATTTACTTGCTTTGGTATCCTCAGCCTTATATTAAATAATAAAAATAAATGCATACATTATTAATAAGTTAGATAAATGTGACATGTAAGTATTTTTAATTCTTATTTAGGAAACATTTGTGTATTTATTGTTCCATCTTTTCTTCTTGCTTCTCCCCAGCAGCGGCTGGCTTGGCCTTCACTGCTGGCTGTTGGGTTTTCGTGATCGGGATGCTGCGTCCTTCAGGGGCAGCTGGCAGGGCCTGAAACATCAAAGTGGTTTTTCAGAATACTCTTGAATTACGTAAGGGTGAATTGTTAAATTCATGATATTCGGACAAGTGAAAAATTTGTATAACACGATGTTGGCACAAGTGTGAGTTGATCGTATTTTTTTTCCAAGCATAAGAACACATTTTTGAATTCATATATGTTAGATGCAACATGTAATGTACATGTACTATCATCTAATAAGAAGCTAGAACGACATCAAATAAAGTATTTGGGTACAAAGGAGAAAGATCGTCTCTAATTCAAAATCGTATTCAAAAACTATTCTGCTAGGCATTCCCAAATCTTACCTTCTTAGGTGCTTTGAGTGTAAGGACTCCATCGGAGGATAGGCTCGACTCAATGGCCTCCTGGTTGACGTCTTCAGGGATCTTGTAGCGCCTTGTGAACTGACGGGAGATGAAGCCATGCTGATCAGAGCGTTCCTCGTGCTTCCCGTCAACAACCAGATATCCGTCGACCACCTTCACCTTCAGTTCTTCGGGTTTGAATTGCTGAACGTCAAGGTTCACCTTGAATTCGTTTTTGTCTGAGGAGATGGTGGAGATGCCAGAGTCACTGATCCCCATGCTCCTCCACGGACGCAGGTAGCCACATCGGAGAGGAGAAACCTGAAATAAAAGGTCATTCTTAAGAGATACAGTGCAAAAATATTGTACTGGCAGATATTATACTAGCAAAAAGATTAAATAGGCAGATGCCAGGTTGCACAAATAGACTACTTAAAGAGTTCT
Organism: Gonocerus acuteangulatus; assembly: GCA_946811695.1. Classification (NCBI taxonomy): domain Eukaryota; kingdom Metazoa; phylum Arthropoda; class Insecta; order Hemiptera; family Coreidae; genus Gonocerus; species Gonocerus acuteangulatus. The sequence continues at coordinate 30,074,538 of OX328128.1, forward strand.
TAGGGTTTAAGATAAATGTCCGGATCGCAGAAACTGTGTCGTCTTAACACAATTCCATAACATTGCTTATCCATAGTGTCATTTAGAAAGCTTGAAGAGAAGTGATACTTTAGGCACCATTACGCACAGAGAACTTACAGTAGTGGAAAATTCTAACTGCCTTTCTGAAAACTCTTAGTACAAAAAAGAAAAAAATCTTTTTGGTTTAACTTATCCTGTTTAGTTGAATAATTAATTTTACCGCTGTTTTTTTTTTTTTTTTTTTTTTTTTTTTTTTTTTTTTTTTTTTTTTTTTTTTAACGGCGCATCTACTTCTTGGTCATTAGCGCCGACAACCAGGGTACAGCGAGGAATTTTCCCAACGAGCCCTGAGATGAGAAAATTCCTGCCGGAGGTGGGGATCGAACCCACCATCTCCCGCTTATGAATCCAAGGCGCTAACCATTAGACCACGGGAGACCCCTTTACCGCTGTTGTATAAGCAATTAGTAAAGCATTGAATTAATAGAAATTTAAAACAAGAAATCCACACTTTCAAAGTTTTGAGCACTTATTTTCTCCAACTGCGATTATCCCTTCAAAAATTACTTGAAAATTGTTTTTGCAAGGAATTAAGAAAACATTCAAGTTACCTTAAAATATTTTGTTTAACATTTCCTTAACCAAAATTTATTTATCTTAGTTTGGATGATTTTTCAAGAATCTGGTAAAAAGTTTCTACAGAATCCATTGTTTCTGAGTATACAAATAGGCCATTTCTTAGAAAAACTAGATTTATTGTAAAGAGATACAGATGTAACCTTAAAAATTGTTTTATTCATTTTTTAAGTTAGGACACCTATTTATAAGTTTACCAGTGAGCATATGAACGCAAAAACATAAGGACTACGATTTTATTCCCTCCCCCCCCCAACAAAACAAAATTAAATATAGCTAAACGGTTGAAATTAACTATTATTGATAAGCGGAAAGAAATTGAGGAGAATTTTGTGATATGAATCTTGAATATACAATAATATACAACGTTATCTAACAACAAAATGTGTACAAACAATAAAGTTGTGACTTTTTATGAAGAATTTATTTTATTTTAAAATAGCCTCGAAACCTAGTAGGTACTATTCAGTTATAAGAAGTGGGTGTGATTTCCACTATTGGGTGGTGGCTTTTCTTTAGAAAAAAGAAAAAGCATCAGCCCTATCCTGGCTAGAAAAGGGTGATAACCTATAGATAATCATTCCTAAAATTCTTAGTTAGTAATAATGGACGTTAAAATATAAATAAATAAGAAGTATTCACTTGTATGAAACATTTTCCGTTCTCCCTCACGTTCGTATAAGTGAGACCCCACTGTATGTGTGTATATATATGAACCAACTAGTTTCTTAATCTATAAGTTCCGAATGTAATCTTCTAGTCTGCACTTAGGGATTGTGTCATCTGGTTGGCTTCATAAGTGCTTTTTTGTTTCGATTTTAAAATATCTTAATTAAATTGGGAGTTATTTTATTTTTATCTTAAAATCTTACAAGGCAGAACTAAATTGGAAGTTAAAATAGATTAATTTAATTTTTGAGCATTAAAAAATTGTAAGTTCGGACCTTAAAAGACCGGTGAATAAACTACTATAAGAAATAAAACTGCTTTTATCTGCATCCTAGTTTTAAATAAAATATTTATTGAATATTAAAGAGTGAAAACAATAAGATAAAATATGATTTTATATAAAGGGCCAGGGAGGGTGAGGGATGTAAGGTAATTGTCCAACATGGGAGGAGCTGATGATGCAAGACCTATCATGATGATAGAAAGGGCAAGGGAACAATACTAGGATCATCAGGGCATGAAGGGCACATCCTGGCAATGATTAGGGAGAGGACAGGCTATTTTCTCAGGGTGAATACACTTTCCAAGGTCATTGTCCTGGTAAAGGGAAGGGTCCCAGCAAGACCGCTGGAGACAGATGCCGAATGAACAACACAACATATGAATATATATATATATATATATATTTGTTTATTTTTTTATTTGTTTCCTCCTTACAGTAACCCTGCAAGAAGGGAGTTTATTTTTTGTCAGCAAGTCTCATGCAACAATCAGCATATCACATGCATTTGTATGTTAACATATTTTGTTTTTTTAAAAACATTATTAGTTGTAGTTAAAATTTAAAAGTTTACAAATTATAACTATACAAAATACTACAAATGGAGAAAATTAACAAAATAACAGAATATAAAAATGAAGTAAAACAAAAACATGAATAATATAGAAGATATAAAATTAGAAAAAAAATAAATTTTAGTACTACCACAAAAAATGCTTAATACCATTTTATTTGTAATAGGCATTCAATCTTCCCATTGCCATTTAAAGCTGCTCAGCAAATTCTCTTAATGCCTTATTATGGCACATAAACAGAGTTTGTTCAGGTGATGGCCAGACTCAGTTATGTTTCATAATTGTTGTTTTTAATTTTGTCCGTTCCTGTATTAGTAGTCGGCAGTCACATATTAAGTGTTGG